>VWZE01013048.1:54201-71068 GCA_013396675.1 Eubucco bourcierii | reverse complement strand
ATAGTAGCCTTCCAGTATCTGAAGGGGGCCTGCTGGAAGGCTGGGGAGGGACTGTTGACAAGGTCCCGCAATGACAGGACAAGAGGCAATGGGTTTGAAGTGGCAGAGGGGAGATTTAGACTGGATGTTAGGAGGAAGTTCTTTACAGTGAGGGTGGTGAGACACTGGCACAGGTTGCCCAGGGAGTTTGTGGCTGCTCCCTCCCTGGAGGTGTTCAAGGCCAGGTTGGATGAGGCCTTGAGTGACCTGTACTAGTGGAAAGTGTCCCTGCCTATGGCAGGGGTTTGGAACTAGATGATCCTTGAGGTCCCTTCCAACCTTACCATTCTATGTTCTATGATCAACAAAGTTACTGTCATGGAAGGCCAATAGGCCTAAAACATGTCCTGGCTTACCCCACCCTTCTGTTGGTGGGGGAAGCAAGGAGGGGAGGAGGAAAACAAAAGCTTGGGCCATTATATCCCCTCCAAAAGTGATAAACAAATACCCACAGGTCTTTATGTCTTGCCCAAATAAGGGTAAGCAAGCCCTGGTTTCACCTAATAGGGTCAGTTTGGCAAAATGCCATTCTGATTGGGGAATCTCTGTGGCCAAAGCAGAAATTACCCTGGGGCATATAACATAAATGGAGCTACATTGCAAGCAATGTGCTCAGCTCTGCTGGATAACGTGCTCTAGGCTCTCTGTTTGGACAACGTGCTCTGCTCTACCTTGTGCTTCAGACCAGCTTAGCCCTGATGTTCACACACTATTTCCTGCAAGGAGTTTGCAGAATTTCTGAAAGCTTTGCTATATTCTAAATATCTGATCTTCTGAAAGATAGCATTATGGAATATATGTATATGACATATGAGAAAAGCAATTACTTCTTGGATATTTTGTTCATATAGCAAAAACTGTCATAGGAGTACACTGGGGAATATGTTGTCAAAGAAACCATGGAATTGTATCTTCTTATTTACCATTTTCTCTATGATGTAGGTGCTTATCACAACAATATCAAAGTGTATTCTATGTCACTGCACTGAAATATAGTCCCATTGAAAGGTATGAAGGAAATTCAGAAATTGTGAATGTCCAGAATCTCATAAACATTAAAAACTCTAACTTCACAGATGGAGAGTCTCCTCTTTCTTTTCAAGAAGTGTTGATTGCCATCATTTCTGAAAGGTCATGGAGAACAGGGGAGGTGTCTGAGGATTGGAGGAAAGCCAACATCAGCCCAATCTTCAGAAAGAGAAAGGAGGAGGACCCAGGGAACTACAGGCGAGTCAACCTCACCTCCATCCCTGAAAAATGGGATGAAAGAGCTCATTCAGGATGTCATCTCTAAGGATATTGGGGACACAAATATTATTAAGAATAGTCAGCACAGATTCACAAAGAGGAAATCATGCTTGACCAATCTGATAGCCTTCTATGACTGTGTGCACAGCTGGTAGATGAGAGAAGAGCAGCGGATGCTTTCTACCTTGACTTTGGTACTGTCTCCCATAACACCCTCAGAGGCAAACTTAGGAAACATGAGATAGATGAGTGGAGTGTGAGGTGGACTGAGAACTGGGTGAATGACAGAGCACAGATTGTTGTGAACAATGGTGCAGAGTTTAGTTTGAGGCTTGTGGCTAGTGGCTTTCTTGAAGGGTCAGTACTAGCTCTAGTCTTGTTCAAAATATTCATGGATGTGGATGAAGGAACAGAGTATACTCACAGCAAGTTTACTGATGATACAGAATTGGGAGGAGTGACCGATACACCAGACAACTGTTCTGCCATTCAGTGAGACCTGGACAGGTTGGAGAGTTGGGCAGTGGTGAACATCATGAAGTTCAACAAGGGCAAGTGTAGAGGCCTGCTCTTAGGGAGGAATAACCCCATGCATTAGTATAGGTGAGGGGCTGGCCTGCTGGAAAGCAGTTCAATGGAGGAGGACCTGGGAGAACACGATTCCACTATGAGCCAGTAATGTGCCCTCATGGGCAAGAAGGCCAATGGCATCCTGGGGTGCATTAAGAACAGCATGGCCAGCAGGTCGAGAGAGGTTCTCCTTCTCCTTCTCTGCTCTACCCTGGTGAGGCTGCACCTGGAACACTCTGCCAATTTCTGGACCCTGTGCTTCAAGAGGGACTGGAGAGAATCCAGCAGATGGCTACAAGGATTATTAGGGGATTGGAGTACCCCTCACAAGAAGAACCTGAGAGATCTGGGGCTCTTTAGACTGGAAAAGAGAAAACTGAGGGTGGATAAATACATACAAATATCCAGAGGATGGAGGTCAGGAAGATGGGGCTGGGCTCTTTTCAGTGTGGCCAGCAATAGGACTGGAGCACTGGAACAAACAGCACAGACAGGTTCTGGAGTCTCCGTCTCTGGAGAGTTTCAAAACATGCCTGGATGTGTTCCTGTACAAACTGATCTAGGTGTACTTGAGGGTTTGGACTCAATGGTCCCCAGATGTCTCTTCCAATGCCTACCATTCTATGATTCTATAAAGACAGTGGAAATCATGTCCTGAAAATACTGACCATCATTCTTGGAAAATTTACCTCTTAAAGTTCAATCAAGAGTTTTCTAAAATTTTGCTTCCTGGAAGCCTTTTAAGTAGCAACCACATTCTCAAAAACAGAAGTTACAAAAACCCCATCATTTATCACTTTGCTCCAATCTTCAAGGTATTAGAAAGCATATTATATTTTCTTGTTCACCTGAGTTGGACAAAGCTGAAAACAAAAATATCAAAGCAACAATAATTAGAGTAGAAACTCCAGCTTGTGTGTTACCTTAAACTGCTTCTCTGTTCACTCGAAGCCATTCAAAGCATATAGGCTTTGAAATAGCCTATACTCTCTTGTTTTCTTCAGCAGAGTACAGCATATGTCAGGTTCAGACAAAATACCCAAAATGACTGTATATTTTATTAAAAGTCTATGTTTTCCCTCTCTTTCTTTTTAATAACAGTCTAATTTAGTTGTTGTTCCCTTAGGTACAAAGTACACAGTTCATAATTCATTTGATATAAAATGTCAGTTTAGATTTTTGGACTTCTTTGATAAATGAGAAAAAGCATGCACATTTCCATTTCCTTCTGTGAGGTTTTACTAGCAGAACCCCCCCTCTCCCATTGTGCTGCTCAAAGACCTTTGTGTTAAATTAAACATCAAGATTCAGAAACTGTAGGGAATGATATTTCCAAGACACACAGTACAAATATATGAGACTGGGAGAAAAGGTAATGATTTTTCCTACCAGAAAAGTGATGTCTCCCTAAGAGCATCTTTGATCCTTGAATTAGTTCTCAGTTATAATTTAATATATCAAAACTGTCAGCAGCTTTCCTTACATTTAGACATAAAGTGATACAGTCATCTTCACAAAGAGCAAAATATAACATTCAGGGGCTTGCTCCCCTCTCGACATGTGCTTGTGACTCCAAAGTCCATCAATATTAATGGGAAAAATCTGTACACATCAAAGGAGATGGCAGAGATTTAATTCCATAATATCTGTCATTATTAACAATATGGATGTTTGTTTTTTTTTTTTTTTTCCATACAGCCATTGATTAACATGCAAAACTCTCAGGGGGGTTAATCTGCACAATGGCAAAGAGCAGAATCAAAAATGTAGTTCTGGAAACCAAACTATTCTAATTAGGAAAATAACAACAAAACACTGCATATTATTCTCTTACATAACACAGAAGGCAGGGGCTGACAAAGCTGAACTAGCACATTTACAGAGTAAACAAGAATTCTTATCACTTCTCAAAATTGCCAAGTGCAATACTATGGTTGTCACTTCATGTTACAGTCTCATTCAACAGCTGCAGTATCAATAAATTAAGTTGTATTAGAAAGCAGAAATAGGATCACATTCTGATGCTCATGCTGAGTATCAGCACTAGTAAAGAACATATGCCCAGGTCCGCAAATGCCTAAAACTCGGGACCTGCTCTTCTTACCCCCCCACTTTGTTACTGACATGTAAATTGCTTCAGCCCAGCCTAAGAAGTGATTTCAGTTGCAAGTTACAACAGTATTTTCTCTGTCTCCTCTCCCACTCTTTCTTTCCCAAGAGCAGTAGACTTCCAGCAGGACAGACAGGCAGTATTCTGCCTGTCTTATGAATCCACTGCTGGCAAGTGGGAGATAGGAATGCTAGTCACTTTAGGATGAACAATCCAGATCTTTTTTTTCAGCCAGTGCTCTAACAGAGATAAGCTGTGACAGAATATGAAATGTGACATCTCTGTTCCACGTAACTGGCAAAAATCCCTAACTATTTTATGGATTGGACTCTCTTTAAAATAGCATATCAATTGACAGATATATGATCCAGGTGTTATGCACTGAAGCAAAATATTTAATATTTAAAGTGAATAAAAAGCAATTCAGAGAAGCCTATTCACACATGGAAATAATCCATGCAAAATATACAGTTGACTTATCTGATGAATAGGGTAAAAGGATTACAGTTTTTTATACACTGCTCAGCTACATAGCAATGTTCGTACAGCATTATTAAGTAGCTACTCGGTTAATGTCCTGTCCTAGATACTTTTAACAAATAAACCATTTGTAGTAATTATCTCTCAGCTTCACTTCCTCAGATAATGCTGAAGAACATATAAAAAAAATCACTGAAACTGGTGGAAGTCAACATATAAGTGATCTGCTCCCAAGTATAACTGAAAAGACTGCACCATGGCAAAGAGCAGAATCAAAAATGTAGTTCTGGAAACCAAACTATTCTAATTAGGAAAATAACAACAAAACACTGTATATTATTCTCTTGTATAACAGGAGGTTGGGGTCCATCTTCTTGTTCAAAACTGGGTAGACTAAGTGATCAAAAGTCTTAGTAAACCTATCAGGTTTTCTTTAAAGCCAAGCTAAGCTGATTGTCTTTTGCCCTGTGTGCCACAAGTCATACCACAGCTTGAACATCAAATTCACCATACATGAAAGGTAAAGGAAATACCTTGGCAATGCATATTCTCTACAATACAGATTTTCTTCTATCTTTTGACAAAAAGAGGTATGGGAAATTTCCTCTCCTTTGTTGATTTGTAACATGTGGAGTGAAAGGGCTAAACCTGCATCACAGAAAGTTACAGCTGCTTAATGCAGATTACAACCATCGGGAACATCCTGTTGAATTTTTAGGCATCACTATCAATTTCTTATGAATAACAAGGAAATTATAGACCTCTCAGTCTCACCTTTGTGCCTGGCAAGATCTGTATGCCTTGCCTAAGGCATACAGAAAATGAAGAAGAGGTGATTGGTGGCAATCAGCATGACTTCACCAAGAGCAAATCATGCCTGATGAGCTTGGTGGCTTTCTATAATGGAGTTTACAGCATCGGTGGAGAAGGGAACAGCTACAGATGTCAGCTACTTGGACTTGTATAAAGTGTTTGACACTGTCCCACAAGACACCTTAGTCACCAAATTGTAGAAGTATGGACTTGAGGGGTGGACCATTCAGTGGATAGGTAATTAGCTGGATGGCCATGCTCAGAGAGTTGTGGTCAATGGCACAGTGTACAAATGGAGACCAGTGACAAGTGGAGTCCAGTGGTCCGCTGGGACCAATGCTGTTTAACATCTTTGTCAGCAACATGGACAGTGGCACTGAGTGTACCCTCAGCAAGTTTGCAGCTGGCACCAAACTGTGTGGTCTGGTTATGCTAGAGGGATTTGCCATCAGAGGAACTTGGACAGGCTTGAGATGTGGGCCCAAGCCAGATCATGAAGTTCAACAAGACCAAGTGCAAGATCTTACACCTGGGTTGGGGCAATCCCAAACACAAGCACAGGCTGGGCAAGGAATGTCACAAGACCAGTCTTGAGGAGAAGGACTTGAGGACATCAGCTGACAAAAACACTCCATGAGCTGGCAGTGTGTGCTTGCAGCCCAGAAAGCCAACTGTGTACTGGGCTGCATCACATGGAATGTGGTCAGCAGAGTGAGAGAGGTGATTCTCTCTCTCTGCTCTTCACCTGGAGTACCACATCCAGCTCAGGCACACACAGCATGAAGGGCATGGGGCTGCTCTAGAAGGTCCAGAGAAGGACCTTGAAGATGATCAGAGGGCTGGAGAACCTCTCCATTGGGGACAGGCTGCAAGAGTTGGGGCTGTTGAGCCTGGAAAAATGAAGGCTCTGGGGAGCCCTTATAGGGGCCTTTTGGTACCTGGAGGAGTCTTCTAAGAAAGCTGGGAAGGGACCTGTTACAAGGGTTTGTAGTGAGAGGATGAGATGAAATGGCTTTAAGCTTGAAGAGGGCAGATTTAGATTAGATATTAGGAAGAAATTCTTTACAGTGAGAGTGGAAAGACACCGGAACAGGTCTCATAGATGTATGCATGTAGAAAGAAAAGAAAAATGCAGAAAAACTATCAAATGTCAGGAATCACCAAGTCTAAGGCTCATATAGTCACCTCTGTTGTAAGAAACAGGGTAGCATGCAATAACACTGCATCATAGGCACCCTGGAGGAGAAATGGTGACTCTAATGACTGATTTTCACTCGATTTCCCTTTCATCTCCATTTCTGCCTTTATAGAGAAGCTTCTTTCTCTTTAGGTACTCGGTCATCTATCCCAGAGACAGATGTTAAATAAAGAGAAGCACTACACTAAGAATAAGCAGGGAAAAGTAAAACTGAAAACACAATCATAACATATAATTATCTATAGAGAGGAAAAATATTTTAATGCTTCCAGGAGTTTAAAGAAGTTTAAGATCTATTTTCAAACCTACAAAGAGAACTAGGAATTATTTTCACCTATAAAGGGAACCAGAAAAAGAAGGAGAGACACTTTTATGGCTACTTTGTTCAAGTGCATTACAATCAGCAGGCTAACTTCCATAATCCAGATACTTCAAAGCAGAAAATAGGGAATAAAATGACAAAAAAAAAAAATTTCAAAAGAATGAAAATCCAACAACAAACAATAACAACCACAAAATAACAATAACCCAGAACACCTCCTCCAAACAAATAAACAAAGAAATAAAAAAACTATGAACAAAAAAAGTCCCAAAGACATTTGCCTTTGGTGACAGTTAATGAAAATGCCATTTTATATTGGAAGCTATAGGGGCAGGAATTGCCAAAAACAAATATAATGAAGTAAGTGTTTTAGGAAGGCAGTGCAAATCATAGCAACAAAGTAACATAAAAATTCATCCAGTTCCTAACACTTGCATATATCTGGGAAATTGTTTAAAAGACAAAATTCATGGCATTATTTTTCAGATATCTTCTCAGTGCTTTCACTGTGAATTTTGATGTAATTTTAATGTAGAATTCCTTCAACAGAAGAATCTAATTAATTGCATAAAGAATGTTGACTTTAATTAGTGTCTGAACAACCCAGTTTAGATTTACACGGAATGAAGAACAAAAAAAAACAAACAAAAAAACCCCTGAATCATGAATAGGCTTAAGATTATATAAAAACTGCATACCTCATCTAGATTGTGACCTTTTTACATACAATTGAAACTGGTCCCAAAAAAAAGATCCATCTGATGGTAGATCATAGAATCATAGAATGATAGAATGGTAAGGTTAGAAGGGACCTCGAGGATCATCTAGTTCCAACCCCCTACCATAGGCAGGGACACCTCCCACTAGTACAGGTTACTCAAGGCCTCCTCCAACCTGGTCTTGACCACCTCCAGGGAGGGAGCAGCCACAACCTCCCTGGGCAACCTGTTCCAGTGCCTCACCACCCTCACTGAACTTCCTCCTAACATCCAGTCTAAATCTCCCCTCTGCCAGTTTAAGCCCGTTGCCCCTTGTCATTGCAGGACCTTGTAAATAATCCTTCCCCAGCCTTCCTGTAGGCCCCATTCAGATACTGGAAGGCTACTATCAGGTCCCCTCAAAGCCTTCTCTTCTCCAGGCTGAAGAGCCCCAACTCTCTCAGCCTGTCCTCATAGCAGAGCTGCTCCAGCCCTCTGAGCATCCTTGTGGCCCTCCTCTGGACCCGCTCCAACACTTCCATGTCCTTCCTGTGCTGAGAGTTCCAGAACTGCACACAGTACTCCAGGTGGGGTCTGACGAGAGCAGAGTAAAGTGGCAGAATCACCTCCCTTGCCCTGCTGGCCACGCTTCCCTTGATGCAGCCTAGGACTCGGTTGGCTGTCTGGGCTGCATGTGCACATGCATTGTTTTAAATAATGATCTCCTGCTAGATTTCACAACGGACCATTTCCCCCATTTTTATATATTCATCTGATCTGCTGCTAAATTTCACAACAGAGCGTTTCCCCTGCTTCTACATATTCTTCTGTTTTTCAGAACTACAGCCAAGCTGCAGTTTTCCAGTGTGAAATCTGCTCTGCCACAGATTGCTTCCAAGAGGTTTTAAGTACTGCTTGGACCTCATGCTAAGGTTAAATTTTTGGAAGGACCTGGAGTGAGACCTCTACAGCGAGGTTAATTGCCTGCTTATAGATGATCAACTGGCTATTTTGAGCTGTTGCACAGTTCTTTTCTCATCTGGCTCTTGCCAAGCAAGCAAAAGCATCCATTATTTTCTAGGCAACTAAAATTACAGTTTTGATCTTGTTGCTCTAACTGTTTCACAGAGCCCTAGAAGACAAAGCTGATAAATAGTGTCTTATCTGGAACATGGGGACAGCTGTAACTATGGGAGATTTTCTTAGCCACAAAAGGAGAAGGTGGTGCAGGGACAAAGAAAAGGAGGCAATCAGAAGGAAAAAAAGGTATAGCTGGAATGCCGTTGTCTTTTGGCACTTTCCAATGTTATGAGTAGGGACTTATATTAAAACTCAATGTAAAACAATCTTGAAATAGTCCTTTATGATATGTGGAGCTATGCTGAGTCCCAGGTGGCTGCAATTTAGGAAAGCTAGCAGTAAATGGGAACCTTTGTGCCTCCCAGTGCCAAAGTCTGAAGATGCAACTTTTCAGGAATGAGACTCCCTTACCACCCAAAATACCTACTACCCACTCAAAACTAAGAGTAGACACAGCATGAGCTCACTGAAAGATGTGCTGAACAGAATAAAAGAAGAAAGCAGAACTACTGAAAATTACAATCAATCAATGCTGCTGAGGTTAGCGAAGAACTACTCTTTCATTAAACCAACTCCTAGTTTTCCACACAAGCACTTTTGCAATCCTACTTCTATATCCCCATGAAATCATCTTTCTGGACAAAAAGAACTAGAATGGACAATTTGAATAGCTTGCCACTAGCACTGTTTAAGTAGCTAGGTGACTGAAGGGAAGAGAAGTGAGGAACACATAATGTCTCAGAAATAGCTGAAATCCGGAGGAAGTTCTCGCAAAAAAAAGTTTTGTGGTGTGACTTTCAGTGTGATATTAAGCAGCATGGTAAAATAAACTAGGATCCCAGGTGCCATGAGTTGAATCTGATGATGATATTCACTATCATGCTGCAGTTGCAGTCATGTCAGCTTCAAAATTAAAGTGCTGACTGGAGCACAGTGTCACGGTGCTTGAAGTTGAGACTGTAACATGAGAGGCTTCCTCTCCCCATTGCTGGGGTTTTGGTCTATTCTACTGAGTGGGCTGCTGGTCAAGGGGAGGGGAGGTCACTGGTTTTGTGCTGCTGCTTCTGCATTTTGCTGGACTGTTCTGCAAGTAGGCTAAGGTAATTGTGCATTGCATTATTTCCAGTAAAACTCTTTATCTCAACCCAAAGGTCTTTTTGTGTTACTTTCCCTCTTGTCTGTGTGGGGGTAAAGGGGCTTGTGAGAGTGGGCTGTGTTAACCCAGGATACCATGGAAAGCTACCATATTTATGCCTGATTTTTTCTTCCTAAATAAGTCTGGCCTAATAGCATCAGTTTGATTTGTTTACTGAATATTCATTCATCTAAGGAGGTCTACTGGCTTCAGTGATCAACTTGCATAAGTAAATTCTTTCAGATGTGAATATAAACTGTATGATGTGATTCTTGCTTGCTTGCATAATTAGATCAATATCCAGTCTCAGAGGTGTTGCTGCCTAAACTAACAGTAGTTGAAATCCTTTGGTTGCAGGACACCATCCTATGTAGACATTGAACAAACATCAACAGCTACAAGTATTCAGGGTCATTTTTTGCTGCTGAGAATTAACCCAAGCTTGTAGGCAGGGGCATGCACCATTCTATACACAAACCAGGCACCAGCAAAGGGAAGATGCCAAAGAGTTCAAGGCAAAATCTGGCATCTTTCACTAGACTTGCCTATGTAAATCACACATTAAGCACATAATGAACGACATACTTCATGAATTATGGCACTTCACTGCTTGGGTAAGTATTTTTTCAGAGTATCTTCCCTTTTATGTTTTACATAAGGGATATATAAAAATACTTTGAGGCTCTTTTCTATAGTTAAGTCAGCACTAAGTTAATGGTTTGTAATCCGCAGCATAAGTAACCACACAGAGACAACTCTGCCACTTGATACAGAATTACCATCATAGAAGCAACCAGGTTGGAAGAGACCTCCAAGCTCATCCAGTCCAACTTATCACCCAGCCCTAGCCAATCAAATAGACCATGGCACTAAGTGCCACATCCAGCCTTTTCTTGAACATCTCCAGGGATGGTGACTCCACCACCTCCCAGGGCAGCCCAATCCAATGCCAATCACTCTCTCTGGCAAGAACTTCCTCCTAACATCCAGCCTAGACCTGCCCTGGCACAACTTGAGACTGTGTCCCCTTGTTCTGTTGCTGGCTGTCTGGGAGAAGAGACCAACCCCACCTGGCTACAACCTCCTTTCAAGGTAGTTGTAGACAATAATGAGGTCTGCCCTGAGCCTCTTCTTCTCCAGGCTGCACATAGCTCCCTCAGCCTCTCCTCACAGGGCTCTGCCTCAGGCCCCTCACCAGCTTCATTGTCCTTCTCTGGACACGTTCCAGTACCTCAATATCTCTCTTGAATTGAAGCTTGTTGACTCCACAACAAGCTTCACTGTCTCTTGTCATTACTTGGGAAGCCAATGTTTTTCTGAGCTTTGGAGGTGATGATTGAGCCTATACTTCCCTGCTTCTCCATCTGATCCTCAACTGTATCTCACTGCTATCTCTCTTTGCACAGTTATTCAATATATCTTGTTTTCTGCACACAGGACTTCCCAGTACCTTCCATACTAGGGTTTTTGTGATTGAAAGAAAGGAACAAGTAGACCTAACTAGAATATAAGCTATTATACTGGTATTATATATATATATATCAGTAGTGACATCAACTTTCTTTTCAAGAGCTTATCATCTCTTCTAGCAAAGCAATCCTAAATTAATGGGGTCCTCTGTGTGCTACTACTTCAGAAATAGCACTCACCAACAAGAACAATCTGTAACCGGTGATTCTATACAGAAGATTTTCTCCCAGATTTTTGCATTTTTACATCCACTGTATCATTTCATTTACCTAATTAATTGTAAAATCATTTGTCCTCCAGATCTTTTAATAGCTAGCATATTCAAATTTATGTGAAGCACTGGTTAGTATATTATTTTTAACTACTTCTACCAAAGCAGTTTAGGGCAAGATAAATAGAACAAATTTGTTCTCTTTGGAAAAAATATAAAACTCAAAAAAATTTGCTTCTACCTCTACAGTATGAAATTTGTCACTAATCATTTTAAACTATGCCCTTTTATGCTTCTTCCATCTCTTTTAGCTTTCTGTGCAGTTCTTTGATGTAACAAAGACAGTTTCAGACAAGATTTCAGTTCATCTGGAAAAAAAAGCTTTAAGTCTTGAGGCAAAAAGCAGTGTATTTAAAATTTATATACTCCATAATGCCTTTGTTCTGAACTTGAACATCCTGAAAAACTTCTCCGCTTTCTTTTACCTTCCGACTCTGAAGATCATTTTTTTTTTTCCTCATGGTTTCAGCTTTTTATTATGCAACAGTGACTTTAACTGGTGGTTCCAGCATTTAAGTACATGCACAGTCATGGCTGACCCTTCCTGATCAATTGCCAATCCATACAGGTTTGACTGATAAAAGAGCCAATTAGATTTAAGCAAATTAAGGGACATCACCAATGTCAACCACTTATTAAACTGAATGCTGAATTCCATGCATACAAAACACTAATGCACCAAGTCCCATTAAGAGTTGAAATCCTAACCCCATTAGTAACTCCAGACCACCACAGGGTAAGGGTCAAAAGAAAGTTTCATATTTATGGATTAACATTTGGATTCAGTTTTTATTTTTTTAATCTTTCCAAGAACTCTTGAACCTGTACTGTAATTTCAGTCAGGAGCTTAGATAAAATATATCCCTTATTTCTAAGACTGTTTTTTTAAGCACTGACTTTAAGCATGGTAAACCAGCTTAATGAGAAATTAAGATGTATTCAATCAGGTAACACTAAAGCTTTAGTGTGTTTTATATTGTGTGTAATACATTTTAAATTAAAAAAAAATGAAACAAAAGAGATGCACACTGGAAGAGAATTTGTATCACATATCGCAGTTGAAAAACAGTGATCTACAGTAACTTCAAAATGGAAAACTGCTTTGTTCTCTTTCTCAGAGTCTCTCTCACACAATATTCCATCAAGCCCCATGAGGTACTCTCCACAACACAAATTTCTGAAACTGCTCTTTTTGTTATCCTTGAAATGAGAATGCTACATTTTAACAGTCATCTAAAGGCCATGATTTTGTATATAATGAGACCTTTCACTCTTTGATCAAACAAAAATGCTGTCTAAGTGAAATCTTGGAGATGGAAGTAAAAAAAAGAAACACAACTTCCTTCTGGTTTTAGTAGCATCTAGATGATTTTAAAAGGGTTTGTAAGTGAAAGCACTGGATACACCCCAGTGTACAATTACCATTATACTCAAAATTTGGGATGCAGTGGAGTTATATGACATTCAGAGTCATTATAATAAATATCACAGCAAACATACATTGTCCTGTGTATACAGATGTCTGTATCTGTGCACACATATAGCAAGAATACAGTGTGTGTGAGAGTACTTCTCTCATAAGTACTGCTTCATTTATTATTCATTTCACTGTAGATCACAGTCCACTGGACAATAGTATGGAAGATTTCTTTAATAACTCTCACTGCTAATTTAATTCTACTTAAACACACATATCCTAGTGAATGCCACATGCTTTTCAGCATGATTTTATGTGTAAATCAGGCTAATATGTTTTCAGATCATTAACTAAAGGGAAGCATGAACTAAAACCTATTTAATCAATGAGGTATTGCTTTTAAACTACCACAAGGTCATAAAAAAAGATAATTTCAAAGCTATAAGTTTTCTAATTGTAATCAACAACAATCTAATGATGAAAGAAAGTGTACCTTAATGGTTGTCATAAACTTGTGCACATCCTTGCCTATCTTTTAAGATCCTTTACCTTCTTGTTGGGTAAAATTCTCACAACCAAATTCTGATAATTCTACATGAAAAATTGAAGTGTCACACTGAGATTAGAAATGTCAATGTCTTACCTCTCAGTTTTAACTGAGCAGTAAAGCTCACATGTGGTTCCATTACTACATGACAATGTATATTTGTTAATATTAGATAGAATTTGGCAGTCAACTCACAAAACTATAGGAAAAGGTAAATTGCCAGCCCACGCTACTTGCTCAGTAATCTGCTCTTTGAAGTTCTGCATTCTATTTATATTTATGGGTTTAAACTGGCAGAGGGGGAGATTTAGACTAGATGTTAGGAGAAAGTTCTTTTCAGTGAGGGTGGTGAGGCACTGGCACAGGTTGCCCAGGGAGGTTGTGGCTGCTCCCTCCCTGGAGGTGTTCAAGGTCAGGTGGGATGAGACCTTGAGTGACCTGTACTAGTGGGAGGAGTCCCTGCCTATGGCAGGGGGTTGGAATTAGATGATCCTTGAGGTCCCTTCCAGCCTTACCATTCTATGATTCCATGATTTATTTATTTTTCAGAAGTTTTCCTGATGGTTTGGCCCTCTGTTTGAAAGCTAACTGATCCAACTGCAATTGTAGATTTGAGCAGTAGGGTTTATGGGAGTTCTTTGTCAGTTGTAGGAGGTGTCCCTGCCTATGGCAGGGGGTTGTAATTAGATGAGCTTTGAGGTCCCTTCCAACCATACCATTCTATGATTCTGTAACATCTTACAACTATATTAGTTTATGGATTCTGGCTGAATATACTGCCTATAGTTTATATTGCTAACAAATTAACTAAGTCCACCCAGTAAGTGCTCTTTGTTAGCTCTTACAACTTTTACTCTAAAAATCTATTACAAAATTCAGGTGAATCTATATTCTTCAATTAGATAAGCCATTCATGATAGAATACACCAACACCCTAAGAACAAAAATGAAGCATATAATGCACTACTCACCTACATAATTAGAGAAGCCATTCATGATAGAATATACCAACATTCAAAGAACAAAAACGAAGCATATAATGCACTACTCACCTACATAATTAGAGAAGCCATTCATGATAGAATATACCAACATTCAAAGAACAAAAACGAAGCATATAATGCACTACTCACCTACATAATTAGAGAAGCCATTCATGATAGAATATACCAACATTCAAAGAACAAAAACGAAGCATATAATGCACTACTCACCTACATAATCCATTATCTACACAACTACCTGTTTTCACTTTCTAGGCCTTGAATAATATGACATATTAGAAAATAAAAAGAATCATTTTGTTGGTAAAAACTACTAATGCAAACATATTCTTCTGAAATTTGAGTCCTCAGTAATAAATAACAATTTGTTCAACAGGGTACTCGTGTAATTGTTACACGCATGCAAAAAGCACTTTCTGATACTTACCTCCTGGAGGCATGAGTATTGCTATAGCATCACTTATCAAGCTGCCCTGGCTGTTGGAAGCATTCACTTGCACTGTGTAGTTAGAAAATGGCATCAGTCCTTGAATGGGCACCCATACACTGGCATCCTTGCTGCTGCATAATATCCGAGTACCATTTACAACTGAATAATTAGCATTAGCTGTTGTGAAAAAAAAGGAAGGGGAGAAGAACAAATGTTACACCTTTTTTCTGCTACAGTTTGCTGTCTTTATGGATCATATTGGGTCTACTCAAACAAAAGGCTGCCACTGATACCAAAATTGGTTAAAACGATCTATTTGAGGGGAAAAAAAAGGACATATATTATTCACCATTTCCTCATCCTTTGGCCAGCAGGTTGTGATAGTTATACAACTTGGAAAATAAATGAGCCAACCATACAGTTGCAAAGCTGACTGCTAATGTACTGCAAATAGAAGCCAGCTTTCAGAATTACTCAAGCTCTAGAACAGTTTTGTGATAACTGAAAATTCAAAATACTAAGATTAATTCTTGTGTCCATGAAAGAGTGGTAAAACTTCCTGAATTCACCAGAAAAACACTTACCTCAGGAGTTTATAAGCTAACTCTTTTGCATACATAAGCATTACTCATCTCCAGTAAGACACATGCTCTCCAGCATGGCCTGCATTTCTCTCAAAGACAAAAGAAGGGTTAGAAGTATTCAGTTTATCAGTTGAAATCATCAGAAAACACCACAGCAACCTACGTGTTCTTTATAACCATTTTAAGATCTCAAACTTAAGGCAATACTCTACCCTTTGAAAATAACAAAATAAGCCTTTGCAAAATACCTGATGAGCAAGGCCAGATAATAAAAAAATTCTAAGTCAGGTAACACAATTTTGTGTCTCAATGAAGATTTCAGTCATGTATATGAGAGCAAAGCTAAGCTCATTCAAAAATCATCCAATATTTTGAACATATACAGTGCTATATAAATGATTAATATTCTTACTACTGTGCATTATTCCATGCAGAGCTCTCATACTGAAGTTGATAGAAATTCTGCACTATGAACTACATCAGAATCACACAAGTCTGAGACCACAGAAATGAGAATGTGTGATGGTTTGGGAGTTCCCTGTCCCCCACACTTTGTAAAATGACCCAGACTAGAACTCAGCCGGCTGGAAGTTAAGGACTGAAGCTCTATTTACAGCTCAGCACAATGTACAAGCAGAGATAGACACTATAGACAGGAATAGTTACAGACATAGACAAGTTAAAGGTAATCCAAAAACACAACTCCCCTCCCAGAAATCAGAGACCCCAGGAGGGGCTCCCAACCACCCTTCCACCTTCTCCCCACCCCTATATCTTACCCCAAGGTTTGCCTTATACACAAGGTAAGCTTGGAGGATCAGCCAGGGGGGATTAGAAGAAAAGTGATTAGGGAGATTATTCAGCAGAGAGGAGAAAGAGCCAGAAGTTGCTAGACCAAGATGCTGTGCCCCAGAGAGAGACAAACTGACTTATCTATGTTTTGGTTTCTTCTCTTAAATATCTCAGCAAGCCTATGAGTGAAGTAGACATCACCATTGTTTTCCTTTCACAGCCTATAATACAATTTTCTCTATTAAAATATTCCGATTAGCCTCAAACCAGTACAAAATGAGATTAAATTAATTAGGGTATTGGTGGCAGAATGAATATTCAATCTGAAGCCTATACAGTAATCCAAATAAGATAGAATAAAAAAAAATCTACACAAAAACCTTTAAAACTGTCTTTTAATTAATTTAAACAGTTTTTCAAATGCTCCANTTATCTGTGTTTGGGGTTCTTCTCTTAAATATCTCAGCAAGCCTATGAGTGAAGTAGACATCACCATTGTTTTCCTTTCACAGCCTATAATACAATTTTCTCTATTAAAATATTCCGATTAGCCTCAAACCAGTACAAAATGAGATTAAATTAATTAGGGTATTGGTGGCAGAATGAATATTCAATCTGAAGCCTATACAGTAATCCAAATAAGATAGAATAAAAAAAAA
>VWZE01013048.1:41702-54075 GCA_013396675.1 Eubucco bourcierii | reverse complement strand
TGGAAGGCTACTATCAGGTCCCCTCGAAGCCTTCTCTTCTCCAGGCTGAAGAGCCTCAAATCTCGAAGCCTGTCCTTGTATTTCTATGATATGCAGTAACGTGCATATGCAGCAGCAGATTTGTTGATTTTAGTCATGCTCTCACTGTATTTTACCATGAAGGAGTAACCAGGACCTTTCTTTAGTTTTGAGATTTCCATGAACACTTCATGATTCACTTAGGTTACAAATCCAACCTACTCCATTATTTTGATGACCATCGAGCTGCACAAAGGGTATTTACAGTTAGTCTGCTGGTAAACTATGGCAAACTTTCTGAGGTTTTGGGGAAGGGGTCGGAATATAAAACTCTTTTTATAAATTTTCTTTGCAGTCTAGTTCCTCATCTCAATCCAATCTCTCTAGTTCCTCATCCAATCTCTCAGAGGGGAGATTTAGACTAGATGTTAGGAGGAAGTTCTTTACAGTAAGGGTGGTGAGGCACTGGAACAGGTTGCCTAGGGAAGTTGTGGATGCTCCCTCCCTGGATGTGTTCAAGGCCAGATTGGATGAGGCCTTGAGTAACCTGTACTAGTGGGAGGTGTCCCTGCCTATGGCAGGGGGTTGGAACTAGATGATCCTTGAGGTCCCTTCCAACCTTACCATTCTATGATTCTATGATTCTATGATTCTCATTGTTCAAATTCTATGTGGACTACGCCATGCTTACAGCATCAGACTGCCCACAGAGCCTACAGCGCTGCGAAGGTAGAATAATTTCAGGCAACTTGGTAGATTTATTCTGAAATTCACTGAATTTTACATTAGCCTGAGAGACCTCATTTTAGAAATAGCAGTGGAGGTAAAACTTCATGTCATGCAAGAGGAACAGCCATGTCTTACATCTTCCACATACAGACATACCAATTCTGCAGAAGCAAAGTTATTTTGTCTGAGATTACTTATGTACCCAAGCTACTCAGATAGCACTAGAAAAATGTATGCACATTATTTGGTCTTAGCTTTTAAATTGTACATCAAACCCTCTTTCTGCACCTCTGTAAAACCATCCCTCTATGTAATTCAAGTTTAGATATAATCCAGTAAAATGTATTTCTATTACCTATCACATTTTTTCTGTGCACCACCAGGCAGTCTGCAATATAGAATGGTTTAGACTGGAAGGGACCTTGAAGATCATCTAATTCCAATCCCTGTGCCATAGGCAGAGACAGCTTCCACTAGATCAGGTTGCTCAAGGCCTCATCCAACCAGGCCTTGGACATGTCCAGGGAGGGGACATCTACAGCCTCCCTGGGTAACCTGTTCCAGAGTCTCACCACCTTCTGTGGTAAGAATTTCTTTCTAATATCTAATCTAAATCTGCCCTCCTCAAGCCTAAATCCATTCCCTCTCATCCTATCACTACAAGTCTTCATAAAAAGTCCCTTTCCAACTTACTTTGTTATAGGTCCCCTCTAGGTATTGGAAGGACACAGTAAGGTTTCCCCAGAGCCTTCCTTTCTCCAGGCTCAACAACTTCAACTCTCATTGTCCCCATAGAGGAGGTTCTCCAACACTCTGATCATTTTCATAGTCCTCCTGGACCAGCTAGTGCAGTTCCATGATGCTCATGCTGTGTGCACCCAAACTGGATGCAGTACTCCAGGTGGGGAATAGAGTAGGGGGTCCTCCCTGGGCTGCAGGCACGCATTGATGGTTTGTGTGGAGTTTTCCATTGGCTGACATCCCCAAGTCCTTCTCCTCAAGACTGGTCTTGAGACACTACTCACCCACACTGTATTTGTGTTTGGGGTTGCCCCGAGCCACGTGCAGGACCTGGCACTCAGCCCTGAACTTCATGAGGTCGTCTTGGGCCCACATCTCAAGCCTGTCCAAGTCTCTCTGATGGCATATCCCTCCAGCATAACCAGACCACACAGTTTGGTGCCAGCTGCAAACTTGCTGAGGGTACACTCAACGTCATTGTCCATGTTGCTGACAAAGATGTTAAACAGCATTGGTCCCACCACCCAACCTATGGTTGTAATATTCACCTATTGTTATATTAACAACAAGAAAGCCATTAGAAATGACAAACTGACATTTACTTTCCTAAGGTCCCAGTGAAGTGAAATACTTCAAGATTTAGCTGGTTGCATTTTTAAAATGTTTCACCTGCAATGTGTGGTGAAGTTTAATAACCCAGTGGTGACAGATCAAGGGACATAGGATGGATTCAAACCTCAAGCATAACAGTAGGCTCCCTAACAGCAATTTATGTGCTCACTTCATGAGAAAATTAAACTTTTTCAAGCTACCTTACGGTTTTAACATGTTAATATTCTCATCCATCTGAGCCCAGAATGAGAGCACGTACTTCCTCTGCTGATATTTTCATTCCAGAATTTATCTTTCTTCAAATGGTGAGCTATACAATACATTTTAGAATACACTTTTGAGTAACAGAAGAGGTATTAAAAGGATAACGCTCTATTCCAAGTTGCCTGGATAACAACATTAATATACAGTAATTATATAATTAGTTGTAACATTAAATTCTAGTTATAGCAGAGTGATTACTCGGCAATTATAAGAAGTATATAATTACTCAATAATTAGGAGAAGTATGTAATTACATAACCATTTTATTCAGCTCAAAAATGAACTTGCAAATTTACAATGAGATAGACAACACAGCAGTTTAAATTCCTTCATTGCTTCTAATAGAAAGGTGAGGAGTACTTTTAAGTTTCCTACCTGAATTTTAAACATACAAAAAATGGTTTATCCCATTTTTTAGCCAAGCACCTTACTGCTACTTCTAAATATTTTTCTTGCTAGAGCATTTTTTAAATGCAGGTCTTACTGGGGATGCTTTGCAATATGCAGCTTTGCCAGTTGTCACTGCTCAAACTTTGCTTTCAGTGGGCTGGAAAATGCACACAGGTTCAGCCTGAGAGAAACTGACATAGAGATAACACTGTCATATCAGTCTGTGCCATTCCTGCCTAGACTGCTTCCATATGGGCCCTGTTTGTGAGTATAAGTGGATGAGGTCTCTCTTTTTCCATTTTTCATGTGTGTTTTTCTCTCCATCCTGCTTACAGGTCCTACTGTAGTCTACCAACAAGTCTGCTGCAGGCCTAAAGAGCAGCTGCCTGAGATGCTGAAAAAGTCCTAAGAGACGTAGTTTTAATTCACACAGGTGGTTTCTACCAGGATACCTCCTTGCAGAGTCACTAGCCCTTCAACAAGCAAGATCTCCTCAAACCACAACTAACATTAACAATCTAAGGAGGCAGAAAACGAGCTCTCAGAACTGGCTCATAACACATTTCAAAATTTAGACAGGCAATCACCTGTATCAAAAGATGAATTAAGATGGAAGGAGACTCAGGGCCACCACCTCCTGTAACCTCTCAAGAAAGACTAAAACCTTTGCAGACATGAAAGGTTTCTCTATGCTCCTTAATCTTTCCAATTTTTTTTGCATTGTGATGGTTTTGTTCTTTTACTAGCCTTTCTGCTCCATGTTTCCTCTAATATTTCTGAGGGAATTCTTTGGCTAAGTCTGGAACTTGAGAAAAACCTGTGCTATGCCTCTTTTCCCCCTAGTTTATATCAGATCAAGGTATCTCAGTTTTTCAGCATAACATTATCCAAATGACAAAATTAGAACTAAATACAGATACATTATTTCATAGAATAGAACTGTCAGGGCTGGAAGAGACCTCAAAGATCATCTAGTTCTAGCCCTCCTGCCATGGGCAGAAACACTAGATCAGGTTTTGCTTAGAGTCTCANCACTAGATCAGGTTGCTTAGAGTCTCATCCAGCCTGGCCTTAAAGACCTCCAGGGATAGGGCTTCCACCACCTCCCTGGGCAACCCATTCAAGTGTCTCACCACCCTCATGGTGAAGAACTTCTTCCTAGGATCCAATCTGAATCTACCTACTTCTAGTTTTGCTCCATTCCACCTTGTCCTATCACTACTCAACATCATAGAATGGTAAGGTTGGAAGGGACCTCAAGGATCATCTAGTTCCAACCTCCTGCCATAGGCAGGGACACCTCCCACTAGTACAGCTCACTCAAGGCCTCCTCCAACCTGGCTTTCAACACCTCCAGGGAGGGAGCAGCCACAACCTCCCTGGGCAACCTGTTCCAGTGTCTCACCACCCTCACTGCAAACAACTTCCTCCTAACATCCAGTCTAAATCTCCCCTCTGCCAGTTTAAACCCATTGCCCCTTGTCCTGTCATTGCAAGACCTTGTAAATAGTCCCTCCCCAGCCTTCCTGTAGGCCCCCTTCAGATACTGGAAGGTTACTATCAGGTCCCCTCAAAGCCTTCTCTTCTCCAGGCTGAAGAGCCCAACAACTAAAACTGTTGGTTTTAGTCAACAACCAGTTGACTAAAAAGACAACTTTTTAGTCTGTCATCCTAAAAAGTCCCTCACCAGTTTTCTTGTAGGCCACCTTCAGATAGTGGAAGGCCACAGCAAGGTCTCCTTAGAGCCTTCTCTTCTCCAGACTGAACAAACCCAGCTCTCTGCCTGTCTCCCAGGAGAGGTGCTCCAGACCTCTGATCATCCTCATGGATACATTCTAGCATGTTCATATCTTTCTTGTAATAGGGTCTCCAGATCTGGAGTCCCAGTGCTCCAGTTGGGGTCTCAGCAGAGTGGAGCAGATGGGGAGAATCACCTCCCTTCACCTGCTGGCCACACTTCTTTTGATGCAACCCATACTTTCAAAGTATGTAAACTTGAAACAAATACACACATATACAAATGTGCAAACACATATTTCATTCAAAATCATTCCTCAAAAGTGCTAAGATTCACACATCACACTAGGTGCTGAGTACTTGTGTTTGAAGGTTCCGTGTGGTTTTGGGTGGACACTTTGAAGGGAGCACCCAAGCAGAGATGCATTTCTGTTACTGAGTACCTCTGTAAATAGGTGAACAAAGCTCCTGTGGGCCGGTGGTGCGTAAATTATTACTGTCCAGGGTCTGTCATCCTATGGGGTTCACTAGATTGTAATAACATAAATGGGTATCCTTTTCTGTTCCTGTTATAATCATTGTCACAAGAATTTTAATGCCTCATATATTCCATAATTTTTTTTCTGTGTGCTGTACTGATCTGACCTTTTCAATATTCTGTAATTTGACTGGCTGGCTATTTCAAGTTCTCTCCTTTTTACAGCCTTATTAACTTGTGGGGAAGAGGTGAAATGGACAGCCAATCAGCATACCTCATATTGCAAAGGTCACAGTAGTACAGTATAGCACCAGCAGACACAGAATACTGTATATTAGTCATTACTGTACTGATATCTTATTCATGTGACAAAGGTTGTAAGGAGTGCAGGAAACGGTATAACATGAAAACATTCTTGTAACAAAGACTTCAATGGAAGAAAGAAATAACACAAACTAAATGCATTCATCTCACATTTAAAACGTGAGGAGTTTTCTGAGAACTCAACACGTTTGGAGATACTCTTTCCATCTGGATCAAAATGAAGGGAAAAGGTAATAAGGTGGGGTTTCTTTTTTACTTACTGAACAGAAAAAAACCTCATGTTTCATATGGGTGGGCAAACCCCAACTATTTCTATTACTACCACTGCATGTTGCTCATTAAAGTAACAAGCTTAAACCTAAGCAGTCTAATGTGTCGGTGTGGCAAACACACTGATACATCTGTGCTGCTGATTTTCTGAGCTGCGCTAGTGAAAAACATTACTGAGTGCACACATGTTTTTCTTTTCCTAACCATCACGAGCTAGCCACCAGCCTTCCTGTAGCCCCCTTCAGATACTGGAAGGCCACTCCAAGGTCTCCTGGAAGCCTTCTCCTCTCCAGGCTGCAGAGCCCCCAACTCTCTCACCCTGTCCTCACATCAGAGCTGCTGCAGCCCTCTGAGCATCCCCATGGCCTCCTCTGGACCTTCTCCAACACTTCCATGTCCTTCTTGTGCTGGGGGCTTCAGAACTGCACACAGGACTCCAGGAGGGGACTGAGGAGAGCAGAGCAAAGGGGCACAATCCCCTCACTTGCCCTGCTGCTCACACTGCTCTTGCTGCAGCCCAGCACACAGTTGGCTGTCTTGTCAATATTAAGAAAAAAAGACCATGTCTATTTTGAACAATCTGTGTATTGCGGTACCGCAACCTCGGTTTTGTTGCCATGTCATGACTTTGCTTTACAGATTGTATCCAGAAATGCAACCAACAATTCAAGCATAGAAGATGTTGGTCAAAACTAAGTTTTACTATTCTTACAGGATGTAAAAAACTGAGTTGCCTTTGTAAAACAGATTTCTACCTCTTCCTATTTGGGGGGCTTAAGAAAATGGATGACTACTTTTTTTAACTCCCAGATTTGTCTGAACTTAAATGATATTACAGGACCACAGCTCGTGACATGCAGATTTTCAACTAAAAGGTATTTAAACCTGATACACTTAAGTCTTCCCATCACAAATGTTTAATGAGCTATTATTTTCCTTCATTATCACTATTTTGAGATGATGTGAGACTTGAATCACAAAAGTACAGCGCAAATTGGGTACTAATATGTGGCAAAAGGTAATTTTTTGGGTGAGTTTAAGGTTATGTGCCACACTGACATATTCCTATCAATCATTGTATTATGTACATATATGTCATGATAACCTCTCTTACATGACAGAGCATGTTGCTCCACAACATTAAAATAGAAGCAGAACTATTACCACTGTAGAAGAGTACTCAAAGAACAAAGGCAGCAAAAATCCAGGTCAAGGAACAGCTCATCTAATCTAAAGGATTAGAGAATGATTACTTTACGAACTAGCACAAACACTTGTTTTTATACCTGCTTTATATGTGAGGGTACAGAGGTTAAGCATCTTACCTTGGGCCACAGAAAAAGTTAATGTCATAATGCTAAATAAAAATTAAACAAGACTTCACATTTCCATCCCTTTTCCACATACCTCATACTCATGTACACCAGTTTCTGCCCCTCAGCTGGTTTCTGGCATTTTGGCATCTCATCTTTCTGGGGGGAAAGCTGTGGAATATGCACATTCTTGCCTGTAAGCTCATACATTTGTCCATTACTTTTGTCTGTTCTTCAGATTCATTAACTTCATGCAAGCTACTTTTATCCTCCCAGCTAAGACCTTCTTCTCTTGCTATCCCAGTTTCTGGTGCAGTACTCAGCATTTTCAAACCACAATTCTTCCATTAGTTCAATTATCCCATAAAAACAGCTGAACATCTTTCCTCATCAGTACTGGTAACTCTGTTTTCCTAAGAACTGTAACAATGGGCTATTCTCCAACAGCCCTCCCAAGTGTTGCATGATCTTATGAAGTACTTTCTGTGCTTGGACATCTCATTTCCCTTATTAACAAAGGGGAATGGAGAGTTTGTGTTGTTGGTGTTGGGTTGGGTTTTTTTTTTTTTTTTGTCTGTCTTTTTTTGTTTGTTTTGTGGTGTTGTTGTTGTTTTCTGTTTGTTTTTAGTTTTGGTGGAGAGTTTTGAGGGTCGGTTTTGGCAGTTTTTTTCTCCCCTGAAGAGTACGCTGTCGATTTTGTATCTCAGTTTCCTCAACCACTATTCTTGCCTCTGTTCTTGTGTTGACAAGTGTATATTCCAAGGATATATCACAGCCTAAGACCATCAAACTAAGCCCAAACTCTCTTAAAACTCTCTTATTCCAGGAAACCTCCATTCTTGTGGGCTAAGAAGAGCTGCTTGATTTAAAAAGCACTGGAAAATTGGAAAACTTACGAATCCAATATATATATATATATATATATATATATATATATTTGTAAATAACAAACAGAGGATGATCTTATCAATGTGTATAAATATCTGATGTGGAGGTATAAAGAAGCCACACACTTCTCAGCAGTGTATAGCAACAGATCAAGAGGCAATGGCTACATGCAAATTGTAAAATGAATTATTTTTACATAAAAGAAAAAAACAAAATTTCACTTTGAGGTAGGAGCAAATTCCCTAGACTGGAATTCAAAACTCAGAACTGTCCTGGGCAACGTGCTTCAACTGACCCTTCTTGGAGAAGGGAGGTTGGACTACATGATTGATCTCTAGAGGTGCTCTCTGACCTCAGCTGCTCTGTGATACTATAAAAATCTGCAGAATACTTCAAGAATCCTAAGGCAAAGCAGGGGTAATCATTACAATGGAAGCCTGTTCCTGTCAGTAAAAATAAGTGATCATTAGTGTAACAAAGACAAAGGAATGTACATTTATATGCTCATTAATTCTAAGGACTGAAATATGAATAAAGCTGTATGGTGAAGATCATACAAAAGTAAGTTAATACAGACCCCACAGATAGCTAGTGACTGCAGCCAAGATTAGGTTCTGTCATGATGGCAAGCAGACAAGAATGGTGTGTGGTCCACAACCCTTTTTTGCTTATGGTTCTCAGTGACATGAGGCTTTCCACTTTAAAAATCTGTAACTGCATATGAAAGTCTCAAGAAGACACTTTTTTTTTTATTTGAATGACTGCTTTGGGTTTTCTCATTATTCTTTCATAAAGAGTCCAAAGAATCTCACAATTGATTCTGTTTTATTTAGCCCTTCTGGCTAAAATAGTGTATTCAAAAGTGTGTCAGAACTTTGCTGCAAGTATATTCACCCATATTGTAACTCATTTGCTGTAACATCTTCAAAGGACTAGATCACCACCACCACACCCAACTAAGTAATCTAAGGACACACTATAAGAACTCAGTCCACCACCTAAAGAAATCACAAAATAGGGTGAGGCTACCTGTCATGGGTTTAAAAGAGCCAGCAGAGTGAAGCTCTCAAATGAATTGGAGAAAAAAACAGAATTATATTTGGAGTTACAGACAGAAATTACAAAGCAGATACAGAATCCATAAGCAAACCCCCTGAATTTTCCCCCAACCCAAAACTAAGTCTATCACCCCCAGTGCTCCAATCCTCCCCACCATGCCTCTGCCATCCAAGAGGCCTAAGCACAGCCTCTGGAGGCCCCAAACCAGGCCTATCCTTACATGTTTGTCCCGATAACGCAGCTCCTGCCCGACACAAGGCTGGAGGGGTAGGAAAGGAGAACAAGCTGGCCTTGGTGCGAGCTTACGAAGAGATAGCAGAATGATGGGATTGAATAACAATCTTCCAGTCCCCAGAGGACGTTTTTTTTAACCCTATACTTCCCGACCTGGAACACTACCCAAACCTGCAAAGCATTCTATGAAAAAAAAAAAACCTCATGTGGATTTCACATAGACTTCCTGCCTCCAGGTACTCTCACCTCAAAACCAACAGGAGACAATGTCCCGGGCACAACTCAGTATCCCAATATCACATTGTCTACAGAATAGCAGAAAGCATCAAATAGCAAAAACATTTGTTGCCCTTGTGATGTTAAGCTGATTATAGAGCATATAGTTTTTGGGTTAATCCATTTTGTTTGAGAGGTTTTACAAAGAAATGATGAGGCTCTGTAAAGGCTATTTCACATTGTCTTTCACACCAAGAAAATTTCAGAAACAGTTAGCTTTAAAACCTATGTTTGTTTTTCCATGGTTAGAACATTGTTTTTCTAGCTGCAGCAGTACATAAATGGCGATTATCACAGTATCTGGTTTCTGAATCTATGCCCATAATTCATGGATGCCAATAAGAATTTCCCATTCTCCAGGGACACCACTGGAAGGAGACTAGCTAAACACACAGAGCAGAAGTGGGAGTCTCAAATCCATAATCAAATATCTAGATTGATTGTGTCACTTGCACTTGTATTGATTTCAATTGGAGCAGCTGACCCAAGGGAATAATAAAAATGTGGAATAAAACTGATTTATGAGAACAAAATAAATCCTTTTGTGAGTGGTAATGAATTGGTACTATTTAACCCTTTCAATCACAAAGGGAGAAAACTATTTATTTTTGCAGAATGCTGAGTTAGCTGAGAGAAGTCATATTAAAAATGTCAATATTGTCAAATGCCATTACACTTAGTTGTAATACTTTGAAAGGAATGAAGCTCTAAACTTGATCTAGGATTTTTATTTGACACAAGACATTCTTTTGGCTTTGCCAGTCACCTTACATGAGGCATCATAAATGATGCACTTGTAGACTGAAAGAACCACAGAATCACTCGGGTCAGTGTTTGTTGTTCTTAAAGAGTAGCTCTCTGTGCTGGTTTGAGGCTAATTGGAATACTTTAATAGAGAAGATTACACTGTAGGCTGTGAAAGGAAAACATGGTGATGTCTACTTCACTCATAGGTTTGCTGAGATGTCTAAGAGAAGAACCCAAAACATAGATAAGTCAGTCTGTAGGGGCACAGTGTCTCGGGTAGTCTAGCTTCTGGTTTCTCTCTGCCAATTAATCTTTACTAACCACTTTCCTTCTAACCACCCTGGTCGACCCTCCAAGCTCACTTTGCGCATAAGGCAAACCTTGGGGTAAGGTAGAGGGGTGGGGAGAAGGTGGAAGGGTGGTTGGGAGCCCTTGCTGGGGACTCTGATTTCTGGGAGGGGAGTTGTGCTTCTGCATTACCTTTAACTTGTGTATTTCTGTAACTATTCCTGTCTATAGTGTATATCTCTGCTTGTACATTGTGCTGAGCTGTAAATAGAGTTTCAGTCCTTAACTTCCAGCCAGCTGAGTTCTAGTCTTGGTCATTTTACAAAGTGTGAGGGGCGGGGAACTCCCAAACCATCACACTCTCTCTAGTCTATTTGAGGCAAAATCATGTAAAGTAATAATATAAATAGCCATATCAACTGCACACAATCATTCCTATAAAAGGATGACCTCCCATAGTATCTTGATCTTTCTGGTGTAACACTAGAAAGTTACGCAGTCAAAACCTAATTTGATAACCCCACATACAGTTCAAATAAAAACTTAATCAAAGCTTGTCAAATCCTAAAGCTTTCTGTACCTGAGAAAACAGATGGGTTTTAGATCAGTCTCTAAAGAGAAGCATATTTGTTTGAAACCATCACACAAGTATTTGAATGTAATGTCTTCATCTGCAGAAGCTCTAGTCAGAGCATATGTGTTTTGTTTGGATTGTGTATTTACATTTACAAACCATTCTGTTTCCAATGTCATGAATTGTTTTTTGCATCTAGGATTTATTACAGGTACCTAAGTACTGTCAATGCAACCTCCTCAGTCTTCCTGTGGGCTGAAAACTCTGGGAGACATTCATTAACTAGAAGACTGCTTTTGTAGGAGAACAGATTGGCAAATTTCCTTTTACTCAATAGTGTTTACCAGGGCCATCTCCAGAAGACTGCTGTTATTCCCTAGACTATTCCTAGGGAGCAGGGGTGGTCTCAGAGACTATCCTGCTATCGTTCACATTTCTTTGGTACGAGTTTTTTAGGTGTTCAGCTACATGAAAGGAAAGGCTTAATAACTAGTCAGCAATAGAACAAACAAAAAACAACAACAACAAAAAGTTTTCAGAGATACAGCTTATTTTGAAAGCAAATCATATGCTTTGATTACATATATGGAATGACTACACTGCCATTTTTCTGAAATATTTTTTCTTGCACATATTAAAGCACATCCAACGTTGGATCTGTCATCAGGTATTGCATATTCAGTCACAGCAAATGTAAATGCAAATATGTGACGTTCATATTTCCAGGTAACTATGAAAACAAATCATGTCTAAAAGAAATTCACTATGAAAACTGTTCTAACAACTTGTGAAAGCTTTTGTCATTTCTGAAACATGTTTAATTCTCAAAAAAAAAAAAATAAAATCTTTGTGTTCTTTTTAAATTATCAGATTTAAATGAAAAGAACATGTCGCCTTCTGCAGATCTGAAGATAACCATTTTCATTCTCCATTCTCAACCATTTGACACAAGGCAGGGTAGGAACTTTAAGGGACTCCAGCATTCCTCTCCCCAGTTCTGCTGGTGCCTGCATGTGGCATGTCTTCTCCCAGCAGACATTGCTTTTATGCACTAGCTTGATTCTTAACATTCCCTATGTGAATTCTGATTGGAGAATGTGCTGAAAGCACAGTGGCAAATCAAGATCATAAAAGGAATCTTTTAATATAAGTCAAATCAATAAATATTTTGTTTCTCTTCTATTTGTTTATACATATAGTAAACATTAGACTTTTGCTTATGTGTTTGTTTTAAGCAGAAAAAGCTATGTTCTTGTGTCAGAATTCTCTAGTTTGCTGCAATGGTTTGGAAGTTCTCTGCCCCCCACACTTTGTAAAACGACCCAGACTAGAACTCAGTCGGTTGGAAGTTAAGGACTGAAGCTCTGTTTACAGTTTAGCACAATGTACAAGCAGAGATATACACTATAGACAGGAATAGTTACAGAAATA
>VWZE01013048.1:18193-33771 GCA_013396675.1 Eubucco bourcierii | reverse complement strand
GGTACCTTGCTGTCTGTAATCTTTACTTCTTTACAGCCTCTTATATAAATTTCAAATACACCCATGACCAACCACATCATGAACAGCTCTGATGAACGGCTCCCACCTATATAAGGAAACCAAGTGAAATTCTCTGAGTATAGCTTCCTTATCTGAGTGAAGGTTGTGAGATAAGACTCCATGTGTATATCTAGAGACTAAATGAGTGCAGGGGGCTTATCTTTATTTGCCAATTTATGTGTTTGTGCAAATGTAAAGCACCATAAATCAAAGCAGCAGTCCTTAAAGAATAAAACCAATAATTCTAATATAATCGAGTGGCCAAAAAAAAAAAAAAAAAAAAACAACTGGAAAAACGTAAGGCAAAAGGATTTTTTACACCAATTAAATGGAATATCAATGTTATCAATAGACTTATTATAATAAGAAAAAAAAATATATATATACCTTCATCAGCATAGAAGAGACCAGTGAGAAAGACAGTATAAGTCAGATTTCCATTTGGTTTAGTTGGAGGTAACCATTTTAATTGAACTTCTTTGGAGCCACCAACAGTAGCAAACACATCAACTGTTCCCTCAGGGGATG
Organism: Eubucco bourcierii; assembly: GCA_013396675.1. NCBI lineage: Eukaryota > Metazoa > Chordata > Aves > Piciformes > Ramphastidae > Eubucco > Eubucco bourcierii. Next base: position 33,183 of record VWZE01013048.1, on the reverse strand, counting down.
CTTCCATGGTCCGAGCTTCTACCTGTAAGTTCAACCATGAGATTGAGGTTTGCTGCCATAATTTACAAGGAAAGAAAGAATGAGAAATGCAAAAAGTTATATATTTAGAAAAAATGTAACTAACACTGCAGATATTTTAAGTATTTTACTTCCCTTCCATATACATTTGTTTGAAGCTGTTCAGCAACCAATATACTTTACACAGAGTAAAGAACAAGAAACAAACATTGGAAAAGAATCAAATATTCATTGCACCTCATGGTGTCAGCTTGGTACTAGGGGAAGAAGTATCACTAGAAGATGACTGATGGTTTTGTAGTTTCTCCATTCTAAAAGAGAACTGTAAGGAACATTTGCTTAAATGCTGTAGTCAATTACTGTAAATAATTGACAGAGGAAAAAAAAATTATACTTTGCAGAATACTGCTGCCACCTTGAATTTCTAATTTCTAACTTCTAATTTAAGTTGCAATAAAAACCAGATCTTTAAGAGGAAACAAATAATATTAAAAGAGTTGGGAAATGTAATGAATACAAAAGAGGTTTTTTTTAAAATATAAATAATATTATAGATATTTAGTATTCAAATTTCACAATTTCTAAGTAAATATTCAGTACTATGGGACAAAAGAATTTGCTATTATGTTATTTATGGCAATGAATTAGTTCCTAATACCTTATTTATTTGCTGTTTTCTAGGGTATAAGATGGTTGTACACTTTTCTAGGTGCCTCTCAGCTGCAAGTTCACAGGAGCGCTAATAAATGCTATTTTGAACCTGCCACACTTGCTCTGTCATCAAAATAGCCAAAAATACTTTCTTTGTCCTTGAAATATGAATGTTTTGCTTTTTAACAAATAAAACTTTAAAGCTCATGGTTTACAAGTGCTAGGCTGTATCTTAGATGTGCATCAATACCACTACATACACTTCTACAGTCACACTATTATATTTGAAGTAGGTGAGCAGCAGCAGTGAAGTCAACAGGATAAAACATGTGCCGAAAGACAAACAAATGCTTCATGGATTTATTGGATCACTGCCACATTGATTATTTGAATATTTCAGTCAAAATATCCTTACAGAACAATTAGACTGAACTGTACTTTCTACATAAAATAATTTCCTGTAAAGTTGTACTGCTAAACGCAGGTACTCTGATCTCAGCACCTCGGAAACATGGAGAAAGGAATAACACCCTTTCTACTGAAGAGGATCAAATTATTCTTAAAACAGTATCAATTTGTGCAATCTGCACCACATCCTAAGCAGCTGCAACAGATGCATTGTCTCTGCCCTTTTCTTCTTTTCTGCACAAAAAATGTTGAACCCATGTTGAGAATTATCACCTGTAAATATCCTCTACAGCTACAACTCTGCACTGTACTGTACTTTGAAAATAATATTTTATGTCTAAAACAAACATCCTGTATATAAGGCAGAGATATCCTGTATATAGGGCAGAGAAAGCCTGTTACATATTTCTTTTTCTAAACATTACCTTATATCCACAATCCTGTTATATTTATTTTCAGATGTGTTAATGACAACAAAATTAGACTGCTATCATGTAAGTAAAATTAAATCACTGGCTAGGAAAAAGAACAGTGTCAGCCAACTAAGTTTATAAAAACCATACTGGTCTGTACACACAAGCTAAATAACTTAAATTTAAATTTAATAGCAGTAGGGTGAGATGACAACTATTCATTGGTGATTTCTAAAACCCCTTCCAGCCTGAGCCATCCTACGATTCTATGATAATTTCCTTTTATTTATCACAGTATCACCAGGGTTGGAAGAGACCTCAAAGATCATCAAGTCCAACCCATCACCACAGACCTCAAGACTAGACCATGGCACCAAGTGCCACGTCCAAACCTGCCTTGAACACCTCCAGGGACGGTGACTCCACCACCTCCCTGGGCAGCCCGTTCCAGCAGTCAATGACTCTCTCAGGTAAGAACTTTCTCCTCACCTCCAGCCTAAACTTGCCCTGGCACAGCTTGAGACTGTGGCCTCTTGTTCTGGTGTTGGTTGCCTGAGAGAAGAAGGTAACCTCCCTCTGGCTACAACCACCCTTCAGGTAGTTGTAGACAGCAAGAAGGTCCCCCCTGAGCCTCCTCTTCTGCAGGCTAACCAATCCCAGCTCCCTCAGCCTCTCTCCATAGGGCTGTGCTCCAGGCCTCTCCCCAGCCTCGGTGCCCTTCTCTGGACATGCTCAAGCACCTCAATGTCCTTCTTCAATTGAGGGGCCCAGAACTGGACACAGGACTCAAGGTGTGACCTAAGCAGTACAGAGTCCAGGGGGAGAATGACCTCCCTGCTCCTGCTGGCCACACTTTTCCTGATGCAGGCCAGGATGCCATTGGCCTTCTTGGCCACCTGGCACACTGCTGGCTCATGTTTAGGTGGGTGTCAGTCAGCACCCCCAGAACCCTTTCTGTTTGGCTGCTCTCCAGCCACTCCAAGATATTTACAAGAGCTAGCACATCCCATAATCAGCAGAATTTCAGAAAACAAATCAGCAGTATTTCAAATATCCTGAATTTCTGTAAAGGATCTATTAGAAGTAACACTATTTCTTGATAGACCACATGATTATTTCTTTTTAATCAACAAAACCTGATTATAAGGGACACAGAAAGCTTTCACTTTATTTACATGTTACTAATTTGACCTCACTGGAAAGAGTTTAACAAAAAAAAACCTCACAACACCACCAAATAAAAATGTTCAAATGCAGTAACTGCTAATACTCTCATAACTGATTAAGATCTTTAGAGCCACCTTCAAAAAGGAGCTGGAGAAATCTCACATTTAGGACAGTCACAGAGCATTCATTCATCGATTAGGGCACATTAGGCACAAGATCAGTAGCAAAAATAGCTGGAAGCATATCAATTTACTGCTAGGAGATATTTCCATACTATTTAGAGGCAAACATTTGCCTTTTTTTTTTNTTTTTTTTTTTTTTTGCGGCAAATTTTTTTTTTTTTTTTTTTTGTTCCTCTCCCCCCCCCCCCCCCCCCCAATGTGTTGGATTTGTTCTGTAATTGATATAAAAATCTTTTGAACAATCAAATAAAGATGCAGTGCTTTAACTTCCTGGCAGCACTTAGGTGAGCCTAAATAAAGATCTTGTACTTCAATTCCTGTGATTAGGGATGGATCACTGGCTTTGGAAAACAGTTTTTGTACTGATCGAGAGGCACAGATGAGTATCAGCTACAGCGACCTCTACTTTGAATTGTTTCAAAAGTCAAGCTACAAGTCTCAGTTCGCTGGAGATGTAGAAAAAGGCTACTAAAAATATTTTTTAAAATCCTAACCACTGCTTCTGTGTCCTTTTGATGCATATTTGGTAGGACAGAGGTACTGAAAACATCCATATTGCCTCTGTATGCAAAGCCTGGTAACAACTTGTCTTAAACATCACTGCTAACACAATGGATTAGGTTATTACACATTGAATATCTTGAAAAAAGCTTTGCTTTTGGGGTATATGTGAAGTGGTAAAAATGTACAAGAAAAACTGGCAAAAAGCCATTCAAGCTTTTAAGAGTAAATACCCTTCAAAGTAGAGCAAGCTATAAAATGTTTAATGGTTATAAAGTGTTCTTCTACGAATAGACAGTACTAACAGCATTGGAAAGACAGCAATCTTGGAAAGAGTACTGTAAATATGATCAGTTAATTACATCATAAAAATAAAATCCAAAAGTTTATTTATAAAACCAGAGTACAATATGGTGATATTTTACATTAAGATAGAAAAATAACAAGAAAAACTCCCTGGTCTCCCTTTTTTTTTTTTTTTTTTCTTATTTTTACTTCCTTCTATTGTTAGCAAAATTAAATGTGCACACATAAAGATGGATTAAACAAAAAATTAAGTCTCAGAATTAACACAGGTTTCTCTCTCAGTTATGCTTGAAAATAAATCCAAGCACCCCTGGCACAGGAAGGACATGGAACAGTTGGCCACAAAGATGTTCAGAGGGCTGCAGCAGCTCTCCTATGAGGACAGACTGAGAGAGTTTGGGCTCTGCAGCCTGGAGAAAAGAAGGCTTCCAGGAGACCTTAGAGCTGCCTTCCAATACCTGAAGGGGGCTCTAGGAAGGCTGGGGAGGGACTATTGACAAGGTCTGGTAATGACAGGACAAGAGGCAATGGGTTTAAACTGGCAGAGGGGAGAGTTAGACTGGATGTTAGGAGGAAGTTGTTTGCAGTGAGGGTGGTGAGAAACTGGAACAGGTTGCCCAGGGAGGTTGTGGCTGCTCCTTCCTCCTTCAAGGCCAGGTTGGAGGAGGCCTTGAGTGCCCTGTCCTAGTGGGAGGTGTCGCTGCCTACGGCAGGGGGTTGGAACTAGATGATCCTTGAGGTCCCTTCCAACCTTACCGTTCTATGATTCTATATTATTCCAGTTATTCATCATCTACAGTACTATGAAATCTTATGGATTTATCACCTTAACTCTATATCTGAAAACCTTTAACAAAATAAAAAATCCTCAGAAGGCTTGTTTTACACATGTCAAATTTAATATTCCTATATTCCTGAATCCTGAACAAAATAGAGTGTTGCAGAGGACTGTTAAAATACGTCAAGTATAAGACCTCGATCACACACTTGCGTTCAGAAGATATTTACGAATCACCATATTTTCCTTGCTCCTGTTGCCAGTTCTGGCTTTTGCAGTTCTCAAATTAACTTCACTCCTTTCAGTCAGGCAGCTAGAAATTTGCTCATTACTGGAACAGTAACTCTTTCTTTATATACGTCCTTATAAATCTGGCTAAAGCACATCTGCACCTTTCAAACATATTAACTCTATTCAATTTCAATAAGGTGAGTTTCAGTCTCAAATTTTGCCTTTTTTTTTTTTTTTTTCCACAGTACCTATGTTCTGCTTTGGAACAGTGCCTAACAATGACCTATGAAATCTTTAGCAGCTCTTGAACAGGATTTTTTCTTAAATGTCACATTTTGCCAGATGGGTTAGTACTGACCAGAGTGAATAATCACCATTTACTCTGATATTCACTGTCATCTGACATTTATCACACTCCCAGAATGCAAATTAAGATACTTACCAACGGACCCAAAGCACAACCTTTTGCAGTACATGCCTGGACTCTGAAGGAATGTAGACTCCAAGGAGCAAGTCCATAAGTGTAACAAGTCAGCTGTGATGAATTTTGCACCAGAACACCATCCATATACAATCCATAGCTAGTAATAATACCTATAAAATAATGTGATAGCAGTCACTTAATACCTAAAGAGCTACAGAGTTCAGAAGAAAACAGACAGTAAAGTGGTGGCAGCAGTATTTCAAATAGCTCACAGTTAAACAAGCAAGTCTTTAGCAGGACCCTGTATGTAATACAGGGTTTAAACTGGCAGAGGGGAGATTTAGACTAGATGTTAGGAGGAAGTTCTTTACAGTAAGGGTGGTGAGGCACTGGCACAGGTTGCCCAGGGAGGTCGTGGATGCTCCCTCCCTGGAGGTGTTCTAGGCCAGATTGGATGAGGTCTTGAGTAACCTGTACTAGTGGGAGGTGTCTCTGCCTATGGCAGGGGCTTGGAACTAGATTATCCTTGAGGTCCCTTCCAACCTTACCATTCTATGATTCTATAATACTTAGAAGGACCACTCTGTTTAACAGCCTTTAACTGTTGAAAGCCTTACAAGTTGATTGTATCTTTTGAAAACAATTGCACTGCTCCAAAAATTATGATTTTTTTTTTTCTAAATAGCAACTAACATGTGATAAGTTTGGGAGTTCCCTGCCCCCCCACACTTTGTAAAATGACCCAGACTAGAACTCAGTCAGCTGGAAGTTAAGTGATAAAGNTAGAAGGAAAGTGGTTAGTGAAGATTAATTGGCAGAGAGAAGCCAGAAGCTAGACCGCCTGAGATGCTGTGCCCCAGAGACTGACTGCCTTATCTATGTTGTGAATTCCTTTCTAATACATCTCAGCAAGCCTGACTGAAGTAGACATCACCATGTTTTCCTTTCACAGCCTATAGTGTAACTTTCTCTATTAAAATATTCCAATTAGCCTCAAACCAGCACATAACATCACCTCGAAATTAGGAAAACTGAGGCAATTCTGTCTCAGCCTGCCCTATATACAGCTATTGAAGCAAAACCTAGAAGAACACACAAAAACATCTCGCATCTTAACAGCTTTAGACTTAGAAAAAACTAAGTGATCACTGAAACACTGAAGAACAATTCAGGCAAGTGTTAGGACTCCAATAAATTGGCAAGAATTAATTTTATCATTCAAGACACCTTATTCATACTCATTATTGTGGATAATTATCTCAGATTTTCTGCTTTATTGTCAACAAACTAGATACTTTATTAATTCATGAAGGTTTGAGGGTTTGGGGTGTTTTTGGTTGGTTTGGGTTTTTTTGGGGTATGGAGGAAACAGTTTTAACCACTTTTCTAAACAAAACCACAAAATGAGTTGCTGTTTCCTTTTCAAAATAGGTCCTGAAATAAACTATTCCTTATCTATATATTCAACCTGAAGAAAGAAAAAAATATTTGCAAACCAAACCTAAATATTAGTTAGACTTTTAGATAGAGGAAAGAATTATATTTCTGGTGTAAGTGGCTAATACTAACTCAAAATCTGTAGCTGATTGCTTATTTTATTTATAAGGAAATCTACATCTCTGTTCTTCTGAAGGTGTAGGATAGGATATGACAGGCTGCACACACACAGCGTTTCCAATTTAATTGACTAAAAATTGAATTTTTCAGATCTGCTTAGACTTTGGAAGTTGTGCCAGCAAAGGATTTCTCTCAGGGCCATTCCTCTGTCTTTCTTACTTCTGAATATTCTCCTTTTTTTAAAAAAAAGCTATTTAAGTGTGAAATCTTAAGGTAAATAAATACAAAGCTATAGAATTCATTAGAAGTGAGTTCACCTCAGAGGATGCCTTCTAATCTTCCCAATATAGAAAATATTTTCTTATTGTAAAAATATAGCTCAGTTCATCCTTCCTGCCCTTAAAATGGAATTGTTTGAAACCATGTTGAGGAAGATCCTGTTTGAAATTGAGAAAAGATATTCCCCTCTACTGGGTGGAGAAATGCTTCATAAATAAAAGTGTATACTACAACTCTTTCAACTGAGCTTTCAAGAGTTATACTTCAAAAGATTTATATGCTAAACCAATGCAGAGCTGAGTATGGGAAGTGATTCACAGACTCCTTGATTCTTTTCTTTTCTAGAAAAGCTACAGGCTAAACCCAAGTCAGACAGCAGAGATGTGTGTGTGGGAGGAAGCCATGGTAAATCTCACACTATCAATCCTGCCACACTTGACAGGCTTCCAAGCAAAAAAAATCCTTGGATTTCTGAGTCTAGTTGCTTGTAATGCGAGGGCATTAATGGTTGATATTTGTTCTACATTAAATAAACAAATTATATACACTTTGAAATATTCTGTCAGGGGAAAAAATGTGAACATGCCGTTAAGGATGCCTTTTTAAGTGGGGAAAGGGAAAAAAACAACACTGAAAAAAACCACAACACTGAAGTACTTTAAGTACCTATACCAGTAGCACTAACTCTTTAAAGTAATAGATAAATCATTATTAATTCCTTTGATATTTATGGTAGCAGTATGAATCATGAGATAATTTGATATCAATGTGTCACACATACCTCTGCAGGATCCCCACTGTAACTCAGTATTTATTAACTGGACAATTCTTTTAAAGTGTTCCTAAAATCACAGTATCACAAAGTACCTCAAAGTTCATCAAGTCCAACCCAATATCACAGACTTCAAGACCAGACCATGGCACCAAGTGCCACGTCCAAACCCACCTTGAACACCTCCAGGGACGCTGACTCCACCGCCTCCCTGGGCAGCCCATTCCAGCAGTCAATGACTCTCTCAGGCAAGAACTTTCTCCTCACCTCCAGCCTAAACTTCCCCTGGCACAGCTTGAGACTGTGTCCTCTTGTTCTGGTGCTGCTTGCCTGAGAGAAGAAAGCAACCTCCCCCTGGCTACAACCACCCTTCAGGTAGCTGTAGACAGCAAGAAGGTCCCCCCTGAGCCTCCTCTTCTCCAGGCTAACCAATCCCAGCTCCCTCAGCCTCTCTCCATAGGGCTGTGCTTCAGGCCTCTCCCCAACCTCGTTGCCCTTCTCTGGACACGCTCAAGCACCTCAATGTCCTTCTTCAATTGAGGGGCCCAGAACTGGACACAGGACTCAAGGTGTGGCCTAAGCAGTGCAGAGTCCAGGGGGAGAATGAGCTCCCTGCTCCTGCTGGCCACACTCTTCCTGATGCAGGTCAGGATGCCATTGGCCTTCTTGGCCACCTGGGCACACTGTTGGCTCGTGTTTAGCACTCAAATCACAGCACTATGCAGCATCAATACTGCGCAGCAACTTCCTGGTCAACATTGTGAGTTTCTCTTAGTCTTCCCAGCGTTCTCAGAGGACAATCACCTCTAAAAAGCTGATCCATTATCTCTTGATTTTACTTCTGCCTTTGCCTTACATGACTCAGATGAAGAAAATTACAGAATGAAAGGAAAAAAAAAAAAGTACATTTCAGAACAAAAGGGCTATTAGTTTGACTTCAAGATGTGAAGCCATCTTTCTAAATTAGCCAATCATTTCTTTTTGCCAGGGATAAATAAATTCAGCACTGGTCAGGCTGGCCACACCTTGAGTGCTCTGTCCAGTTCTGGACCCCTCAATTCAAGAGAGATGTTGAGGTGCTGGAATATGTCCAGAGAAGGAAGACAAAGCTGGTGAAGGGCCTGAAGCACAGTCCTACGAAGAGAGGTTGAGGGAGTTGGGGGTGTGCAGCCTGCAGAAGAGGAGGCTCAGGGCAGACCTCATTGCTCTCTGCAGCTACCTGAAAGGAGGTTGTAGCCAGGTGGGGTTGGGCTCTTCTCCCAGGCACCCAGCAACAGAACGAGGGGAAATAGCCTCAAGCTGTGCCAGGGGAGGTCTAGGCTGGATGTTAGGAGGAAGTTCTTGCCAGAGAGAGTGATTGGCATTGGAATGGGCTGCCCAGGGAGGTGGTGGAGTTGCCGTCCCTGGAGGTGTTGAAGAAAAGCCTGAATGGGACACTTAGTGCCATGGTCTGGTTGACTGGTTATGGCTGGGTGATAGGTTGGACTGGATGAGTTTGGAGGTCTCTTCCAACCTGGTTGATTCTATGACATTAACCTCTGTATTTCACCAGTATACTTCCAAAGCATACTGTGAAAAAGTTTTCAGGTGACTCAAAGTTTACATACTTCTCAAGACTTGTTAAATATTCCTGAAGCTTACCATACATTAAATACTGCATACAGCACATTTTTGTCATTTACAAGGCTCCACAACTGGCATATAGTTACCATGAAAAGATGTATTTTCTTCAGAATGATTAGGTCTAGATATCTAGACCAAATCTTAGCTTCACTGAAAACAAAACCTCTACTGACTCTAGTATAATTAGGCTTTACTATTGAAAAGAAATCCAACAATGCAAACCAAGTTTAACCTGAAGAAAGCTACACACTCTCCCCATTTCCTTCTTCTCCTCTCTCTAGGCATGACCATATAATCTATCAATGATATTCCAGACGTTAAAGGTGAAAAGAGGTTTTAAATCTAAAGTGCTACATTCACTTTAGACTTAAGGTACAACCTAGAAATCCAATTTTAAGCAAGCATGCTTTTGCCTACAACAGTTCCACTGACTACAAACACAAGGCACAAGAATTTGCAGGAATGAGTATTGCATTAGTTCATGGAGTAATTTTTAAAGTCATTTTATATAAATAAGTTTTTACTATACCTAATACTTCTCACAGTAATGCCATACAGCCTTAGAAGACACAGTCCAGATCAAGACTTCATTTGATCTATGACCCACACACAGGAGAAGTTTTTGACCATCTAAGGAAAATTTTCAAATGTAAAAAGTCAACTTCACTTTTTTGTGTGAATGGATTTTAAAGGAGCAACCTCCAACCATATGGCAAGATTATAATAGGTATGTTCTGAAGACTTTATTGAGGCCACTAGAACAGTGAAGGCTCAGAACACTTCATGTCATAAGTCATTTCAGAAACCTCTCTATATCTTGCAGTCATAAATGGTAAATATTGCTTATATTACACTATCTACATACGTGATGTATATGTAATACAAGAGGGTTCCACTGTAATGGCACACACCCCTTAGCCATGTCCCACTAATCATCTCATTGTTGGTTTGAAAATAAGACAAATGAAAATCATAGAATCATAGAATGGTAAGGTTGGAAGGGACCTCAAAGATCATCTAGTTCCAACCCCCTGTCATAGGCAGGGACACCTCCCACTAGTACAGGCCACTCAAGGCCTCCTCCAACCTGGCCTTGAACACCTCCAGGCAGGGAGCAGCCATAACCTCCCTGGGCAACCTGTTCCAGTGTCTCACCACCCTCACTGGAAAGAACTTCCTCCTAACATCCAGTCTAAATCTCCCCTCTGCCAATTCAAACCCATTGCCCTTCATTCTCTCATTACAAGACCTTGTCAATAGTCCCTCCCCAGCCTTCCTGTAGCTCCCTTCAGATACTGGAAGGCTACTCTAAAGTCTCCTGGAAGCCTTCTCTTCTCCAGGCTGCAGAGCCCCAACTCTCTCAGCCTGTCCTCATAGCAGAGCTGCTGCAGCCCTCTGAGCATCTTTGTGGCCCGAATTTGCATGCTGTATATTTTTAATGAAGCATTTACATGTGCATCTTGGCTCACCTTTTAAATACCATACTGTGCCAAACTAGTGCCAGAGTGCCTATGGCAGAGGCTTGGAACTGGATGAGCTTTTAGGTCCCTTCCAACCATACCATTCTATGATTCTATGAAATTCAGTCATGCATTCCCAACTTGTAGTCTTTTGAAAGGAAGCCTGTGGAAATTTACTTATCAAAATACAGGTCTTTACCCTGAGCTTTTGATATGCATATATGAATATATGTATGTATCTATTTATATTTGTTTGATTAGTTAAACCACTTTCTAAACTACTTGGATTATTTTTCCACAAGGCAGGGATAAAAGGATCAGGTCCTGACACGAACTATTACACTTTTTAAAAATTGCCCATTTAAATGAAAATTACTCAGAAATTAGTTTCTAAGTACTAATAAATTAGTTTCCACCCTTCTCCCTCCCTTTCTTCCTTCCTCCTTGCCTTCCATTAAGCCTTTGCCATGTACCGATGAGGATTTTAGAAACAGAACTGGAGAGTTTTTAAAGGCCTAAGAGGCAAAAATCTTCCAGCATCACTCACATACGAAGAACCATAAAATATCAAATAGTCTTTGTAACAGCAGATAACATACTCTTATTTCTTTCTGAAAGTAATGTAAGACTTCCTAGAACACTACAGATGTGTAGCTTTACAATGACCGATTTTTGGGGAATCATTTACACTGCCCATTTAAAGGTGTACAAGGAGGATGTGCTCTACCACCACTGAAAGTGAGGAAAACCATGACATTCATGTGAAACCACTGTGAAAAATAACTGACATACATCAATATGCTAAGGCAACAAAGAAATCCATTTTTGTTGCTTTAAATGCAGTGATTTCTGCATAGAGTCCTCTGCTGTGATTTAAACCATTTACGCACATGAAAATAAAGCCAAGATGAATCCCGAGGCCAAATGGTACTGGGTGATACCATTAAACGTGTAAAATTTGTTCAAAACTTTTACACATGGCTATTTTACAATGAAAAACATTTCTGAACAAAAGAAAAGTCTGTTCTTTAACAGCTACAGAAATGCACACTTTTCAAGATGTCTACACAGCACAGAAATCTTAATGATTATTGCACAAACTGATGTAAAAGAAACTCGTGTTTTATCGGAGGGCAAAACTGACATCCTAGACACATATTTCTCCAAGAATCCCTATTCCTCCGCTCAGTTGTCCTAGAAAACACTAAACAATGAGATGTAGTACACAAGAACTATCAAAAGGGAGCACTTTTGAGCCACTGAAACCATACGACAGGCTGAAAACCACAATCTCTTAGCTGCGGACAATGATACTATCTCAGGTATTTTATGTGCTAAAATGATCATTAAAAATTAAGCACCACATATAAGCTGCCATTTAGAATATTAATTTACCTTTACTAATCATCTTTTTAACTTGAGGCTAAAAGAGTTCACTTACCATTCGGATACTCAGGTTTAGTCCATGAGATGTTAAAGGAGTCAGATGAATATGACTGGGCTTCTGGAGCAGGAACACCTTCTGGTGTGCTCTCATCTGTTAGAGCTGTGCTTGCTTCGCTTATTGAACATCCACCTCCAGTGCAAGCCTTAAAATACGAATCAAAACAAATAAACACATCTCAATGTAAAAAATCTATAACTTTAACAACTTCTTTTGTTTGTAAAGTTTTTATGTATCTTCATTTTTACGTATCTTGGTAGGTCTACTTTTCATTGAGGGCATGTAGCATAGATTTGTTTACCTCTTAAATAATAAAATCTGCTACTTACCTTTTAGATATAATACAGCTAAAACATTACACTAATGTTTGACTCAGAGCATTTTGCATTTTGCTGTGAGTCATAATCACAATTAGATTTCTATTGCTTTTGCAGCCACAGTTAAGGAAAATTAAAGTACAATATATATATCATTTACAATGCAAAACTCTTCTGGAATTGGCTTAAGCTCTCACACAATGCCCAGGCACAGAATATACTGACCAACTTGCAATGCACATAAACAATTACCTCTATGAATAGTCATTGAGGAAAAAAAAAACCACCTTTCAGACAGACCTGCACTTCAGGAGAGCACACAGAGTGGTGTGCAGATGCAATTAAAATAGTGAAACTCTGTTATAAATCAATATGTAACAGTCATTATTACATGTTTATGGATAACAAAGTAAAATCATTTGTATTTCAGTTACCAGAGAAGACTGATTACATGATTTTTTCATCTTGCTTGATTGTGAAACAATACAGTGTGCATGAAAATGTGCATAACACCTCATACACAAGGCTTTTAAAGTTTTACATGCACAGACATAAGACATAGATAGCTACTGTCCTTACATGTGCTGGTTTTCCAATTATTTCAACAAAGATCAAATGACAAGAGACAGAAGTTCTTATAGAATTCTTTTAAAAAAAAAGAAGTATCAACCCTGCAGTGGATTTGAGGATTTCTCTTTTAGTTTCTTGTTTATTATTAATTTTGTTTAGCAGTAAAATAAATCAAACCTTGAATTCAGCAAGGATTCATATTTGGGTGTACTCTGAATTAAAGCTTAGGGGACCACCTGGTTTATAGGAGTTGCCCATATGCTGAAGTGGACAAGCAGCTCACTCTGTATCGTCAGTACACAAGGAAAAATAAACTTGCTGTCCAAATCTCCAGGAAAAAATATGCATCTCTCAATCTAGCAGATTTTATTTGAAGTGGTTAGCTTCGATTTCCCACTTCCCAGTGTGCTTTAAATCACAGAGCAGTCAACGTATTTCCCTACCCTGCTCCAAAAGCATATCCTAGCCCCATGGGTAAAAATAGGAACTGTTTGTAAATGAGAAGCTATTTGATACAACAGGATAGTTTTGATTTCACTGGAAATTGCACTCTCAACACAACAACAGAATGGTGCCCTGTGTTCAGTCTGGGCTATTAAAGAAAGATGCAAGAATGCAATCCCAGTTTTGGGAACATGGCATTTACTCTAAGCATGATGGTGTTTAAAAAAAAAAAAAATCATCTTGGATGTTCAGATAACTGTTGGCATCTCTCTAAAAAAAAATTTTAAGAACATAATCTTCCAGCAATGGTAGACCATTCTCCAAATGCCTTCATGAAGAAGTGGTTTCTGGAAGACCTCTTCCTCGTACAATCATTACTGTCTCGCTAAAGAAGTTCCACTAAGCCTTCCTCAGCAGCAGATGACTTTCTCATTCACAAGCTCAGTAACAGCAGTCTTCCCATTCACTTAGCTCTTGAATTTTATGAATCTCAATCTTTGTATCTCTGAAACTTGCTGAGGTATAAAGGTTCTGATTCTTCTTATGAAAATCAGTAAATGACAGCTCATCCACATTTTAAATAGTAGGATTTAAGATTAGTTTATCCAAATGGATGTGACCATGCCGGAACTCTGGCAATCACATCCAGTGGCACTCAAAGCCATGAAATCCCACATGTAGATCAAGCCCCATTGTACCATTTTGAATTTCACAAGAAATAGATTTGAGGCAAATTAAAACCAAACCAACCAACAAAAAATAAAAAAAAACAAAAGCCAACCAAACAAGAAAACACCAACCCCCAAAAAAACCCAAAAAGCAAACAACCAAAGCATCTCAAAACCCAAGGGACAGCTACAAGACACCACACATTGTCCTTCCAGCTACCAGCTGAGCTAGCTTAGGCACACAGCATAGCCATGAGAAGATATTAGCTTAACAGTTAAATCACTTAAAGCACTCAAGTCATATAAAGGGGTGTGCCACCCCAGCTACTAAATGCAGCCCTTCAACTTTCCCATTTGCTTTCAGACTGACCTGGCTCACAGCCATCCACCCCAGAGCATGAACAGAGCAAAAGCAAGCTCCTTTGCACTAATCCATGAAAATATGACCTTAAAGACTCCTCAGCTGACTTTTGGAAAGAAGCATTAGGTTTGCTTATAAAAGCTGTTGCACTCATTTACAAATACAACTGTTGCTTATTAAATGACAGTAATCAATTATGAAAATCGGTAAGAGCATCTGAAGATAAACACCTTGTTAATTTTATTTGATGTACTTAGGTTAACCTGTCACACAAAGTTAAAGCCAGCAGCCTGTGAGGTGCTTAAAGGTGTGGTGATGAGGAGATGACGACTTCATTGTTCACAGCTGTAATTTTGGGTAACTCAGCTTCCAATTTAACATATAAACCAAAATCAATTTTTGCACAGATACCAAAG
>VWZE01013048.1:4276-18034 GCA_013396675.1 Eubucco bourcierii | reverse complement strand
GGGTCCAGAGGAGGACCACAAAGATGATCAGAGGGCTGGAGTAGCTCTGCTGTGAGGACAGTCTGAGAGAGTTGGGGCTCTGCAGCCTGGAGAAGAGAAGGCGTCGAGGGGACCTGATAGTAGCCTTTCAGTATCTGAAGGGGGCCTACAGGAAGGCTGGGGAGGGACTATTGACAAGGTCTTGCAATGACAGGACAAGGGGCAATGGGTTTAAACTGGCAGAGGGGAGATTTAGACTGGATGTTAGGAGGAAGTTCTTTATAGTGAGGGTGGTGAGACACTGGCACAGGTTGCTCAGGAAGGTTGTGGCTGCTCCCTCCCTGGAGGTGTTCAAGGCCAGATTGGATGAGGTCTTGAGTGCCCTGTACTAGTGGGAGGTGTCCCTGCCTATGGCAGGGGGTTTGAACTAGATGATCCTTGAGGTTTCTTCCAACCTTACCATTCTATGATTCTATAAGTAGAAACAAAAAGTAAAACAAGGAAAAGAAAAAGTGTTCTGCTTAATAAACTATTTAATTTTAACCAAAAAGAAAAGAAGCATTTAGTTAAGTTTCCAGCACTGAAGTGATTCTGTTTTTGGTTTTACTTCAAAAGTTTCATTAAAATTCAGGTTAAAATATATGTGAAACTCTAAATATCTCAATTTCTTTCCAAGTGTGTATTTGTTTTGGGATTTTGGGGTATTTTGGGCTATTTTGTTTGGAGTTTTTTTGTTTTGGTTTTTTTTGTCAAGTACATCTGTCCACATTTAAATTTCATAAATTGTAGATCTCGAATATTACATTCTCCTCAAATTAATCTGACAAATATTGTATATAATGGATCTTAGTGTTTTAAGAAAGGTAGCACACCACAAATATATTGGGCCTTTCATGTAGCTCATTGGTTACTAGAATGGGCTGCCCAGAGAGGTGGTGGAGTCACCGTCCCTGGAGGTGTTCAAGGCAGGTTTGGATGTGGCACTTGGTGCCATGGTCTGGTCTTGAGGTCTGTGGTGATGGGTTGGACTTGATGAGCTTTGAGGTCTCTTCCAACCTTGGTGATACTGTGATGTACTTTTAGAGTTGTCATTTTCAAGGCTGCAAGGACTTTTAGATTGCCCAACCTATTACAGACCATTGCATTTTATCCACATAAATCTGTTCATCTTCCTCACCAGAAGAAATTGTCTTTTCTTACTTTCCCGTTACCACTGATGCAATGCAAATATTTAAACAAAGAAACAAACCAAAAAACAACTGCAAAGAAACAAAACAAAAACCAAAGGCAAACCAACCAATCAAACCCCCACAAAAATCACCCCCTCAAAAAAAAAAACAAAGAAAGAAAATACAAAGATAAAAAAATATATTCACTATCTTGTAAAAAAAAAAAAAACCCTCCACATGTCAATGAAGTAAAAACAAATTCCACACAACACTTCTTTGTTTCACCCAAGGAAAAATCTACCAAAAGTCTACCTGTTCTCCAGACCCTAACTGTTAATTCTCCCCTGTTCTCTCCCTGTGCACAGGAGCTGGACAGCAGTAGAGAACTGTGGCACAAATGCTTTTGATAGCCTCACTTGCTTATAAAGGCATAAAACGTTTGACAAAGCACAGCCTTAGATTTGGACATGGTGCTATTTTATATGCTATACAATTTGCTATGCTGAAATACCTAGGCACAAATGAATTAATTCCAACATGAATCTAAGCTTTAATTAGAGTGAATATCCTTGCTTTTTCAAGTTCAAGTCAGATCCTTATCATTACCTGAAGGTAGTTTATTTTTTTTTGTGGTATAATATTTAGAACATTCAAGAGCATGTTAAGGAAAAAAAATGAATGCATACCCAGTCTACATAAATGTAAATTTATTCATAATCAAGAGCAGAATATTTTTCTATGGCATTTATCAAAGCAAATATCCTTATATAGGTATTGTTATAAAATGAACAGTGTGGTTAAAACAAGGGACAATCCCATGCTTTTATGCAGATATTTTCAGGTTTGTTAGTGAGCTGAAGCTGTTCAATTTCATCACAAAATAAAACCAATGATAAAGAATAGCAATGAAAGCACCAAGGTCTTTCAAAATGTTTGGAATAAATAAAGTGCTGCTTTACACTGAACTCTTCTCCTCTCTGCTGTTTCCCTCTACATACAGATTTTATGAAGAAAGAGAGAATTATTGTGGCACAAAATATGAAGTGCTAACATTTTAAAATTTATTCAATGTACTGGTGTAAGTTGGGGGCAGAAGACATAGAATGGTTTAGGTTGGAAGGGACCTCAAGGATCATCTAGTTCCAAGCCCCTGCCATAGGCAGGGACACCTCCCACTAGTACAGGCCACTCAAGGCCTCCTCCAACCTGGCCTTGAACACCTCCAGGGAGAGAACAGCCACAACCTCCCTGGGCAACCTGTTCCAGTGTCTCACCACCCTCACTGGAAAGAACTTCCTCCTAACATCCAGTCTAAATCTCCCCTCTGCCACTTCAAACCCATTGCCCCTTGTCCCGGCATTGCAAGACCTTGTCAATAGTCCCTCCCCAGCCTTCCTGTAGGCCCCTTTCAGATACTGGAAGGCTACTACAAGGTCTCCTGGAAGCCTTCTCTTCTCCAGGCTGCAGAGCTCCAACTCTCTCAACCTGTCCTCATAGGAGACAGCCTGAGAGAGTTGGGGTTTGAAGTCCTTTTTATATTTTCATTATATATTTTAGATGTTTATTATATATTTTTTATATTCATCTTGAAGTCCTTTTTATATTTCCAGTCAATTCTCTAGTGCTTATCATCCAACTTATCTTTGAACAAAATCTGTATTTAAATTATATACTTATATTTCTAGGGCCTGTTTTGAAGCAAAACACCTACTGCTGTTCAGGATAGCTCTTCCACCTTAATTTCAAAAACAGGTTAAACAAAGTGGACACATAAACCATTAAGCATTTAAGATGTCACAATCAGAATAATTTTCACCATTCTACACCTCTGCTACACATCTTTAAAACTTACAGCTATTTTTATGAGGTATTCAGTACCCGGGAAAAGCTGCTGAATAGTAAAATCCAGAAAAAGTTCTGTACTGTTATAGATTACATTCCACTTGGTGAAATTCTGTTCATTGTTTGCCATATAAATTATGTAGTGATCTAGGATTCCATTGACTTCTCCTGGTTCTTTCCATCTGCAAATAAAAGCAAAATATGATTAAGATCAGCTAAAGATTCAGACTAAGAAATGTAATAAGCCTTTGTGTTTCGGGGACTTCATGTCAAGAATTTGAAAACAGTTGTGCAGCCACAAAAATAAATCTAAGGCACACCTCTAATGCAGTATTTGTACTCAATGGATAAGTGATTACAGCAACACACAAAGCAGGGGCTACAAAATGGGCATATCACCAGAACATTTCCTGCACTGAAGTTTGCAGAGGCTATGCCCATATGTAGGTTATACTGATTGCGTAAAGACAAAATGGAAATTAAGTTGGCAAGTGATAATCAGAAGGTTCACAGAACCACTAAACTAATCACTTCTATGCATTTAATCATAATAAATTTAATTTTATGTCACAAACCCTTCCCCTGATTGAACTCACTGGAATTCTTGAATAAACTGATGCACTATTGTGTTGTCAGGAAAGAAGAAATCCTTACTTACTGTACATATATAGTTCTAGAATCCAAAACCGTCAGGATCGGGGCATCTACGTGAGATGGTGGCAGCTGTGCTGTAAACAAGGTGACCTGGGAACTGTTTGTACAGCCAGCAAGCGTGCATGCAGTGAGCAGAAGCTGGTGTGGCGTAAAAACTGATAAATCTAGGGCAAAAAAAAAGAGTATGAATTGAGTTTGTATATGAATACTACCTTGTTTTTTTTTTCTTTTACTGTAACTTTCAGAGAACAGTGAATTCAGAAAATGACAAGGAAAAGGAACCTGTATCCCTTAAATGGTTCAGATTTGTCCCAGAAGAGCAAATAGGTGTTGGTTGTTTAACAGCAAATAACTGCATTTTTTGACTCCTAAAAAGGTCTACATGGCACACTCCTGTTGAGATGGTCCCCCTGGTACAGCACTTTTACACTGGAATGTACACCACAAAAATATTAGCCTCAAGAGCTACACACCATACCAATTTGCTACAGCGGCAAACAAACACCTTTAAGATGATTAAATCAAATTAAATTAATGCAAAACCAATTAAGGCTTCATTCACACAGATTTTTTTTATTTTATATATATATATATAATGTGAGATATGTGAATTTCATGCACCAATACATACAATGATTCATTCTATATAGATTTCACTATAAGCATGAACACAAAGGAAGCTCATTATTGCCACCACTCATACCGAACTGCTCTCCCTTTGCTTGTTTGTGTTTACCTGCATGAACACCAAGCATTAGCAAAATGTATTTCAGGAAAGACAACCTGTCTGATGCTATAGAAGAACAACTGTTACATGTTTATTTATAATGAAGGTATCCCAAGATGCAATTACTGTAGAAAAAGGTGGATAAAAAGTAACGTTTTTTTCCTGAATAAATATTCTGAAAGATCTTTAGCTTCATATATTCTTCCTTATAGCAAGAAAGCAATGTTTATCAGGAAAAAAACATATAGTAGGAAAGTAATGAAAGCAAAATTTTCCAATTTTTTTTTTAAATTAAAATACAAATTTTAATTCCTTCCTTTAAAGAAGGAATTTACTGTTGGGGGTTTTGGCAACAGTACGAGGTGTAGATGTAAAATGCACATGTTACAGGTAGACATTTTTAGTATGCCAGAAAAGCTCTGGGTTTTTTTGCAAGACAGAACAAATGCTAGCACTTTCTGAGCCAAATAGTATCAAACTATCATTTTGAACAACAATATTTGTGAGCACAAATTTTAAATTTGCAACTGGATGACAGAAACAGCACCAAAGCAGAAATGTCATGGACTCAACTTCGTTTTTATTAGTTTTAGAATCATAGAATGGTAAGGTTGGAAGGGACCTCAAGGATCATCTAATTCCAACCCCCTGCCATAGGCAGGGACACCTCCCACTAGTACAGGTCACTCAAGGCCTCATTCAACCTGGCCTTGAACACCTTCAGGGAGGGAGCAACCTCCCTGGGCAACCTGTGCCAGTGTCTCACCAGCCTCACTGTAAAGAACTTCCTCCTAACATCCAGTCTAAATCTCCCCTCTGCCAGTTCAAACCCATTGCCCCTTGTCCTGTCATTGCAAGACCTTGCAAATAGTCCCTCCCCAGTGATGTCACCAGTCCCTGCTGGAATGGAATTCCTTCTGATTTACTCCACTCTACATGAGGAGAGAATAAACTCGTGCATTTTCATTGAAATACAGTATCACTCAGAGTTATTGTTCTGTGGAGCACATGGCAGAGGGTGAGTTAAAAAAAAAAAATCATCAAGTGAATGCCTGTAACACAGTGACATGTTTAATCAACATAATGGGGCTGATTCTACCAGGGTTAAGCACTGCTTATGTGGGTGAGTGGGGAAAAGCACACACCAGAGCAGGTGCTCAAGCTGGCTCAGCAAGCAGAGAAAGGAAACTCCACATACTGCATGGGTTATATTGCCCTCATTGTTGTACACCTCATTGGGATCCCTTGTTTCTTGCAGCTACCATCAGAGAAGCCACTGAAAATAGAGATAGAGATGAAAGTCTGTGAGACCTGTATCAGAAACTCCGTGTTCTGGGTGGGCAAACACGTGACCAGAAGGATTTTTGTTTGAACAATTCTAAAAGCTGAAAGTAATCCATGGTATCCATTTAATTCATATCTTTGTAAACAGTGAATACCCATTCAACTCTCTGAGGTTGAAACTCTATTGTGAGGTTTCACTAAGCCTTTCGCTTTTTTTTTTTTTACTTTGTTTTGTTTTTAAAGGGTAGCTTGTACTGAAACCCTGATTTGGTGCACACTGTACCTGATGAGACTGTTTTCATGCCTAAGAGTTCCTGGAAATACCTAGTCAGGTTTGCAGTCCTGGCCTACATCAGGAATACTGTGGCCAGCAGGAGCAGGGAGGTCCTTCTCCCCCTGGACTCTGCACTGCTTAGACCACACCTTGAGTCCTGTGTCCAGTTCTGGGCCCCTCAATTGAAGAAGGACATTGAGGTGCTTGAGCGTGTCCAGAGAAGGGCAATGAGGCTGGNCAGTCTCAAGCTGTGCCAGGGGAAGTTTAGGCTGGAGGTGAGGAGAAAGTTCTTGCCTGAGAGAGTCATTGACTGCTGGAATGGGCTGCCCAGGGAGGTGGTGGAGTCACTGTCCCTGGAGGTGTTCAAGGCAGGTTTGGATGTGGCACTTGGTGCCATGGTCTAGTCTTGAGGTATGTGGTAACAAGTTGGGCTTGATGAGTTTTGAGGTCTCTTCCAACCTTGGTGATACTGTGAAATCAGAGGAGAAAGAACTTAAAAAAAAAAAAAAAATTCCTGAAGCAGCCAGAATATAGGAGGAGAATGTAAGGCCTTGAAATTAGCTCAGAAATTGAACTTATCATCGATGACTATTAAATCAGAAATCCATTTCTGAGGTTTGAAAAGGAAGAAACTTTGTCAGGGATGAAGAGAATGGAAGATGGAAAACTATTGTTTGTGTCTCTGTAATGGAAAAAAAGAAAAAAAAAAGACAAGACATGATAACGTGCAAAGTTTAAGAGAACAGAAATATCAAGGGAGGGAAATACAGGACATATAAGCAGCAAGATCTTTGGGGATCAACTGTTAAACATACAGAGAAGAGAGGGAAGGAGAGGTTTAGAAAAAATGAGTAGAAAGATAAAATATGGAAAAAAGCAACATGTCACCAGGAAGAAAAGAAATGTTTATTCCTCATCTTGACTTAATAATGCAAATATATTTTGACTAACAAATGCTGAATTGAAAATGCCAATAGAATTTGACGGATTTAGGGTGGGATAAAGGCCACAAAAAATAAATTACGTCAGTGGCAGCAGCAGAACAAAATACAGAAATGAGAGACAAGCATGTCAGTCAAAACATGAGGTTTACAACCAACAAAAATCTCTCCATAGAGTTCATGAAGATCTGAATGAGCCTTCAAATACAGTGCCTAAAAGGTTAGAAACAGAAACAACTGAAAAATCAAACAAGAAAAATCATACTACATCACAATTGATGTAATTATTTGTCACAATATGACTTGGCAAACATTTTCCTATTTAAAGTTCAGAGTATTTCATAATGGATCAATGGATTCAAACAAGGACAGACAGGAACATGAATCTGAATGAGGAGGAACGATGTTCTTAAAACTACAAAGCCAGTGTTTGTCAAGGTCCTCTAGCAACAATGCCTTGTTTTCCATTTGCTTGATTGCATGATTTGCATAAGATCAAATGTAGGCAATTGTGGACATGAAAAACAGATCACTCTCAAATACATTAGAAATGGATCCCTGAGCATTATCTAGAAACACAGTTACAAGAAAATGCACCCCAGTGCATGGAAAACTCAGTGATTAATGTCAAACAAACTGTAATTTACAATATAGGACATGAATTATATGTTATTTTACAATTGATTTCATGCTGTTGCTGGAAGAATTTCATTGATCTCAATTTACAAAATGAACCCAATAAGTAAGCAATTCTTTTCTTTTTAAATCACAGTAAAACCTGAATTTTGTTTCCTTACACATCTGCTTGGTCGCATTCCTGTGTGTCACTCTAAAGTAATATCAAATGCTTATTATTTCAATTTTCCAGTAGCTACTCTCTTAAATAACTTAGTTCTTGCCAAAACAAAGCTCAAGTTATAAATAATAGATGTTTACTGAGGTGGTGGTGGTGGGAAATTCAGAATCTGAGGTTCCTGGGAGTCTGCCTGGTACTCCCTCCCCACCCTGTCATCGTTCAGGTAGTTGGGGAGGCCTCCAATGAAGAGTTCGTGAGCAGAGTCAGGAACCACAGTGGACAAAGAGCACCAAATAGAAAACAAAACCAAACAAACAACTACCACCACCAAACCAAAAGACAAACAAACAAACAAACAAACAAAATCCAAACTCCCCTACACCCCAACAAAGTAAAAAACCCCAACAAACAAACACCACCCCCCCCCAAAAAAAGGCAACAATAGCAACAAAAAAAAAAAGTCAACCAAAAGAAACACATAAACAGAAAACTAAACCAACCAACCAAAGCCCCCAAATGAAAACTTTTGTACGGGTAACAAAATTCCTTCAAATCATCCTACTAAGGCAGCAGGTAACCTGAAAAGTAATTCTGCATTTTTCATGTCAAAAAACAGACCAAAAAAAGAAAAATAAAATAACCACACACCCCCCCCAATATCTGTTTTAAAAGCATTACTCACTTTCCCCACACAAAATGTCAGGGGAAGGGAGGGGAAGGATAGGGAGAGAAGGGATCAACCTGCCTTTTCATCTCTTTGACCTTTTTCATCCTCTTCGAGGCAATACAAACAAACTAAATTATTTTCTAACTCATATGTCAGCAAAAGAATTGCTAACTATAGCAGCTATCATTAAAATTGACATTTGCATACCATTACATTTATTATGTATGTGGTCTATGTAGAACTTCCCACACTAACCAAGGCACCTAACTATAGCGGTTGGTGTATATCCAGTTTCTAATAACCACCAGAATAAGTCCTGATAGCACAATCAATGCATGAGACAGAAAGAATAAAAAATGACCCTGTTTGCATGGTCAATAAGAACACTCGTTTTGCTTTGATCAGATTTAATGGGTAGTCACTGAAAGATAATGTGCAACACTACAGTGCTACTTTTAGCATGGAATTTGAGAGATGTTACTAAGACAGAAGAGAAAAGCGTAGTTAGTAGAACAATAAAAAGAAAGGGGGAAAAAAAAAAACCTCCACAACTGCTCTGAAATTAGATTTAAGAACTTGACTAAAAGCATGAGTTTTACCATCAAGATGGTTGATTATATCACAGTTCAAAAATAGCACAGTGGTAGTGTCTACAATGTCTTAATTTAGCTGTAACATGCAAGATTCTGCATTTAGATTTACAGCAAGAGAATCATATAGCCTTCTTTTCTCCCCTCTTTCACACTATCTCCACTGTCCCTGGTTCCAGGCAGCTATTGTAAGGACCAAAAATGGCAACATCCTGTCTTGGTGAGCACTCAGTTGAAACGTGACTTGCACAAAGAACCCCATGTAGCTTCTCTCAGGAAAATAATGGAGACAATAACCATCCCATGGCTATATTCAAAGGAAAATAATACAGCAGCACTGTAGCCAAGGATTGTTAGCAGCACCACAAAGAAAACCTGCTGAGAGAGTATGAAGATGAAAAACTTTCAAAGAATTCCAATCACCATGTTGTTTATGTAGGTAGACTGCAGGACTGCTTCAGCTCATTGCTCGCATCCTTATTCTGTTCTTTCATCTTCTTCCTTACAGTTAGTTAAATGAACTCACAGTAACTTAATATTTAATTAGAAGGTAAACTCTATGGGACCATAAATCTCTATCAGCAAATATAATGATGTCATCATCTGATTTTTACACATTATCCCTCACAAAAAAAAACCCAATCAACCAAACAAAAAACCAATCAACCAACCAAAAAAACCCCATACCTGGAAAAATTCAAATTTGTGAAGTGCCAAGACTGTACTATCAGGCTGGCTCCACCTGACATCATTAGCAGTTCTTTCCCTTGCACCATTCTCTGAAAGCAAGTAATAACTTATTTGCAACTTTAAGTAGAGTGCATCCTCTCTTCTTTATTTATAAAGCAACAATCACTTAATTATGTTGACTTTTGCAGAACCATTGTTGGTACAGCCAAGCACAACTCCAGGCTGGGTGGTGAATGGCTGGAGAGCAGCCCTGAGGAAAAGGACCTTCGAGTCTGGGTTGATGAAAAGCTCAACATGAGCCTGCAGTGTGCACATGCAGCCCAGACAGCAACTGAGTGCTAGGCTGCAGCAAGAGCAGCATGGCCAGCAGGGCAAGGGAGGGGATTCTGCCCCTTTACTCTGCTCTTGTCAGACCCCACCTGGAGTCCTGTGTGCAGTTCTGAAACCCTCAGCACAGGAAGGACATGGAAGTGTTGGAGAGGGTCCAGAGGAGGCCACAGAGATGCTCAGAGGGCTGCAGCAGCTCTGCTATGAGGACAGACTGAGAGAGCTTGGGCTCTGCAGCCTGGAGAAGAGAAGGCTTCCAGGAGACCTTAGAGTAGCCTTCCAGTATCTGAAGGGGGCCTACAGGAAGGCTGGGGAGGGACTACTGACAAGGTCTTGTAATGACAGGACAAGGGGCAATGGGTTTAAACTGGCAGAGGGGATGTCAGGAGGAAGTTCTTTCCAGTGAGGGTGGTGAGGCACTGGAACAGGTTGCCCAGGAAGGTTGTGGCTGTTCCCTCCCTGGAGGTGTTGAAGGCCAGGTTGGACGAGGCCTTGAGTGTCTTGTACTAGTGGGAGGTGTCCCTGCCTATGGCAGAGGGTTGGAACTGGATGATCCTTGAGGTCCCTTCCAACCTTACCATTCTATGATTCTATGAATGATTCCAACCCAGTCACTATTGATATCAGCTTAAATAGAGGGAAGTTGACAATACACATCATAAGCAGCATAATCTGTCAGTCATGTTGAGTCCCAAAATATGGAAAAGGGAAAGAAGAAGGGTTTTTAAAAATCTGTCTTGAATATTTGACCTCTGTATTAATTCAGCTTTATGTTCACAACTGAAAAATGTATTTGCATTAGGCAATTCCACTGCAAATTTGAATCTCAGACAGATGCTGCTACAAAGCTGGAACTACTTTGGATTCACATTAATATGACCAAGAACCTTTTGGCTCACCAACAGAAGCACATCCTGTCTTCCCACATAATTCCAATTTTGCTGCAGTGGGAAAACCAAAATTCAGATCCACCTTACACTTGGTGCTGAGTTAACTGTATTAGGTCAAGAGAAGTACCTGACTATTACAACTCAATAAGGAACATATGTGAAAGTGCAGGCACAGTAAGAGAAGCCTGTAAGATATTAAATTATGCAAGAATATATGGTAAGTAATATTGCAACAAGTACTATCCATTTTATACAAATCAATAGTGCACTCTCATCTGGAATTGCATATATTACAGAGTGCAGAAATAAAGTCTGGCTGTAAAACAGCAGTGAGCAAAGGCTTACAAACAAATGGTCTGAGAACAGGTTTATACTCTTTTATGAAGAGAGGCTGAAAAAAGGCAACCTGAGAAAAGGAAACAGAGATGTCACACTGTACAGGTATATAAGATAGGTAT
Organism: Eubucco bourcierii; assembly: GCA_013396675.1. Classification (NCBI taxonomy): domain Eukaryota; kingdom Metazoa; phylum Chordata; class Aves; order Piciformes; family Ramphastidae; genus Eubucco; species Eubucco bourcierii. The sequence goes on along the minus strand of VWZE01013048.1, from coordinate 6,746 downwards.
TGAAATGACAGGGCAAGGGGCAATGGGTTTAAACTGGCAGAGGGGAGATTTAGACTGGATGTTAGGAGGAAGTTCTTTCCAATGAAGGTGTGATGGTTTGGGAGTTCTCTGCCCCCTACACTTTGTAAAATGACCCAGACTAGAACTCAGCCAGCTGGAAGTTAAGGACTGAAGCTCTATTTACAGCTCAGCACAATGTACAAGCAGAGATATACACTATAGACAGGAATAGTTACAGAAATACACAAAGTAAAGGTAATGCAGAAACACAACTCCCCTCCCAGAAATCAGAGTGCCCAGGAGGGGCTCCCAACCACCCTTCCACCTTCTCCCCACCCCTCTACCTTACCCCAAGGTTTGCCTTATGCACAAGGTGAGCTTGGAGGACCAGCCAGAGGGGATTAAAAGGAAAGTGGTTAGTGAAGATTAATCGGCAGAGAGAAGCCAGAAGCTGCTAGACCACCTGAGACACTGTGCTCCAGAGACTGACTGCCTTATCTATGTTTTGAGTTCCTTTCTTATACATCTCAGCAAGCCTATGAGTGAAGTAGACATCACCATGTTTTCCTTTCACAGCCTATAGTGTACTTTTCTCTATTAAAATATTCCAATTAGGTTCAAACCAGCACACAGGGTGGTGAGGCACTGGTACAGGTTGCCCAGGGAGGTTGTGGCTGCTCCCTCCCTTGAGGTGTTCAAAGCCAGGTTGGAGGAGTCCTTGAGTGATCTGTGCTAGCAGGAGGTGTCCCTGCCTATGGCAGGGGGTTGGAACTGGATGATCCTTAAGGTCCCTTCCAACCTTACCATTCTGTGAATCCATAGTAAGCACTACACAGAAAACCAATCAGGACCCTGTGTTCCCATGAACTCCCTTTCAATAACACAGGGGGAAAGAATATCCAGTAAATTTAGAAACTGTGATTTTCAGAGAAACTCAACCCACACCACTCATGGAACATCTACTGATGACAAAAAGATTTAGGTTTATTTTATAAAGCAAATTCTGGGAGAGAGGCATTAACTATCAACATCATGTTTTTAAAACTATTTTTATCAGCATCACTGCCAATTGTAAATTGCAAATCTGTACAATAGAGTCCTGTCAGATTTCTGTTCTCTCTGTATCTGAGACTACTTAGAAGTCATTTCATCAGGGTTTGGGTTTTTGCTTTTGTTTTTGGTTGTTATTTTTTGCCTAAGAAAAGCAAGAGAGATATGAAAATAAAGTAACTTTCTAAGAGAAACAATATCACTGGTAGATTTTTCTTATCAAATACATGTGCTGAATCAGAAAATACCATTTTAACCCAAACCATTTTAGTCCACAAAACACTCAACCAAAAAAAAAAAAATAAAATAATTGAGCAATCAGAAATTTGAGACAGTTCACTCAGGCTAGAAATTGGAATGTAAACAACAACAACAAAGATTACAAGAGCTGTTTAAACTGCTACTAACTAGATGTTATAACTTGGTGGTTCAGAGGCTATGAGCTTTATTTAGCTATATATGCATTCTACATCCACTTGTTCCACCATTCTGCATAGTACCAGGCATTCCCAGATGATTAGATAACAACTCTCACCATCCAGACAAGGCATCAAGGGATTTAAGAGTTTCTGTAAAAGAAATACTATCACCTTCCCAGGATGTGATGGTTTGGGAGTTCCCTGCCCCCCCACTCCCACTTTGTAAAAATCACCCAGACTAGACTCAGCCAGTTGGAAGTTAAGGACTGAAGTTCTGTTTACAGCTTAGCACAATGCACTATATACAGGAATATTTACAGAAACACAACTCCCCCCCCAGAAATCAGAGACCCCAGGAGGGGCTTCCAACCACCTTTCCACCTTCTCCCCACCCCTCTACCTTACCCCAGGGTTTGGCTTACGCACAAGATGAGTTTGGAGGATTGGCCAGAAGGGTTAGAAGGAAAGTGGTTAGTTAGGTTAGCAGAGAGGGGAAGCCAAAAAGCTAGAGAGACCAAGAGTGTCTGCCTCCAAGTGTCTTATCTATGTTTTTGTATTCTTAGTCTTAAACATCTCAGCAAGCCTATGAGTAAAGTAGACATCACCATTGTTTTCTTTTCATAGCCTATAATCTAATTTTCTTCATTAAAATATTCCACTTAGCCTCAAACCAGCACACAGGAGAACATCTCTGTGTATCTGAATTACAGTCAGAGAATAAAGAGTTTTGCTAAAACATTAATGTAGTGCTGGAACAAGAATAGTGGGACAACTCAGCTTCTAAGCATCCTTCCTAAACAAGGTAATTTATAGCAAGACTACAAAAGCTGAACTAGCTTTCAGTTGGCTGCAGAATTAGCAGCACAGTAAAATATTTGGAACTTCAGTCTGCTCTGCACTGTCATTCCTAGAACAATCAGCCCAAATTAATGAGTCATTAATATGGTCAACATGTGGTTGGGGAAAATTACTGGGATATCTTTTTCCTTCTCCCCCCCCCC
>VWZE01013047.1:49259-150718 GCA_013396675.1 Eubucco bourcierii | reverse complement strand
GTAGAGATGGTTCCCTTAAAGAATTCATTAAAACATTCTTGGCACAGTGTTCAACAATCTTTAACTTCTGCAAGCTGCAGCCAAGTAAAGCCACAGAGTAAGCAACTTGTTTGGATATATATCTCATGAGCATACTACTACAGCTGTCAAGAATGTGCTACTTTTAGTAAATCTCCTGGGACTGTTTCTATACCAGTATGCTATTTCATTGGTCAGAAGCACAGTTCTGTGGAAGGGGATTAGGTACTGTTTAAATGTGGCCATCAAGTCAAGAGAGGTGACTGTCCCCCTCTCATGAGACCCCACCTGGAGTACTGTGTCCAGTTCTGGAGCCTCCTATTACAAGAAAGATACGGACATGCTGGGCAACCTGATCTAGTGGAGAGTGTCCCTGCCAAAGGCAGGTGGGTAGGAACTAGATGACCCTTGGAGTTCCTTCCAATCCTGACAATTCTGTGATTCTGTGGCAAGAAATAATTCAGAAGATGCTCAAAGAGCCTCTACCATTGACTATTATGCGGCTGGTCTTTTGGCTGATCTTCTGAAAAACTACACTTTTGTAGAAATGAAAGCAAATCAAGGCCTAGTTCAGTCTCATTGACCTCTACACCTTCTCCAAGGACTCGCTACAGCAGACCATAAAGTTAGGATAAACATCTGATTTTCCTGTTAGAGGAAATGCCCTTTAAAGCACTGAGAAGATTTTCACACAACACAGAGTTCCCAGCCCCACTATGCAAGCATCTCAGGCAAGCAACAACTTCCATCTGACATAGCTGCCACTGGAAGAGCTCATGTTCCCCAGTCAGTGACAAGAAAAACAAAACAGAGAATACATAAAACTTTAAGAAACGAAAGCCTAAAAATGGGATATGAAGAGCTATCTGAAGTCTGCCTAAAAGGTGTTTATCTCATTGGCAATGCTATGAAGACCAACATCCACTAAACCATCCACGCCACCATGAAAAAGATCTCTGGGAAATCTCCTGGATCTGCACCAATCCTAAACAAAAGAACAAGATATCACTTTTGCTAGAACCATCCCAGCTGTCTAGCAGTTGGCATTAAGCACATGAAAGTGTTGATGAAAGTAGACTGAGAACATGTTTGCTGTTTGTAGAAAATTAACACCTTGGACACAATCTTTCTATTTCCTAAGTTGTATATAAAGTCATTATATCCAGTCATGCCAACCATGTCACAATCTATTCCATTTCACCTAAACACAGCTTTGATGACACTTATAGCATATCGAAATACCCCACATTATTCTGGTGCTGAAGAAGATGACCAATCTGTATCTTCTTTTATTTTATGCTGGATATATGGTAGCTGCTATGATACAACCAACCACTTATCTTGTAGAGCTAAATGGAGAGGATATGACTCACATGCTCTGATACAGGCTGTTTATTAGTCATGACCACAAGACCATGGTTTTGTGCTATGATGAGCTCTGACTACTGCTATTCCTATTATCCCCATGAGTTTTTGATGATACACTGTAACATTCAGTTGTGGATGAGAACAAGGTGCCCTGTACTGCACTGTTATCTGATGTACTACTACACATTTTTACAGATGCTGATGGATTTCCAGGAGCAACTGAGCAAACAAACCCAAAGCTGCCCTATTTATTAGCCAAGCACAATTGTCTGAATATGTATTTCAATATATTTGTAAGGCAGAAAGGATACTTGGATGTTTTACAACTTTTTCATCTTACTTTCACCCAGTAATTCTCCAACCACAGTTTTTAGGCTATCATTGATATAGTTGATGCCATTTTCAAGCAAGACAGACCTCACAACTTACCAATGTCACTATCAAACCCATCTTTTATTTTCTGTTCAAGCAATTATACAGCTGCCAGGAACCCAGCATGGAGGCTGCTGCCTGTCACACTACAAGAGCCAGCGATGTAATGCTTTAAAACAAATATACTATAAACACAAATGGTTGCTCTGAAAATGTAAAGCCTGACAGCAATTCATAAAACCCGAGCTGTAAGATTTTATCACTGGTGGTTCACCATTCCCGATTTTTTGGAACCTACAGAATCCTCAAGTGCATAATGCAGATCTACGCTGTTTGGAGCATGAGTTCCAACTCACATCAGTCCCTGAGCTTAAGCTCTTCTCCCACACATGTAATTTCAGTGGGCTTCAATGCGATCTGTGTCCTGTTCTACCCTGGAGGTGAGCCAAGATGCACGGTTTTAAGCAGCGTGAATGAGAGGGCATTATGTGCCCAGTTGCATTTTTTCTATCTACACTAGCTGCATTGTGACATGGTTACTGGCAGACATACAAATCTGACACAGAACTCTTCACTGGAGAGATATTTGGGGTTTGAGGTCTTTTGGCACTTTTATAATTTTATGGCCTTCAATCACTAAGTCACAAGCATTTTAAATGCAGCAATATGGATAAAAATAGTCAGATTAATTTTAATTTCTTCTTTGACTTGAGGTATATAATGCTCATGACTGCAGGAAAAAAAAATCATTTAATATGGTCACTGAAATAAACATCATAGAGTTCCCCATCCTACCCCTACATTGCTGACAACCCTGCTGACAACATTGGTGTTTGTCCAAATATTTCTCAGAAGGTATACAGATTTGATTAGATATACCAAGAGGTAGAGGAGCCATCACTTCAATTAGTATTTTAATTGGCTCACTTTCATTTTTAAAGTTTGTTTCCATCTCACCAAGTCATTTATTCTTACATCTTTCCTCATCAGACTTGGATGAATATGGCAGATAACAATAGCTTCAGTGTCACTTTTGAGTTATTTTTCTACTGTCAGTAGACCAAAGAGATAGATTTGTTCTCATCTTCTAGGATTAGTACCTCGCCAAAGACTTCTAGGCAATAACAGATAGATTTGTTACCAAGAAATTGCAATAAGAGATAAAGATCTCATTTCTGCCAACAAATAATTATGATATACAAAGTACTAGTTAGCCACTATTATTTCTCAACATTGCTGTATATCCAGGCTGACAAAACAAACACGTGTACTTTTGGAAAACATTGATAGTTAAGGAGAACTGATTGAAAGTTTTTATCTAGATGCCATCACATACATTATCAGTAATACATGCTGCTGGTTTATGCATTACAGAAGTCCTTTGGATTGAGATCTACAATGGAAACATTAGATAGCAGTTATGCTGCTTAGTATAGCTAGGAACATTACACTGTCTTGACAATTAATTAATTCAGTATTCTCTGAGGACCCTTTAAAATAAGGAACCTTTAATAACTGCAGTTAACCTTCTCATTACAATAGACACTCAAGTACACAGAGTCCTGGGATGTCCAATGGAAAAGGCGGTCCTGTGCCATCACCAACATCTTTCATACACTGGCTGCTGCAGCCTGGCAATGAAATGAGCTCCAGAGGATTCTGCCAATTTTTCTTTCCTATCTATTCAGACCCTACCCTGTGCAAGAGGAGATCTCCTAACTAGCATCACCATTAGTGCCTCAAGAGAAGAATCAAACAAAATCCTGAGAAAACTCCTCAAATATGTAATTTCCAGCAGCTTGTATCTTATCTGTTAATTACCTTACTTGCTTTGACATCTTATTCATAAATGCTAGCATTACTTCACTATGATTTTTCAACAGCAAGTAATGTCATAAATTCTTTTCAAAGAAACAAAGTATGTTTTCCAACATTTTGACAGTACATAGATAGCTATGTTCATGGTTCAAAACATTCTCCATTGTGTGGTCTGGTGATCACCAGCAGACCATAACCTGTCATAAAATAGCCAATGAAAAGAATACAAAAGAAATTCAGTAAAGAAACTATGCATACATAGTCCCACATACGCAAGGAAACAAAGAAGTACAGGGAAGAAATTGACATAATATTCAGAGTTCAGCAGGTTGTGGCCATTATACGCCTCAATTTTCAATTCCAAGGGAATAACATTATCATTGCATCTATTTTAAAAAACAGTCAAAATAATAACGTCAAAACAATCAAAGGGCAGGAAATATTTTAGATCCCAGACCCTACAGACAGTTTTTAAACCACTTACATGCTGATTAAACCTCATTTTAATGTCTAATGTCTTACAGATGGCTTAGTACAGACTTTTTTTACTGTTGTAAGGATGAGTCTCACCAGATATTGTCCTCAATCTCTTCAGTTTCAACTTCTTTATTGGCAGATCTAACCCAAAAGGTGGGTTAATTTCAAATGTATCTCTAAACTTTTAAACTCAAAGCCAAGAAACATTTTTGACTCCACTCTCATTTTGTTTCAAAATTCCAGAATCTCTCTAAAACAATCATGAAGGCTTCTGTATCAGTAATAATGCCCAAATATTTAAAAGGGCAAATAGAGGTGATATGAAATTAGGAAAAGCTATATAATTGGGAAAGGTCTAGCTTTGGACTTTATTGTGCTTTTGCACTCCACTTGCACCATTAACACAGTGTAGGTATTCTCTGGTATGGAACGTGTGTGTTCACCTTGCTTCCTGTGTGACTGTTGAGATATATGATAATGACATAAATAGCCCTTTTCACTGTTTTCACCCTCTTGAAGCACTGTATGGAGTAACTTGGCCAAATTCCAGAATCATGTTGTTGTCATTCCAATACTATATCGTACTAAACTGCAATGCTGTGTTTCCTCTGGTGCTTTAGAATGTCAAATTATTTTTTTTTAATCATTTTGAGTCTAATCGAAGCAAGACACGGACAACTTTAAAGGTTATATCTTGTCTTCTGTTCATAATCCTGACCTCCTTACCTCATTTCCACTATTAATAGATTTGTATTCCTTAAGACAGTAATAAATGAGGCTAGTCTTGCAAGGGGAGTAGTATCTTTTAATAGCTGAATTAATGGAAGAAAACAGAGAATCTTGCAGAACCTAAGAGTGGATTGAGTGTTGCCTGCTCTTCTCTTTTCTCCTGCTAGAGTAGCAGGTCTAATAAAAGATAATATAATGTTACCTCTCACAAACCCCAGACCATCACAACAGCAACAAATCTTCTTTAGAGGTGACATTTAAGATGCTGGTTTAAAATTGAGATGAATGGCTTCATGTAAAAGGGTATATGTATATCTCAGTAACACTGTAGAGAAAAGTTCCCTTGGTTGATTAAACAAATAAAAGCCTTCCTGTGTTTCTTTAAATAGCAACTAATTCTAGGAAAAGAAGTTATAATTCAGATTTTCAGTTGCATTTTTAATTTACATGAGTTTTAGCTAGTTTCATCCTCATAACTTCCTACAGGCCATATATAAGTGATAAATCCTAGAAACACTATTAAATCAAACTCTTTATGTTAAAACCACAGAATTGCCATCTTTTTTTTTTGTTCACGATGTTAGCTATTTGCCATAACTATCTGCCATACACAAATTGGGATCTTCAGCTTACCTTGTCACCTGGGCTCCCTAGGTGAACAATCAAATACTTTGAGGGATGACCAGCTTGTCTAGATGTCAAAGACAAGCACACACAGCCATCTTCTGACCACACAAGGAGACAATTAATGTAGGGTAAGGACTAAATACAAATGTCTAGTGCTGTGTGAGATGCCCTAGCATAGCCATTGAATACCGAGAAGAGCAAAGATTTGTCTTAAGTCCTGTGTTATACCTGCCCTGTGTCAGTATCTTACAAGATTTAGGACATCTCAAATGACACGGCAGGGCATCTGAAATGGCACTACACATTTTTGTCTAGGCAGTGGATTCCTACTATAGATGTCTAACTAGAAACAGCTAAAATTAAATGAGAGGAAATTAATCCATAGGAAAAATAGTCAACTATGTAATGCTAAAGATTTTCAGGTTAAGAGCATAAAGATGAGAAAGAAGAAATAATCAGAAAGCTGTGAAGTTAACTTTTTTCTGTCAAGGCAAAAGGATGTCTCTTGCCCGTACCACTTCTATGATTAAATCTACCTTTCTCCCCAGCATTCTCTGCTTTGGATGCTAAAGAAAGGGTTTGCCTTGTTTCAACCTACTTTAACCAGGGTGAAAAGAAATGTATGTTAAAGATGAGAAATGTGTTTATTTTCACAGAATTAGAACATAACTTGTGTTTGTGTCCTGCAGCAGCCTCACAAAGTCACAAAAAGCCTTCATGAGGTCTGGCTCTCCATCATAAACAAAAGCTTGTTTATAATTACTCATAATGATCTGACGATGTGGATGGATAGCATATGTGATTATATTGTCTCTGCTCTTTCCACTGCTTTCAAAGTTTACTTTTAAAGTAGGATTTTGTAAAATCACAGCATATGCCTACTGTTAGAATCTTAAATAAATCATATGTTCTCTGCCCACTGTGAGGAAGAAACCTGGGTTGTACATTACTTTATTTGAGAGCTTCAAGGATGTGTAGTTCCTGAATGCAGAAAGCTGAGTTCAAAAAGTACTTCATTCCATACTTTGGACATACATCTTGATTAGATTATTCTGCATCTACCTCATTTTAAAAGAGGTGTTAAAAAACACTATTATATTTCCAAATCTGGTTCACACTCTTTGGTATGCTAAGAATTTTAATATGTCTTACACTCTACGCTTTACTGCAAGAGTAATGAATTTCACATTCAGAATCTATGCTTGTTACTAAGTATGTGATTTAACAGCCAAAGAGAGAACAGCTCTCTATCATTTTATACAGTATGAGCCATGTAACAACCATTTCTATCCTGCAAAATGAATCAGGAAAGTCTGCTTTTTTTCATTGCAACATGAGTGTTTGAAGGTCCTGGAATTATAATCTCATTTTAAAACCACATCTGAAGATGTTTCTTTTCTGATATATGATAAGAATGCAGTAAATCTAACAGACAGCAAATGAAGCAGATGTTAACTGTGAACACTTGTTTGGAAAATGTGGGATGAGGTAGGGTGAGATGACACTATCTTTCAAACTTCATGGACACTTGCCCCAGCTCAAGAATAGATGTATTGAAATGCAAGTATTTATTCCCCCAGAAACATTCAGTTGGAGTACAAGACTTTTATATGTCTCCATATGCTCATTTTAAGTCAGCTGTGCATCTGATGAATGGTACAAACTCGCTCCATTTGCATAGTTGTAGCTCCTTAAATGTGAAGATCCACATTTGAAGAGGACATGTGAGCTACCCATCAAAGAACATGACCTTTTAGTGAAGTCTTACTTGAAATAACTCATGTGACGAGAGTCACAGGAAGGCACACCATATCACTTAGCCAGGCCACATTTTCTTTCCAGAACTGCATTTCCCAAGGTGAAATGAGAGTGAATTGGTCTAGACCGTGACTGTGCACCAGAAAGAATAATGAGTACAGACCAGGTTGACGTTGTCTATACATATATGCGTTGTTATCTTATCAGTGAATATATCCAAAGCTAGCACCAATCCATCAAATACCTTCAGGCTCCATTACCCTTTCCTTTCACCCTGTTTACATACAAAAGGAATCCATTCTGTTTTGCTGAGCAGATCAAAGTGTAACAGGCTATATATGGTCTGCACTGGAGGAAAATAGCATAGCGTGCCATGCTGCCACACTGATGTAAGGTAATTACAGGCATCAACAGTGACACATTGACTTTTGCACCTATTACAGTATTTTATTCCTCTTTCCACTGCATCATAAAGTACAGAGTTCAGACACCAGCAGCCCCAAACAAAATGTGCTAGTGCCAGCCAAAGAGGGCTGGGAGACAGAGGACAGGTCTAGACATGGACTTGCAAGCCAAGATCTGACTCAGCACTGTCTAAACTTCCTGGGCAAGTGACTGACAAGTAAGTGTGCTCTAGTAAAGACAACTGAATATCCAGCTTGTGAAAGAAAGAAATAGCACGTTACAAACATAGTTAACTGTTGATAGAAAATCCGTAGACAGTGCTCCCTTTCCTACTAGATTCTTAAAACACACTTATTAGACAACAGTTTTTAGCTACTCTCTAAAACACTTGATTTCCGAATTTAGCTAGTTTGGGTACTGCCATCATAGAAAGAAAACTGTACTCAATCCTCTGCCAGGTTATGTGAACATAGAGGAGGAAGAGACAGTTTATGCCACTCCTTATATCCTCATCATGAAAGCAGAGACAAGAATTCCAACCTCTATACCAAGCCTTGCAAAACACGGGAGCAGACATGGCTCTTCATGAACAATCTACCACTCCATCAGCTATTGCCAAACTCCTTCAGAGAAATACCACCAGAGGGATTTTGTCCATGGACTAGCTCAAACTAGCTCCTGTACTCCTGTAGGATAAACAGCACAACTTGGGAGGACTTGCTGGAGAATGTGAAGTGCCAGTTTAGAAAGTTCACCATAGCAAACATTTTTAGCCTTCAAATTCTCTGCCATCAAAGCACCATGAAGCACCTAGACTGGAGAACCTGGTCCCTACATAGAGTGTATAGACTCTGTAGAGGTGGTTTCACATCTGTGCCTATTTTGTAACTCAAAGTTGGCATGATAGTCACAAATAAAGAATCATTAATTCTCCTCTTCCTTTCTAAGGTGTTATGCCAGTCACTGAGATATGTGGGAGTCGCCCCCTTCATAATTCTGTTTCCATAATTCTTATGGAAACAATTTTCTCATAGCCATGTGTATCATGAAATAGAAGTGTAAGTGCTTTGCACCTTAGTTAGTTTTCACTGGCAACCCCCAACATCTGAGATTTAACAAAACATTATTTTGTTCATCCAGTCTTTTTTTTTTTTTTCTGGACTTGTTTGTTCATCTTACAAGGTTGTAATAGAATATCATAACATGAATCTCTCTTTAACAGTTAAACCTATTAGCCCTTCACTCAGTCTCTAGTACAGACTTAGCATGATGCACAATACAAACCTTGCTCTTCATCTGACAACAGTAAAAAGCATTCACAGCTACTGTGCATAAAGAGGGTGCACTGCAATTACACCTAGTCCCTTCCTGATCAGCATAAAGTGTTTCTGATGTTGGAGAAACCCAAATGCATATAAAGGGATAGCTATGGTGCCAGTGAGGACGAGCCAGTATGTATGTACAGATCTGCTTAGAAATGACTGAAAGAATTTTTCAAACTATTTAAACCAATCTGTTTTGTTTTGTTTTGTTTGTTTGTTTGTTTTTATGGTATAAACACTGATTCTAAGAGGAAGAAAATATTTTTGGTCATGATATCAATACAGCAACAGTTACCATCTAATGATGTTCTCATCAGCATCCTCAGATTGATCCAAGTTGGCCTAGGCCACTACTATGTATTTCTCATGATTCCCTATAATGTGAGGTACTCTACTGTGATACTGTAACATAGATTCACAGAATCACAAAATTGTTTGAGTTGGAGGTGACCTCCAAAGGTCCAACTCCCCTGCAGTGAGCAGGGATATCCTTTTTTAGATCAGATTTCTCAGAGTCTTGTTGAACCTGATGTTGAATAACTCCAGAGACAGAGCCTCGACTACCTCCCCGGGCAACCTGTTCCAGTGTTCCACTATTAGCATGGTAAATAACTTGTTTCTAACAATCTAAATCTAATCTAATCTAAATCTACTTTTCTCTAATTTCAAACCACTGCCTCTCATCCTATTACTATGGGCCTTGGTAAACAGTCCCTCTGCAGCCTTCCTGGAGGCCCCCTTCAGGTTCTGGAAGGCTGCAATTAGGTCTCCCCAGAGCCTTCTTTTCTGGTTGAACAACTCCAGCTCGCTCAGCCTGTCCTGGTAGGAGAGGACATGCATACTAGTTTGTAACAGTACACCATTTGTTCATTTGCCCTCCACAAACATGGTGCAACAGTTACCTACAGCAGGACAAGAATGTCAAAAGAGAATGGGAAAAAAAAGTGAATTCAAATAAAAGATGGGATAAATACAACTCTTGGAGTGAAATAGGCATTACTTGAAGATTAATACCACTAGAGAATCTAAGACTGGCTAAAACAAGTGAGATTGTAAGCTAGTGAGTGTACCCCATGCAGAGAAACATAGTATTGTTCTATAGACTGGCTTATTATTAATAACACTACAGGAATGGTACACTCCATCTGACATCTACACTGACTGCTTCAAAAAATTACCTTTTTTTTTTTTTTTTTTTCCCTTCCCAGTGAAAGTTTGTTCTAGTCAAGCTAGCAAAAAGGAAGAAGGATTTGTTTTTAGGGGAAAAAAAACATCTCTCTCAATGAATCTTTAACAACATTTTAGCTATCCGGTTTTGATCTACACAACTGGTTTATAAACTGCTTTTGAAACTGGCATAGCAAACAAATCTTGTCAGAGAATAATAAAACACATCACGAAGCTGTAGCAAATGATTTGCCTTAGGGTTAGGTTTTGCCATGTTTCCAGAAAAAGAAAAAAAAAAAGAAAGAAAAAAAAAGAAAGAAAAAAAAGAAAAAAAGAGAGAAGACATGTTCTTGCTAAAATAAAGTAGTTTTTCAAAATTCAGCATTCTTTCCATATACAAAGCTTTTATTTTTGAAGCAAGGTTTTGCTTGCTTAATGATTTCTGTGCAGAGTATGACTTTCAACAAATGTCAGTAAGAACAGAGCAAATTCACTCAACTCCCCAGACACAGCTTCATCTGCCTGTGTAACAGCTGTATATGCTATTTAAAGCTGAGAATCCTCTAAGTTTATGATTAACAATTTCATGTAAGTTACATCATGGGAGAGGCACTTTGTGCAATTCTTCTTACATAATTTACTGTACATGGCATTCATTCCAATGTGAGTTATAAGTCATCCATGAGTAAGTACTGAAGAATTAAAGGAAGTTGTAAGCAATACACAGAGAAGCCCAACAATGAGCATTTATGGTTTCTTAATAACTTGGCATTAACATTTAAGTTTTGGGTTTCCAACTGTTAAGTGTAATCACAAGAAACCTCCATACTGACGTAATCTCTTACACTTCCAACACACAGAATGGGCCTTTCAGCCAATTTTTTTTCCCAACTGCTGTCTTTAATAGTGCTTGCTATAGCACTATGGACTGATTCATGGTTTTTGATGGCACAAAAATGAAGTTCTGACAAAGCTGGTGTTCTGCATGGTCACAATCATGTTCACTTCATATGTGTCAATGATCTCACTAGATTCTTATTTTTTACAACATCATATTTTCACTCAACTGACACTACTTTTATCTTAAATACATAAGACTGTTGATGCCTTCAAATGATTAAGGAGTCACTGAAATTAGTAGCCTGCAGTAACACAATACTGTAGCTGCTTCCTAATCACACCAGCAACAGTCTACACTCATTATTTGGGAACAGTACCAATAGGGAAGGAGAAAAGCAACAGAAAATTTCCTAAGAGCAGTAGCTGTGACAGAAGCTTTCAACGAACCTTTCAATTGGAAGGTTGTTGACAAACAGGGAGAATGAACTGTGCTTGGGAGCAATGAAAATAAGACACAAATATTTGCCATCAGAAATAAACACAGTAAGCATACTGTTCAGTAAACATGGACATCACCTATTACAAGTGCAAAATGTTATAATTCGCTCATTTTGGTTGTGCCCAGTGACAGGACAAGGAACTTACGGTACAAACGAGAACACAGGAGGTTCCACCTGAATGAAAAGAGACACTTCTTTACGGTGAAGGTGATACAGCACTGAAACTTGCTCCTCAGAGACGTTCTGGAGTCTCCTTCTCTGGAGACTTCACAAACCTGACTGCATGCATTCCTCTGCAGCCTCTGCTAGGTGTTCCTGCTTTGGCAGGGGGGTTGGACTAGGTGACCTCTAGAGGTCCCTGACAACTCCTCCTGTGATTTGGGAGAAAAAAATCCCATCCTGTATGTGGAAGGTACACACCCACAGCTACTTTCCATTCATAGGCCTGCAAATTGATTTTTTGCTCTTAGGTTTTTAACACTTTCAATTACAAGCCCGGGAGTATTTAGCTCTGCATACAAAAGGTGGTTTACACATAACAATGCCAACAATTTATTGTATGTCTACTATATATTATGTGTTAAATGATCTGCTACAGCAGAGAAAGGAGATCCTTCCATTTAAAACTTTCAGGTAGACTCAAAATATCACTGTAGTTTCTTAATGGGGGTAGGAATAGCCAAATTTGTTTTGAGTTGTGCTCTCTACATCCATAAAGTGTTTAATTCAAACATCTCTTTTTACACCAAATTTATTAGACCCCAGGGATTCCCTTGGTGTTAGGAACTCTGGCTCAATAAAGCAATCAAATGGAATAGAAGAACTGGGTCACTGATCAATTTGTTCTCTGGGATGCTCAAAGCATCCTTATGTCTGCTGAGTTTGACTATATGAATGATCTTTGTTGTACAGAGGAAATTCTCAGAGGGCATGGAGCTGCCAGAGTAGCTTTTTTCACGGATCTCCTCCAATGGCCCTCTCTTATCACAAGAGGCACAGACAGGAGAAGGTAACATGCACTCTATTGGTAGAGATCCCAAGGACATAGGCTGTTAGCACATGTGCTAGTGACCAACCTGACACTAGGATGGCCTCAGATCTGCAGCCACAGAGTGGAGTTTTCTACTGGACTGGACTACACTGCTGCAATGTTTGTACAAGTTGCCAAATAACCAGTTCTTCTTTATACTCTGTTGCTATTCATCATAGTAGGTGGGACTGTCAGGAATGATTTACGGCACACCTGCACAGCTAGACTGCAGTGATAGAAATCTGCACACAGAAAGGGTTGCATCGCTGGTGTGGTTTGTTTTTTTTTAGGAAACAAATGGTTCTCTTTGAGTGGGTATGTTTTTCTTTACATAATTACTTTAAATGTAGGGAGTTTTGGCTGAAGCTGCCATCTGTGGATACACACTATGTTTCACAAAAATCCAAATTCTGATCTGAAAATCCAGTTCAATTTTCCACTGCATGTACACTGACCTATGTCTTTCCATATAAGTTCCCTTGAAGACTTAATGTAATTGTGATCTTACAATATGGCTGCATCTACATAACAGTGTATGTAGTGGAACAATAAATGAATACGTCAGAATATTTCCTACAGGCATACACAGAACATGTTTGTACATATACAAAGACTGACAGAGCTGGGTGTATGGGAGAAACCTTAAGAATCACAGTCAAGAATTAGTGATTCTGTCAGTATCAAGAAATCACATAGTCAGGTTTTATGGTGGAGGAAAATTACATGACTATGTTTGGCATTCTTCTTTCAAATGGCCTGTTCACTACGGCAGAGAGAAAAGACAGTCATCTTAAGTCCTAACAGAATTAGATGCAAGACCTACATCTCAGGGAAAGTATTAGCTATCTTCTCAGTCCAATGTTCCTGTTCCAAACAGATCCCAAAGACCACCATTTACTGGAATAGCACTGTTCCGAGGCTCAAAGTAATTTCCTCTTTTCCAAAAAAAATGTTCAAGGGAGGTGATTCTGCCACTTTACTCTGCTCTCATCAGACCCCACCTGGAGTACTGTGTGCAGTTCTGGAACCCTCAGCACAGGAAGGACATGGAAGTGCTGGAGCGGGTCCAGAGGAGGGCCACAAAGATGATCAGAGGGCTGGAGCAGCTCTCCTATGAGGACAGGCTGAGAGAGTTGGGGCTCTTCAGCCTGGAGAAGAGAAGGCTTCGAGGGGATCTGATAGTAGCCTTCCAGTATCTGAAGCGGGCCTACAGGAAGGCTGGGGAAGGATTATTTACAAGGTCCTGCAATGACAGGACAAGGGGCAATGGGCTTAAACTGGCAGAGGGGAGATTTAGACTAGATGTTAGGAGGAAGTTCTTTACAGTAAGGGTGGTGAGGCACTGGAACAGGTTGCCCAGGGAGGTTGTGGATGCTCCCTCCCTGGATGTGTTCAAGGCCAGATTGGATGAGGCCTTGAGTAACCTGTACTAGTGGGAGGTGTCCCTGCCTATGGCAGGGGGTTGGAACTAGATGATCCTTGAGGTCCCTTCCAACCTTACCATTCTATGATTCTATAATATGAAGGATTATTTTAGCATCAGTAATTAAGCAAGTGAGGAGCTAGGTAAGGCTACTAAAGTTACAAGACATAAGCATGTGCTATATATCTCCAGTGCATCTAAGATACTTAATCAGCTTTATCCAGATTAATAACTCTAAGAAAAAAATAAGGCTGATAAGAGATCCCCACAGCCACAAGTGCTGTCTGACCTATTATTGCAAAAGTCCCTTTCCTCATTATTCTGAAGTAGGTTCTTTCCGGGTTAACATTTATTTCTGGCTGTGATCACAAAGTACAAAATGTGTAAGGAAATTGCATGCTGCTTTATGGAGTACCATTTGGGGGAAAAAAAATATATTTGGAATGTAATTTCAAGTTTATGGAGTCGAACTGCTATGTTCATTCTAGATTCAGGAAAACTGCCTTAGGTTTGGCTAATGTAGTTTTGTATTTTAATATGGAAAGGAACAATAGTAACAGTTCTGCCTGAGAGAAATTTAAGACAAGCAGAAATTCATGATAAAGAAATTCCCTATAGTGCAATACAGGGTCATCTGGGCTGAGTAAAGGTAACAGCCAGGATTCTGAAGAATGCTTTTATTTTGAGATGCCAGGTTTCAGACATCTTGAAAAGACTGGGCTTGTAAAGGAGAGGTGTTCTACCACTTTTCAGAAAGAAAATAGTATGAGTGGTACTAAAAGCAATGAGACAGAAAATATTGGGGAAAAAGTTCTTTATTCTGAGAAGAAAGATTGTTTACATTAAGGGCAAATATCTTTTTTCTGTTTGCACTAGGCATTTGAAAATCCCACCAGTATCCGTAAAAAATGTGTGATTTTATGACTGTATAGGAAGAGGCAGCTCTAAGGAAACTGATGGCTATTAAAACATAAATTAAATTCTACGTAAGATACTTTTATTAGAAGTTGCAAGCTTCTGTATTTGGAGGAAACTGTCTTCCCTGCTGTGTCCATTGGACTAGACAGAACTTTTGATAAAGTTTCCTTAGAATTGTGATACAGCAGCAACTATAGCAGATGTCACCAGACCTCTACAGAGGAGGATAATGCTATTCCACTAGTATATATCTGGTTTCTCTTGTGCGGCATTCAGTTACCATGTTCAACTAAACAAATAAATGTAATCAAAGACTTCCCTCTGTGATGGTACCTGGTACTAAAAAGGCATGTGGTTTATTGGAGGGTGGGAAGGGTGCAAGCCACCTTTAATGACCTTCTAAGATAAAATGTATTTACATTTCCTCAATGTCTGGGGTGCAATGATCTGACTGCTCTCCCAGTAACTGTCAGGTATGATGGCGAAAGTAGCTGCACACTCTATTGCAGAAAGCCAGTGAACAAAGGAGAGCACAGGTTATCCTTCACTTTTAAGAGAATAACATACCAAATTATACATCACTTTGCCTCTGTGCCTTTCTTTTTGTATCTCTTGCCTCTCAGACAGAACTGCAGAACTGCTTAGGAACGCACTGCCATTCACAGATGTTTCATATCTCCTTACATTGTGAATTGCTCTTGGAATCCTTACACAGACACGAAGTTTCATGTCCCATGCCCCTTCTATTAAAACCCTCCACTACTTCCTCTCCCTCAGAAATAACATTTTTTTCCCAATCAGGTATACATTTTCAACATTAGTTGTAGAAAATTACTTGATCTGCTCCTTTCTACCATGATGGTTTTAATGTGTAACTGTCATGGTGCACAAACACCATATATCCCAGATTTCCAGAAGAATGTTTTTATGTGTAACTATCTTCTATATAACGACATAACATGCAGTTCCTGCCCCTGAAAACAGACACATGAAATAGCCTAGACATTCAAGACCGGAATACTAATAGCACTTACTCCAAGATAACAGAAATTGGCATTCGCCTATATACTATGGAGGTACAAGACTATAAAAAGGGATATTGCTTTCCAATTTTACATGAAGGGCAGCCAGAAATAACAGAAATTGGGTGGAACTCTGTCATTTCAGAAAAATCAATGTTCTAGCACCAGAACAAAACCTTGACAATGAGCCAGCAACTGTTGTTTATGGATGAACCTGTTATTGTAAGTGCACTTGACTTAGAGTTTATCCAGAACATCATGGACAAAATAAAATTTAAAATTATTTCCAGTCATAATGACAAGTATATGAACTTTGTGTAAATGATTAAGTGGCTACCAATATGCTGAGAGCACTTCACTGCAACAGAAACTGGAAAAGAATCCAGAGATTCTCTGCCTCTCAGCTTAAGGTTTAAAATCTTTTAGCTACTGTGCAGTGACACTTCTATGGATGCAATTGCTCAGACTAGCCCATTAAAACCTCAACTCTGTGCTGAAAAGAATTTCTAAATCACCTTTTTCATCATCTTTGGACTGTCTAAACATTGGATATCTTGTGTATTTATGAACATGAAAATCTTTGACAAGTTTCATCATCTTCCTGCTGAAAAAAGGAAACAAATTTCTTTCTTGTTAAACTTTCTAGCTTTGCAAGACAGTACAAAATGCATAAACCAGGTATATCCATCCCTTCTATGACCACATGAGGAAACAGTCACTATTTTGTAGGACACAGCCAAGATCTTGGCTCTTCCCATGCGCCTGCCACCACAGGAAGAGTGTGAAGAGAGAGGTTCTGAGTTCCCACCCTTTCTCTTGTGTTCCTGAACATTTGGACAAGGAGTCAGCATTTTCCTCACATCTGCAGCCAAGAATCAAAGCTCAGGTCTTTTTTTTTTGGAAGACATACTTAGGAGCCTGCTCTTCATCTTCCTTCTCCCTTTTAAAATCCACATGACTGTCAACTCTTTCAACTTGAGTATCTATCATTAAGATTGATTCCACAAGAGTCACCTGAATTCCAGACAAACTCTTTAACCTTTCATTCACCCGTACAATTGGAGACAGATGATCTTTCTCAGTCACCTGTGATTTTCAGGTAGGGAAAAAGTGAACAGAGAGGCAGCAATATACACAGCTTAAAATGAAATTAAATGAACTGTTCCGTACATGGAGGCATTGCTAAACACCAAAGTCCTTGTTTATGATAAACTTTATTTTACCTTCAACCCACAGTGACTTTATCACACCTCATTTGTAAAGTCTGAGTATGAATCATTACAAGCACAATGCATTTCATTTATTGGTATACCTTTCCTTAAGGAAGTTGTCTTGTTAAACATATTAGGGATGAGACAATGCCTGTAATTGTGCGGCAGCATAAATAAAGACCCTAAGAATGGGTTAGTTATTCCCATACAACATGGACAGAGGGTCAGCATCACATATACCCAGGAAGCCTATACCGCCCCCAAAACAAAAGCAATGTAACCACATCACTCCAAGACAGCATTTGAGTTAATGGCAGTTTGGGTCAATGGTAAAACCTGTATTGATACCTAAACTACTTGGCAGGCTGCTGTGGTTGCATTATAGCAGAGAACCAAAACGGTGAGCTTTAGCTTAAATCCATTAAACAGCAGAGAAGACAGACACAGCATATTTTACAGAAAACCAGGGTAGTAAGAAAAGAACTCCTTAAAAAACAATCACTCAAATGGTGTGAGTCTTTTTATGCACACATCCAGTCCCATCCTAATATTTAGACAGTTTCAGCTAATGAGTATCTCAGCTGTGGGGAAAAAACTTTGGTCATGGCACAATTAGATCCCCAGAAGAATCAAATGTGAAACTGGATCTTCCCCAGAAGAATCAAATGTTGAACTATCTTCCCCAGAAGAATCAAATGTGAAATTGTATCTTCCTCAGTTCTACTACTTCCAGAACTATTTGTAATTCAAGTGATATAAACTAGACAAGGTGCCCTGGCAGATGTACCAATATTGTTGCTCAATTCCTTCTAGTTGCAAAAATTACAGCTCTGTTCCCCAGGTGAGTGATACTGAAGACATTAAGTTTATGAAAGACACTTATTGCAGACAAAAAAATCTCCATGCTGCGGAATTTCTCACATTTCCACCAGTTTGTGCCATAGGTTTTCCCGCTTTCATTGCCTCATTCTGTAGATATAAATCCATATTATTCTCACTATCCACATAGCTGTGCTCTTTGCTTTTAACTCTCAGCAGGATCAATTATCAATGAATAATTAACAAGCATGCTTGAAAGCTCAGAAATACAGCCTAAGAACTAAAATGTTTTCAGACAAAGGCATGTGCTTTATTAGTCAATTTTACAGTGGCCAATCACAAACCACTTCTTAGCTCTGTCTCTATTGGCCCAGATTGATATCAAAATACAAATGCCCTTGCCAAATATTTCAGAAGGACAATCATGTCACTGAGGCTACAGTTTTTCTACATCAGAGATCAACATCTGCCTAAGAATTTAAAAAGTAATATATTTTCCACAAAATAACCCCAAAACTTAAAAATAACCTGGCTTTCAATTATGGATTTTGTAAAGTTTTTCCACTGTATTTTCTGTTCTTGGGAGCCACAATATGTACAAGTGCTGTGATAAAACAGATGATAGGACAGATTGTCACATTAACTTTCAAAGAGCAAAAACAGCTTCAGAGGTGGAAAGAAATGAAACTTTCTCTAGTCAGAAGTACTGACACTGATTTCCTACCTATGACTGACTTGCCAGGGTAGGGTTTTGCAACTGATTTGCTACCACTAGCAGAGTCTATGATCTGCTGATGAGAGGAGTGGTCTCAAAATAAGACACTTCAAAAGTGCTTCTTCTCTGTACAAGGTAGGGAAAGTATATCTCACCGCACCATTGCAAGTTCAAAACTCTTTTGACAGAACTGAATTTAACGCCCTATAGGCTCTGCCCAAGTATTACCAGGGCTGCCAGGCTTTCATTCATGGAGCTATGAGTCTGAATGACTGTTGAAGATTCACTGAGAGATTCAAAACCCCTCTGGCCTTGTGTCTTGGAAGTTTTAGTTAGGGAAATTCAGAATAACTGAGGTTTATGCACATAAATTATAAAGACTTCTCTTATCAGCTATAGTTGCTGCCATCTAAACTTCTTGGAGATTTCTCAGCACAAGAAGGACATGGACCTGTTGGAGAGGGAAGGGCACAAAAATCATTAGAGAGCTGGAACATTTCTCCAGTGAGGAAAAGCTGAGAGAGTTTGAGTTATTTAGCTCATGAAGAGAAAGGCATCAGAGCGACCTTACTGTAGCCTTTCAATACTTAAAAGACACTTCAATACAAGAAAAAATGGGGACAGAATTTTTAGCATGGTTTGTTGCAACAAGACAAGGGGTGATGGTTTTAAACTAAAAAAAACCCAGAGATTTAGACTTTATATAAGGAAGATGCATTTTACAATGAGGGTGGTGAAACACTGGGACAGGTTGCCCAAAGAGGTGGTAGATTAAGCCATCCTTGGAAATGTTCAAGGACAGGTTGGACAGGGCTCTGTGCAGCTGATCTAGTTAAGGATATCCCTGCTCACTGCAGGAGGGTGGAACTAGATGACCTTTAAAGGTCCCTTTGAACCTAAAATATTCTGTGATTCTATGATAATTTGCTTTTTTGGTACTCAGATTTAATTCTTCAGTTTCCCATGTATCTTCTGTGCGTTGGCTAACAGCTACACGTACAGCCCCATCTGAATAAAATGGTGTGTACTCATGCTGAGAGACACAAGCATTCCCTTTACAGTGCTAGTGGATTGTGTTAACTCTTAACTACTGGCAAGTTCCAGGGTACAAATAGTGAGTTATATCATAAATGTTGTTCTGCATTTTCAGAACATAGAAATACTGCTAAGTAGGTTTTTTTTCTGAAGTTGTCAAGAAGTTTTCAGAACTGAGGTTAGTGAGACATTAGGGAATATTTCTTATCTGTCTATGTCAGGCCAATGGCAATGCCTGTGCTTGGAGATCTGTTTCACAAGGAATAAAGAAATAAAAGGTGTTATTCTTCATAATAGTAATTTAAGGGGCAAAAATATTTCAGAAAGTCATCACTAAATTTTATAGAAACCTTAAAACAAAAATAGTTTATAGTTTCTGAGCTGCATAGAAAAATATTCAAAAGTTTATTAGCTGCTTAATATACATATGAATCTTGTGATAGACAAAGAAGTATTAGTAATAGTTGTAACCATAACGGCTAAATGCAAATATTAAGTACTTACAAATATGTACATTAAATCTACGAACTGCTGAAATTTACTACAGCACAGCTGCATATGAGTTGGTGATCAAGTAACAAGTAACAACATTATCTACACCAACTGGTCTTCACCTTTCTCAGATTTCCAAGCACCTGAAATTTTCTGGACTGTTTCAAACTATCACACTTAAAACACTCTGATGTTTTCTGAAAGCTCTAGCAGAGTAGCAATCAATGCCAAGAAACACTGATGGAGCTTTGATGGCGACTGATTTTACCGAGGGCATTAGAAAAATTTCTTGAGTTTAGTAGTATGTGTAGTCAGTCTGAAAAGATTAAGTACTTGGTAATGAAACAAAGGAGGCTGTCAAAAAGTTCTGTTTATACTAAGAATGTCTTCATGCTTTTTAAATCTACAAGTACAGTAAGCAATGTTTACAGATGCTAGTTATGTATTCAAGAAACCTTTCTATGACACTCATCTGATACAACATCTTGCTAGAACAGACACATCAGAATCTGAAGCCAGACACAAGGGCTGTTTACTGAAACTGATGTTGAAACAAACACCTCAAACAAACATTTCTTATTTACAGTAAGACAGCTCTGGTCTCCATGATATACTGGGAGGTGATTTCTCAACCAAAGGCTTCTGTTACGGTCTCATAAGCTAATGGTAAATTAGGGATTCCAACTGCATATGCAACTAAGGAGAATGCTTACTCGACACTCAGGTCCTCTGCCTTCTCAGACATGGTTTTGTGGCTGTGTTGGTTTTGGCTTCTGAGGAACCCCAATGCTTACAGCCCACAGAAGAGGTTAGTACACAAACCTGGGGTTTGGTTTGGGGCCATTTAAATTGTATGTAAGTAGGAGACAGAACAAAGAAATGAAACAGACAGTAAGTAGATTAAACAGTATAAAGAAATACTATTTATAGTTGTTTCTTTCTGTGGACAGTAGCCTATTTTACCAGCTCTCGAAAAGGATGTTTATGTGAGTTTCAAACATTCAACAACTAAATGTAATTGCAGTAACATATTGTACCGGCTTGAGAACTATTAAAATTGTGTTTGCCATTTCAGATATGTGTGTATCCATTGTTGTACGCGTATCATAATTTCAGGTATCAGAAGGCACTGGTTTTCCTGCAATTATACAGAGTGGTTTGTTTTGGTCAAAGTCCATTGATACTGTGAGTGGTATTCATGAGTATAGAAACATAGTTCATATTGTTGCTTGTTCTAACTTATGAACAGGACAAATGGGGGGTGGAAGCAAGCATGGTATTTGCTCCAGAACTTTTTTACAGCAACTGGCATCTGAATTGACAGTCACTACAAAAATTATGTTTATGTGAGAACAATGCTTATAGGAAACTCCTACAAGTACTAAACAAGATGAGTCAGGTCTTAGATGGCAAGGGTTAAAGGTAGTATGCTTTCTCATTCTCATTTTCCTCTCAGTGGTCCCTGATTACAAGATCAGGAAGATCAGGAATGAAGGAACGTAAAACAATTTGACATTTGAATTGTGCTAAACCTAGGAAGGAAGGCGTTTTTTGGTTGTTTTGGTTTTTTTTTTGTGGAAACTGATGGTCACCATAACAATTTGTGCTGGCAGACAGGCAATTTGATTAAATCCAATGTACATTCTCAGCTAAACAGTATTAAATTCACAATGGGCCTGCACTCCATTAGTTTACTCTGATCATTTATCCTTCCAAAGCAGAGTATAGCTGTGCTTTTTTAGTTTGGTAACATTTCACATGCTCTGCATGGTGGAAGGCTATGGTGAAAGTTTGTTGAGAATTAAGTCTAGGTGGTATCTCAGGCCTTGCGTTTTAGTTTAGTAACATTTCACATGCACTGTATGGTGGAAGACTATGGTGAAAGGTTGTTGAGAACTAAGTCTAGGTGGTATCACAGGCCTTGGTTTGTCATATAGAGGATTTCCTAGGAATGCAGCTGCACTGGTGCAAATCTTCTGTACTGGCAGAGTAAACAATTATGCACACTATGCATTGTTGCAATCCACCCTAGTTTCAAGCAGGGATTAAATTCTGCAACTCAGGATAGGCAGGGGAAGACTACATGGACACAATCGTTCTATCAAATATTGCAGAAGCACACTGACCCACACAAGTAGAGTTTCTTAGTCTTTTCCCCATAGCAAATTGATCCCTGCGTTCTGTAGTTGCAGTGTAGAAAAAGGATAGGATAGGAAAACTTGGTCAGTTCTTGCCATGTCTCACTTTTATATCTGAACACCAGAATGGATAATCTTCAGAAAATGTAACATTCTATATTACTTTATGACCTCCTTTTCCCAGGACAAATTTTATTTAATTATAATTATATTATTTAATTATAAACTCTTGTAAGTTTTTCTTGCTGAATTTTGTGCTTTTCAAAAAAAAAACTAGTTGGGTGTGGCTAAATATTCACTAACTATATTTAATGAAAATGTGGAAATTAATGAGGAGAAAGTGTTCTCTTCTCTGTCTTCCTTCTACAGCACTATTGTCCTTTCCAGTGTTCCTCATACTGTATTTGTCACAGGTTCGTCCAAGATGGTTATAGGATTTATAATTTAAAAAGAAAGAACTGCTGAATAAACAGAATTGTCTATGAAACCAAAGCAAACAAAAGTTTATTTTGTTAGTACCACTAGACCTCAGGAATTCTGCTATTTCACTCCTGCCATTTTGGAACCCCAAAGCAACAGCAGATTCAGATAGTTTTGCCAATATCAAGAACAGGTTCCCTCTGCATGATTTTCAGATATTATAAATTGGGCATTTCCACAACCTAACTAGTATTTCTGTTTCAGGATAAAATATTTCACTGTCACAACAATCTGCCAGTGAAATCTTTTCTCTCACATGCAGTTATCAAGCCAATATCTTTACCCAGACAAACCTCCACCAGTCTTATAGACAAGATTTGTCTAGCATGAACACAAGGTGATTCACAGTAGTGATTGCTTCAGTGTTTAGAATACTAATTTTATAACAGCCTATAAAGATGATGTAAGTCTTTAGCGTAAGCTAATAGTGTGTCCTTCTACCATTTTTTCCAGTGCCTGCTGGACAATGCATAGTGCTTTAACACAGAGATGTGGAGAACAGGTGTTCCACCTGTCCTAACACCAAATGACAGCAAATAGGATGTAAGCTAGGGCTGGCAACAGCCGGCTGGAGGCTGTAAGCAGTGTCAAAGTATACTCAGCAATGCAAAGCTGTGATCTGAAGCCTGTTTGTGTCTGACATGGCAGTAAAGGGCTATGATAACCATAGCCATATGGTAAATAAATTAATTAAAAACTTTAAAAACCCATCTCAACAGGTTGTAGCATAATGAGCCATCGACTTCGAGACCTATCTGGAAAGGCCAGGGACCTGTTGATCATCATCCCCCATATGACCTCCCATGTCACCACAGTTCAATGATCAGAACTGAGTGCATGAACACTCCCTATTTCACCAGAGCACAAAGATACAGGCTCTATTAACTGTCCCTGAAACCTGATGCTTTGAGGCATGTTTGAAAACAGTAGGAATTTCAGAAAGATCAGGCAGTCTAGATCTATCCTATATATTTAGTGGGTGCTGAAAAGGACAAATGCACCCACCAAGCAACACAGAATAGGTTTTGCATCACTGTTCTGCAAACAAAAACCTCCCCCAAATCTATTATCCTTTAAGAACTCAGCCATGTAATGAAAGATGTGACTCATCTGGAGCTACTGCAGCTCAGCTACAATGGTGCAGCAATGAAAAGGCTCACAAATATTTTTGCCACCACAGTATCTTCTATGAATGGGAAGCAATGTAATCACAGTCTTGACATCATTACTGGTATCAGTCTGTCTTAGGACTAGGTTCAAGAGATATCGTCATAAAAGTTACACAACTGTCTGACAGCAATTAGTCTTAACAGCAAGTTTAATAAAACGCTTTGGCTTTCATTCCTTGAAGCCTAGAATTTACACAGCTTCTCCTCATCAATTCCATGTGCACTCTCAAAGGTAATATCACACTCTCCATCTTTGCTTTTAGCTTCAACATCTGCAGTTTTGCACAAAAAGAAGCTGCATCTTAAAAGTATGAACAAATCTGTTTGCAAAACTCAGTAAAGACAATAAATCAAAGTTTGTGAAAACAGAGCAGTGTGCCGTAATGACTGTTAGCTTTCCACACTACTGCCTAACTAATTTAAGGCTGAAACAGAGTAACCATACTTTAAAACCAGATGACTTATTAAATATTTGCTTTTCCTGAATTAAACACACAGCCTTAGTATCTAGGACATAGTTTTAAAGTAACAAAGATATCTCAGACTCAGAAACTACAGGGCAATGAAGAAACAGGAAATCCTGCATGAGTGGGACTATCCTCAGCCCAGCAAAGTCTCCTCTTTGGTATCATTGAGATGCTTCCTTGTGCTGAACTCAGTCTGGGATTGAACATGGGAGGTCAATTTCCAAAACCGTAAGTCAAGAACCTTTCACACAACCTAAATTCATTTTGCAGTGCTAAAGGAAATACACGAAATAGAAGCAAATAATTCAGTATTCAGCAAACAATATAATCTGTTGCATGAGCTGACTTTTATCTCATGTGGGTTTAGTTAGCAGAGCTAAGAATGTTACTCAACACAAAGTCTGAGGCCGTCCTCTGAACGGACAGAGAAGATAACCTTGTGAGCTCAGCGGTCTGTTCCTGTCACCTTGGAAATGATAGCGTGTTTCCACCGCAAGTTACAGGACTTTAGACAGTTTGTTCGTACTAATTGGAATTGCACAACTGTACGCTTCTGCACACAAATGCCATGGAAGCACTGTGGAGGTTTCCTCACGAGGACTCTAAATACGCATTACTGGAACTCTGAACAAAACTCTTCCCAAACAAAATAATCTGTCAATTCCTAGGCAGCAACTATGGCCCAGCGATCTTTCTTTGCCCTTGGCACCACACAGACAATAAAGATCATTCTATTTCAGGATTTATTCAAAATCTTAAAATTTGACCAAGCTGTTAACCACTTTTTCTTTTTGTTCCGTTAATGTGTGGCTTACAATACCAAGTGTATTTGTTTTAAATAAAGGTCACACAATCCTGTGATTCTATATTTCTTTCATTAAATTAAAGCACAGGGTATGCTGGGGCTTGGCAGTACTCTAAAGTAACAATTTATGTGCTGAAGGCAGTCAGTTTATTCATGGCAGCATGGAGTTCCACACTGGCTAATTCACCCTACTGCACAGTTCAGCATATTGACACAGCATCTACTGATATCATGTGCACATATACTGTTGATACAGCATGTACTGATACTGTATGCATGTATACACACTACTTATGCAGCATGTATTGGTAATATGGGCAGGTATAGAGTACTGTTGATGCAGGTTATAGCAGGTAAATGTCAGGCTTTCTACACGCCACAAGGAAATACATGAATTAAAAATCATCAAAAGAAGAATGCAATTCAATGAACCTCACTTTTGCTCTGGTTTTCATGATGTTTGCCATTCAGAAAGGAGAAAGGCTTTTGAATATCAAGTCCAGCTTGCCCCTCTCTGCAACACTGGCTGCCTTTAGGCCCTGTAGCACTTTCTCTTTAGCCCAGAATAGCTATGTTGTCAAAAACTCTCCATAACCAATCCTAAATGTCACTGCTAAGTAACACAAAGCACTGGCAACTGCACAACGACTGAATACCTTATCTCTACGCTCCTCCAAACTCCTTCTAAATCCACAAACATAAAGAGCCAGGGAGTAAAATCTAGTTCAAGACACAAAGCAAGCAGAAAATTCCTTTAATATCAGGCTACTGGGACATTCCTCAAACTTTACTGAAGCATTTCAGTAATATGCTCTATAACCCTCTACTGTGCTGGATTGCTTATGACTTCCCACTATGGTTCTCTTTAGAGAGTTGTTTTACTGTATTATTGATTCAGGGGTCAGACACCCTGAGGGCAGTGTAAACGGGAAACATCCTGGTAGGAAAACGGGCTTAACGTGGCTTTAACTACAACCCAGAACGGCAGTTCTTCGTGGGTAAACTGAGGTGAAGTGTGCAGCGTAATTTACTCAGGGGACAGAAATGTAAAACACAGACTATACACACTCCACAGAAACATACACACCCCGCTCCTCAGCGAGATTCAACATTTCGCCATGAGTGGACTTACATGGAGCGCGACTGTCCTTAATAGTCAAGCCGAAGAGGGGGCACAAGGAGCCTCCCCGCTGCGAGGAAGCCGTTCCCCTCACAGAGCGCCGCAGGGTTTCCTGCCTCGGCAGCCCCTCAATTCCTGGAAACGTCTTCTGAGGGCCGCCCGTGGGGTGCACATGATCCCCACGAGAGCCGCGGCTACCCCGTGCCAGCCACATCGGACCTCACCTGAGCGGCGGCGCGCGGCACCTCACAGTCCCACCCCGCGCTGCCCCGCCCCCTCTCCTCTCTCGCTCCCTCCCGCCTCCCGCCTCGCGCGGCTGTAACGGCCGTAACGGCCCCGTGTGCTCGAGCGCGCTCACGTGACGGCCCGGCGCAGCCTGTCCCGGGGGGTGGTTGGCTGGGGCACGCCGGCCGCTCCGCTCCCCGCTGCCCGGGCCGGGCAGGGCAAGACAAGACAAGACAAGGCAGGGCAGGGCGAGCCGCGCTAGGCAGAGAGCTGTGGGTAGCGGCAGCTGGCACTTCTATCCTGTCTTCAGCTGGTCTTGCTCCGCGCTCAGGTGAGGCGCGCGGCCCGGTCGCGTTCCCGCGAGGTGATCAGGGAAGGAAAGGAGGGAAGAAAGGAGGGAGGGAGGGATGGATAGATAGAGAGAGGCACCGGTGTCAGGCGCTTCCCGAGTCTCTCTCCCTGGCGCTTTGCCGGCCTGGGTGCGTCGGGTGACCTAGCGGGTCCAGGGCCAGAGTGGATGGCAAGCTAGCTCCACTGGTCCCGGAGGCAGCGGGAAGCTGCTGGAGAAAAAGGCAGCTGCCGCGGAGGACGTAGCGGCGAGCGACTGAGGCACCGCTGGACTCGGCGTAGTGCCGGTCAGCGGGTTGGGGACACCAATTGCCGCGGCCCCAGTTGGAGGGCAGGTGGCGACAGGAGTCCCCAGGTCTTACGGGCCGCATCAGCCGCAGGGAGAGACCCGGCACCTGCCTGGCTCTACCTGGTGTCCGGTCCCCTGCTCTGTAAGTCTGAAAACGTTGACGGCTCCTTCGGGTGGCCAGGCGGTCCCGCCGCAGCGCTACCGAGCTATTAAATACCGTTACACGGATTTGTTACTTCTCTGGTTGAACTCGATGTAAATAGTGCGCTGATACAACTTTGACATGTTCGTGCACAAGGTGTTTTTATATGACTTATTCTGGCATACTCGGTGGACAAAACAAAAATCTGTTTGTACTTCTTTTTCTGGATATTGATCTGGCACATGCACCATGAAAATCAAAATTTGCTCGCATATAGATTCTGCAGGGGCTTTCTGAATGCACTTTGTTTGAAAAGCAATTTACTGAATTAACGTAGCATGCACAAAGATAACTTGAGTTGACGTACTAGCTAAGTAACATCTATTACATGAGCAAAAATGGAATATTTCTGCCCTTAGGTTGCTTTTTAATCTTAAATGATTAATAGGTCTCTGCATTACATGAATTAAATTTGCCAGCAGTACAGAGTGCAAGTGCATCTTGAAAACTGGATACAAGAGGTGTGCTGGTTATGAAGGAGGTGTGTCTGGAAAGATCAGTAGGAGAATGAAGTTTGAGAACCCCTTCTGTTCCCTGTAGTTGCTGAGGACTCCTGGGGAAGAAGCAGTGCGCTATACCCAGCACAACTCTCTTGCAGCTACCAGAAAAGAGGAATTTTTTGAAAAGGCAAAACTTTTCCCTATTTAGGCAGCATACAAAATGAGAACTTCAGTACATAAACTTTTTTTTTTTAGCAGCTGTTTAACCAAAACCTTGTGGGTGTTCCTATGGTGGAGCTAGTGGCAGTCAGAGCATCTCATCTTTTAGAACTTGTTTGTCAGCTTCTCACCGTACCATTATTTGTACTTAGTTAAACAAAAATATGTACGTGACATAATAATTTACTTTTGTCTTTGTAATCAGTACAAGAAAAAATTCCCAGAAAAAGCACACTTGTCTAAACTGAATTAGAAAAGGTGAAGTGCTTTTGTAGGTTATGAATTCTAGAACATTAAAAGGTTTAAAGATACGTTGAGAGGAAATGTTTTAAGTATCAGTGGGAGGTAAGATTACTATTATCTGTTCAATCATGTATAGTGAAGTGTGTCATAGTAAAGATTAAAACAGTGAAGTAAGGGTCTGCTCTTTTTTTAACTTTAACTTCTTTAACCCTTTACTCTGCTCTCGTCAGACCCCACCTGGAGTACTGTGTGCAGTTCTGGAACCCTCAGCACAGGAAGGACAGGGAAGTGTTGGAGCGGGTCCAGAGGAGGGCCACAAAGATGATCAGAGGGCTGGAGCAGCTCTCCTATGAGGACAGGCTGAGGGAGTTGGGGCTCTTCAGCCTGGAGAAGAGAAGGCTTCGAGGGGACCTGATAGTAGCCTTCCAGTATCTGAAGGGGGCCTACAGGAAGGCTGGGGAAGGATTATTTACAAGGTCCTGCAATGACAGGACAAGGGGCAATGGGCTTAAACTGGCAGAGGGGAGATTTAGACTAGATGTTAGGAGGAAGTTCTTTACAGTAAGGGTGGTGAGGCACTGGAACAGGTTGCCCAGGGAGGTTGTGGCTGCTCCCTCCCTGGATGTGTTCAAGGCCAGATTGGATGAGGCCTTGAGTGAGCTGTACTAGTGGGAGGTGTCCCTGCCTATGGCAGGGGGTTGGAACTAGATGATCCTTGAGGTCCCTTCCAACCTTACCATTCTATGATTCTATGATTCTTCCAGTATTTGAACTTTGAAGGGCAGAAGTTTGAAGTAAGACCATATTAAACAGAACAGTAATTTCATGCCTATTAGTTTTCTTCCACATAATCCCTCAAAGTTTGTTGAAGGTGTTTTATGAAGATGTACTGAAAATGTGTGATGTTACAGAAATCTGAATACATAGACATGACAGCGAAAGGAAACTCTTAAGTAGGTTGAGACAATAAAATTCTGCAATATTGTTAGTTTGATAACAATCTTGCAAAAAAACCCAAACAAAATAAATTTTTTTAACCCCCTCAAAACAGGGGAATAAAAAAACTGGCTCAGGTTAGGCTACTGAACAGCCCAAAGGTGAAACTGAGGTGAATTTGAGGAGAAAAGGGGGATGAGTTTTCTTTCAGTTTTCTTGTTGTGTTGAAGGAGTGCCTTGTCTGTAGTGAAAGAGGCTTCTAGGCCAGATCACACATGATCAGTTGATGTATTGACCCCATGGAGCCATCCAGGGAGCACAGCATTTGACATGGTCTTGTCTGCATTCCTTCCGGGCTTGGTTTGTACTGTGGTTGTATCACTTCCCAGTCTGCAGCAGCAACCACCTGCTTTTCCCCCTTCCTGCCTGTTTAAAAGAGAATTAGACCATATAAGTACATCCTTCACTGAATTACTATTTGCTCCAGCTGGCTTTAGTTTCCCTCAGCTTACCACATGTCCAGCAGACAGCACCATAGTGTGCTTCCTGTCATAGGTGAGCATTAGTTCAGGTAATGCCTACCTGGGTCAGCAGCAGATGAGAGAGAGAGAAAGAACTGAACTGATGGTCTCTGGTGCAGGCACGTGGTAAGAGTCACATAAAGAAAGCTGCCTTTTCAGCTGTGAGTTTCTTAAAACTGGAGTAAGGAAGTTGCACAGAAGGTTTAGCTGCTCTCTTCTCTCTGTGAAGACCATCACAAAAATAAAAGATCTGCTTCCACTGCCATGGCAGGGAAGATGTTTACAATTTGGAGTTGTAATCAGGTAGCACAATGATAATTGAGATTAAAGCCTTACTTTTTTTGGTCCCAGCTATATTCAAAATCAGAAAGAAGATTGAGGGGCAGAGAGATGGATCCCAGAAATGTTTTTTTCTGTGAAGTTGAACTTTTAAGACTTATGCTTTAGTGATGATGAAAATCAGGTTTAACTACATTTTTATCTGTTTACACTCCTAAAGCAACTGGTCTGACTTTACAGTGTTAACAGTTTTTTTAAAGATCAGCAAGCAGGAGAGTCTTAATGTGGCCTCTAATAGAACAATAATGTAAATAATGAATGATTACTACAAAAGAACTATGAATGAGCTGGTGGAAGGGCTTTGCATGTCTTGTTTGAGAGTGAGTGATCTCAGTGTATCCATGGAGGCCATGCCTGTGGATTCTAATGAGGACAAAGCAGAGAAAGGCTGGTTGAAATGTAAGAGATTTTAGTGAATTAAAAGCAGAGACAGCTCTTGAGTTTAGAATCAGATAAATCAGATCCCTTCTTTTGAAAAGAGGAGTTCTGAAAGAAATTGCAAATAACTTTTAATCTGTAATCATTACTGAGGAAACAAATGAGCAGTTGTGGATGGTACAGTAGCACCTAATTAGGTAATTAAACAGTTGGAGAACCCTGTGTGTGCTTATGACGCTATTTAATTCATTCTTTACAGTTTTGTTTCATTGTGGTATTAGGCTATTTGCAGGGCTCACAGGGAGTTGTGTGGAAGCTGCAAGGGCCTGCCTTGAAGAAAGTCAGGGTGAAGACAATAGAAAAGATGAGGAGAAGATTTTCAATAGTTGTAACTACATGAAGCATGGTAGTTAAGGAAGACTGACATGATCTTTGCTGCTAAAATGCTATTGGGTAAATAGCAAAGATGCTTCTGGGGCTGGAAGGAACTTCTAGAGGGATATAAAATCATGCTTCTAGCTCTAAGGTCAATTCCACTGGTCTACCTGTTCCATGAAGGTGTAATGAGGTGCTACTTCATTTTTTGTGTTTGTCCTCAGTCTTGCGCAGTCTATCTACAGCAAGTGGGAATTTCTGTGAGAAACTAACTTATTTCCTAAATTCACTCCGAAATGTTGCAATAAGGATGGGAAAACACCTAGACAAGCTTAGCAGGCCACTAGTCTCTTCATCTGAACATTTCACTTCTGCTTTTCAAGTTAACATGAAACCTCTAAAAGCTATTTCTGTCACTGAGCAATTGCTTTTAGGGCCGTGTCTGAAGTGAAATCAATGTTACTTTCACCTTAGGTTCTTGGAAACATTCAGCTTTGCTCCTGGATGAGAACCAAGCCACAGAACTGCAGACATTTACCAAACCAAACAAAGCACTTCTATAATAAATTTTATTTGGAACTAAAAGTGGAAGCAACACAGATGTCCCAGTATACCTGTCATCAGGTTGTCAGCTGATTTTTAGAGTAATAGGTCTTGTCACCTGCCTGTAGGTGGGCAAAAATACCCCTCCCGAGAGTCTGTTACACAGCCTATATAGACCTGGTTAGGTATGATACAGCAATGCTTAATTCTGACACGCAAGGTGATTTTTTTAATTTTTTTTTTTTAATCTAAGTCCCAAGGAAAATAATTCAAGAATAAGCTTTATTTGACAGAGCTATGGCAATCTTGTTATGCTCAGAAACTCGTCTTTCTAGCCATGATTTCTTCAGTGCATTAGAGTGAACAGAAGAGCTAGTATTTTAATATAGATACTGAATTTACCTGTATGAAATTTTGAAATCAGACTGTTTTGTTGGACAAGCAAGCCCATTTTATAATATGAAATGGATCATGACAGGTCTTTAGTATTGCACGTGTTGTAATTTTAGGTTGAAAATAGCATGGTTTATTGTCTCTTTTTGTCTTTCCCTTTCAGGATTGCCACAGTAAAATAAAGACATGAAATACCTGTAGTGGAATTCTGCTTTTGATCAAGCTGTTAAAAATGGATATGAACATTTTCTCTTGTGACGTAAGTATTCCCAGAGAGAAACAAAAAACCCAACAGATTAATTTCACTTAGTGTTGCCTGTCACTGCTGCTGTTCTGTCCAACAGCTTTTGGTGAAGTATTTTAATGTTATGGAATCTGTGACTTGGAGAACTTTTTACTGAATGAAAGTCTTAGCTGAAAATGAATCCTTTCATTTACAGAATGGGTTAGCTTTTTTTCTGATATTCCAGTAGATAAAACAAACGTATAAAGGATATGTGTTGTTGTAGAGTTGGTGTAATGGGTGGCTTCTGAATATAGCAGCTTTTGACCTAATGTCAAGTTTTTCTTCAAAGCATCAAAGAAACGGAAGCTGCTAAGTCTCATTTTCAAGAGTAAATGCTTACACAGACTAACTACAGATGCAGGAAATGGGTGAGATCCTAGGATGAAGAAAGAGTTTGTACCACAGATATGCAGGTACTCTTTTGTGCAACCAGGCAGCTTTCATTGTTCCTGCTCCATGCGACCTAGGGAAAAGGTGGGGCTGTTGCCTGCCTGAATTACAGGTGCATATTAATCATGTTTGGCAAGTCACACACCCAGATCTTTTCAGGTTCACAGAGTAAGCATGTAAGTTAGTAAAACTTAATACATCTCCTAAATTTAGGGTCATAGAAAAATGTAATTGGTAGGGGACCTCAGGAAGTCATGTAGTCCAGCTCCTTACTCAGATTTTGGAGTACTCAACGTCATGAGGTTGTTTTCACCTATTGGATTTTGCAGTCTGTTTTATGCTCAGAAGCATTCAGAAAAGGTGGATTTATACCTCGCCATATTTATTAAATGTAAATTATAATAATGCAGGTAGGAATATTACATGCCACTAAAATTTGTCAAAAGGGAAAATATTTGGATTGAGATTGGATTGTACAAGAGTATTTTGTTTGTATAAACAAAGGGAATAGAAAAACTTCTATGTAATAATTTCTAGTAATTAAAATGAAATCTCTATAGGTCTTAACACAGCGATATGCTGCCAATAAATTCAAGACAGGATCCCTGCAAGAATGACCCCTTCCCAGGCATCTCTAGGGACTCTATTTGTTTACTTTCTCATGTAAGCAAAATTGCTTTCTCATAATAAATGGAAGGGAAGTGAACACATTGCTTATCCTGCCCGATACATATTACTGAAACATTTCCTCTGAAGTATAAATATTTGTTCATGGGAAAACATAGTGACAATGTGAATAAAAATAAGCATCTTGTCAGGAAGCTTAGGGAGCAATCTCTCCCCTGGGCTCTCAAAGCAAACATCAAGCATTCCCTCCCCATCATTATGTACTATCAAACAGTGTGTTTTGTAAGCCCTAGGAATAAATATTTCAGTCTTTTGGCCAGGGAGGTTCATACAAACTAGGGGTTAATGCTGTCAGGAAAAAGAGATTTCTGCATTCAGAACCTTATAGGAGGGTTAATGAAGAGACTCTTGGTTTACTTTGGATTTATGCTTATCTCAACGTGCTTTGAATTGATCCCTGGAAATTGGAAATTTAATATCTTTAACAGTTACATTAGTAATTTAATGAGTCCCTCCAGCACATTATCAAAGGCAGACATATACTTTGTGAACAAAAATAGATGTATTTTCATAGATAATGCAGTTTCTGAAAGCCAGTATATAATATTACATGTATGCAAGTTGTGATGCTGTGCATTATTTAATAGACTCTTAAGTGACCTAAGCATCACAAAATACTTAAGGTAAATGGCAGACCAAATATTTCTTTTCACCTCTGTTTCCAGTGTTAGGTATCATTTCCCAGTCTGATTTTCTGTTTCTAAATGAAGCTCTGAGTAACCTGTATAGCTTATGCAAGGAAGTTGCAGAATAATATTCTTGGAAATTCACTGTTTCCACACCCATTTCTGTTGCTTCTGTGACTGAGTGCTCACTTCTTGAAGAGAATGTATCTGCAGGCCTGGATAAAAGTTAGCTTGTGCACTTGAGTTGTGTTCAAGTCAAAAAATGCTGCATCTGTGGAAGGCTTCTCTTTGGAGAGGTGTTATTTGCTTCTTAATATGTCGCTCACAGCTTATTTGCTGATGGGCATCTGTGTCACCTGAGGCATTATGAGATGAGTAGTGGTAAATTTAGCTCTCTGGTTAAGGAAGCTACTGCTCTCTCAGAGATTACCTATTGCACAGTCGGTGGAATAAAATAGGTACATGTGTGTTGGCCACTACAGCACAGAATCTGGCAGTTTAGCTGGCAATTCAGATACGTAAAAATAAAGTTCTGGACTATGCAAAATCAACAGAGATGTGTGTGAAACAGTAACCTTTGGTAGAATAGTATGTGGCAGAGCAAATGTTAAAAGTGCTTGAGATAGTTCTTTGCAAACTTATGATTGCTTGTGTGCAGAGATTAGAAAATTGGAAAACTGCTGTGTGTCTTTGGTTAGGGTGCTGGGGGGAAAGGGCAGTGTTGGGTTTGTTGATTTTAATCTTCGTAATTTATGTTCTTTAACACTGCTGAAATCCTCTAGTAAGCGCTTGTCTTTTCTTTATGGGATTTCCTGTACTTTTGATAAAGAAGGAATGATCCTCTCAACAGCTGTGCAGGTCAGGAAACAATTTTTTGTTAGGTGGGAAATGAAGAAAGAAAAGAAGCAGTTCTGAAATGTCCATTAACTCAGGGAGCTTAAGCAAGTACAAGTTGTGATATAAAAGCTGTGACCCCAGAATATCCTCTTGCCAGCTGAAATTACCTGTGTCTCTCACTTCTGGAAGTAAGGGCCTAGCACTCTAAAGATGAGGATTTGCAGCAATAAAAACCTACTAAGTATGGTAACAGTACCTGAGCTTTACAGACACACTTGTTTTCAATGTTTTGTCAGTGGTGAAATGTGCTTCTACACAGGCTCCTAAAGAGGGATATGTTTCAATAATTGTCCTAAGCAACAGGTACCATTTACACCTGAGGCAAATGTATATGTTGTGGCTCTTATGACTCTCCATGTTTCTGTTCTCATTTTATGGCTCTTGCTTAACACTTGAACTCCTTAATTTTGGCTCTTCTATTTTAGGTACATGGTTTTAACTGTTGTATATGCTTAGGCATATATGTATGGAAGAAAATAAGATTAATACCTTAGTTGATCTTGTCTTCTGTCCTTACCTCGGAAAAGGCTGCAAAGGGTTGTTTAAAAACCTCCATGCCTTGCAACTTTATTGAATTATTAAAAAAAAAACAAAACCCAAAACACTGTTGTAGAATTTACGATGCTTTGGCAATATGATTTCCAAGCAATGTGGACATGAGAAATTTGAAGGCAGTGGAATGCTTTTGATTCCTGAATGCTCGATTAAGTTCAAAACCATTCCTATGGTTCCAGTTTGGTTTTAGTTTTGTAAAGGTAAATTCCGCTCATGACTGCTGCAGTTATCTTTTTGTGTATGTGTAACTGGAAAGTGGTGTCTTTTTCTCATACTTTGCAAGTCACACACTGTATATAGGAACTGAATCCTTTATGTTCCCTGTCTCTTGCCTGATCTGTGTTTCAAACTTGTAACAATGATACTTTGACAGCTCCTGGAGGTAGTATGTTTCACACTCTGTAAAACTGCAAGAAAGATGTGCTTTCGTGGTTGATCGCTTTTGAATGGTAGCAGTAGAAACGAACAGAAAACTTTTTAGTAGCTGTTCCTAATAAACATAATTTGGGAAGTTCTCATCAGGTTCTGCCTTTACTATCTGATTCTTCAACTTGGAATCATTTGTCCCATCATTTATATGCATTCCTCTGCAATACCTGCAGTTACCATTATCCTTCAGCTATATCATTTTGCTAGATTTTATAGAAAGTGTTTCAGAGGCAGAAAGATGTCCTTTAGAAACAACCCTGGCAATATTCTTCCTGTTTATGAGGCCTTCACTGCAGAAACAAAAAAATTATAGGTAGATTGACTTACACACAGTGAAGAAAACTAGAGAGACAGATGGAACAGTATTTGGGTGGTAGAAAACTTGCATTGATATAATCCAGTCTAACCCACTAATTATAAGGTTGTTTTGCAAAAGTGCAGTCTTTGAAAGGCAATCTGTGCTAGTGTAACTAAATCACATCATTAAACTGATGTAAATGGTTGTAAGCAGCACAAGGTCTTACCTCCCTGGAAAAGCTTTCTCTTTCAAAAAATATATGGTTCAAAAGTAGAGAATGTGTGGAATCTTAACAGGAATTTCAGGTCTTGAAATTGGATCTTGGATGATTAAAGCCACAGAGTTGCTGCTGTGTAGAATCGCCCTATTCAAAATAAATGAAGACTCATACTGTCATCTGGGACAGGTTGGGGAGGAGATATAGAACTGTAATCCAAATCACTACGTTATTTGAACAGCACAGTGCAAAAACTGTTGAAGTGAGAGGTGTTTAATTCAGTGGTGTTTTGTTTCAGCTACTTTTAAGTTAAATGTCTTCATCTTTCACAGACAGGCATGTTGCAACTAATTCTATGGGCATTTTCTTCTTGAATTGTCACCTGAATGGAAGCCCAAAAGAGTCAGAGAAGCTTTTCTGTATGAGTTTCAGTAGGATTTATATCAGGCTCTTACATATAAATTTGCCTTAGCAGAGCTTTCAGCAGGATCTGCTCCATGATCTTGCCAGGTACAGAGGTGAGACTGACTGGTCTGTAAGTTCCCAGGGTCATCTATAAATGGGGCTTTTACTTTCAAATCTATATAACTATTGGACAGAGGTGAAGAGAAGTTATAGTTAATAAGGCTGTTTCTTAAAGGTTAATGATGGTGAGATGAAACTGTCCTTGGTTCTATTATTTAATCATGCTCTATTGGTTTGACACCCTGTAAAGATCAGAATATGGCTGTTGTTGTTATATATAAGCAGTGATTTAGAGACCAATAATACTTGTCATTGTCAACTGTGAAATGGGAGAGATAATCCACTTTACTTCTTTTCCTTTTACCACCTCTGTCCTACGCCTTCCAATTCCTGTAATGAGAGATGTGTGTTTCTGTCTCTAAGGACAGACTTGTCCTCCTGATCTTTATGACACCAGTGTAAGCACCACAGAGCAGTAATGACATGCCAATCTTAGAGGTGTCTATTTATAGAATCATAGAATGGTCCAGGCTGGAAGGGACCTCTAGAGGTCCTCTAGTCCGGCCCCACTGCAGGCAGCAGGAACATCCCCACTAGACCAGGTTACTGAGGGCCCCATCAAGCATTGTCTTGAGTGTCTCCAGGGAAGAGGCCTCAACCACTTCCCTGGGCAACCTGTTCAGTGCTCCATCACCCTCATAGTAAAGAACTTGTTCCTAACATCCAATCTAAATCTGCTCTTATGTGTTGCTCCTGTAGAATTTATGCAATCATTGACCAATATTTCAGCTTCTAAAATATGGTATCCTTCTGCGTATAAAGCTAGTAGGCTTTTCATATATTTGGTGATTTTTACAAGCCTCAATAGGCAGGCAAGGCATTTATAATGCTTGAAAGAAAGAGAGCTGATACATATATATATGGCTTTTAAAGCTCGATATCTTGGAACAAGAGTGAGAAGTAAAGACTCTGCCATGGCAAACCTCCTCTTTTACTATAAAGGATTTCCAAGAAATCATTATCTCTTTGAAATTCTGTGCTTGGACAGAAGTGCGTTTTGACTGATCTACAGTTAGTCAAAAGGTCAGACAGACAGAAAGTCTTCCTCAGCTGACTGCTTGCTATGACTATCATATTCCACAAAAAAGTTCCATTCTGTTAATGTCTGATTAGAAAGCAGAAACATTTTAAGAAATGCTAAACACTTGTGCAGATGCCAACATTGCAGGTGAGATAACTGGATAACACAGTGCAGACATGAAATCAGCTCTTCAACGTGATCTCCTGGGGTTAGCATTTCATATATGTGTTACTGTTGTCCTGTGGTGTGGCAATAAAGAGTTATTCTGGGATGAAAATGTGTTTTGGTATGTCGCAGTCTGAACAGAAACAGTAGCTAGGGACAGACTTGTCAAGAAATTAGAATGATTCTTCTCATGTTTGCCATACATTGACTGCTT
This sequence comes from Eubucco bourcierii, assembly GCA_013396675.1. Taxonomy (NCBI): domain Eukaryota; kingdom Metazoa; phylum Chordata; class Aves; order Piciformes; family Ramphastidae; genus Eubucco; species Eubucco bourcierii. Next base: position 112,712 of record VWZE01013047.1, on the reverse strand, counting down.
CATTACTTGTAGCAGTATCCTTAATTTTGCTTAGTGAACTTTAGACAATGTAACACTTGAAGAGATAGCTATAGAGGGCAAACTGTTAATTTTGAAGATTCATCTCCTGTACCTTGGAAAACCCCCTAAATGCTGGAAAGAGCTGATACAGCAGGCATACTTTGGATAGCTGGGAAAAGGTCTTATGACACTGGTGCAGTCACTTCCAGTTTCATTCACTTGCCAAACAGCAAAATGACACAAATTCAAGAAGATTCTCCTCCTAGTGAGTTCCTCCCAACTGGCTTCTGTTTGGACCTGTTTTGTAAGCTGATTCAATCTTTCTTACACATGTTGTAGTTCTGAGGATCTAGGAGCAGGAATATAGCAAATACAAGCTGTTGCAAACTTGTTACCATTTAAAAAGTACACATCTAATACAAAACTGTGCTGTACAATAAATTCTTAACATGGCCTTGCCCTCTGTGGTTTGAGAATGCAGCGAGCCATAACTCTGCCACTTTTTCCCTTGGGAGATTCTTACATAACGGTTCAGCTGTTTCTCTTGCTGTTCTTCATATTAAGCCAGAATTCTATTTTGCTTAGTTTTATCCTGGCACACCTAACTTTTCACAATGAGATGATTTAGATGAATCCACTCCCTTTTAAGACTGGACTATGCAGCCTGTAGAAAGAGAAGTACAGCAGCAGAGGCAGTAATAGAGTTTTGTAAAGTTTCTTGAGATTCTGGCAGTGCAAGTGAACAGGCTGAGATGTACCTGAGTCAGCACTCTGCCCCTCCAGCAGCAAAGCCTCTCCAGCAGCAAGCCTAAGCACACACTGGGTCCATTAGGATATGTGTAGTGAGGAGGTCGATGGCAGTGATTATTCCCCTCTAGTCAATGCTTGTGAGGCTGCCTCTGAAGTACTGTGTCCAGTTTCAGGCTTCACAGTACTGAAGTGTGATTGGCCAGCTGAAGACGGCACAATGAAGGGCCACTAATACGGTATGGGAACAGAAACATGTACAGAGAGAGAATGAGAAAGCTGTTTATCTGGCCTGGAGAAGGGAAGGTCAAGAGGGCATCAAATTACTTTCTCAGGTACCCAATGAGAGGTTATAGGGGAATCTAGACCCTTCTCACAGTTGCACAATGAGAGGGCAAGAGATGGCAGTCACAAGTAGCAGTGAGTGTAATGAAAATCATTTTCATAGTGACTTACTAAGCAATGGAACAGGCAGGTCGGAGATTGTTACTTCCCATCCTTAACCAATCAAGCCTTGACATTAGGTGCACTGAAGAAAAGGTTTGGTTAGATGACCTTCAGAGGTCCCTTCCCGCCTAAATGATGATCCTTTTATAGGATGAGTTGGGAAGAGTGGGGCCTTATAATTAACAGGTTAGATGTGGAGGCAAGGGAAGGGAAAAGCCAACATCCTATGGTCCATTAGGCTAAAACCAAAGGCGTTATTGAACTGTAACTGTGAAAAAGTGGTACGTAATTTTTATTCCAAATTTTAAATATTGGCATTTTTTATCTCTATATGCTCCCATTCCCTTTACCCAATGTTTAAAATACATGCATGTATTATGGATTTTATATTCCTCTGCTAGTAGAAAAGAATGTGGAAATAAAATTTGTAAAGCAAACAACTGGTGCTAATATGCTCTAATGCTCTAATAAATCCAGTGCATTGCAGGGTTCTAAAGTGATGATGGTCTTGCACTATATTTAGCATTTTGTTAATAAATGAAATAATTGGGGAAAAAACCCTAATAAATAAATGCATAGCATTGGAGTTTAATGCACACAGTAGATGTGTCGTATACATTATATGTCCACAAGTCTGAGAATTGAGACAACTGTGTGGGATAGTATGAAAAGGGATGCAACTGGCATAATTGATATGCACAGCTGGCTGAGAGTAGATGTTAACATCACTAAATAGAAGCACTTTACGTCAAACACTAAATTCTGTCCTTATTACACCAAAGCAAAAAAAAAAGTACTGGATACAATAGTTGTGAAAAGAAAGCTAATTGTGAATGTATAAGCATTTGGCATGGGTACATTACAGTTCTGAATGCAAACATTAGTATAAAAGTTATATTGACAGGAAATGACTTGAATTTTATTTCAAGGTGTACAGAATATGCATTTACTTTTTTTTTTTCCCACATGCATTTTTTTTAATTGATAAAATCTAAGTAAATATATCCTAATCCATTACAGAAGTAGTTAGAAATTATTTTGATCTACCCACATAATTAAAACCTCTAAGTCTAATTGTGGGGAAAAAGTAGACTTCAGTGACAGGAACTGGGTAATTCTAATATTTTAATTCACGTCCTGCCAGTTGGCTGATACTGAGTATATTGCATACAATGAGTGGATGGTGGAGTCCAAAACTGAAGCACCATGTGTCTCATTTTGGCTGTGCATCATTCAGTCATGTTCATTTGTGTTGTTGAAAGGAGGTTTCATGGACCTGAGAGCATGTTCTGTCCCTGTGTGATTGCTTTATGCATCATGGAGCCTCTTTGGTTTGCTTAATTCCTTGTGCATTTGGATTTTTCCACTAACAGTTTTTTTTAATCTTAACATGCTCATGAAGTCTTCTAGTATGAATGACCTCTGTGTTCAGGAATATGGAAGAAGAGCTCTAGTTTGTTTGGTTTCAGCCTGTCCCAGACTGCCTCTACAATGTCAGATCTGCCCTCTCAGTACATGCTACCATTCCTGTAACTGTCCATGCTAAACTATTGTCAGCATGTGTAACTTGTCTTAGGAAACTGCATTCGTGCTTGATTATTACTACTTAAACCAGAGGGAAAATAATTTCACTTGTTCTGAATTAAAAGCTTGAGTGGGTCCTCAGAGGAAGCAAAGAGCTACATCACTAGAGATTCTTTTTTTTTTTTTTTTGAAGCAGGCATCTGTGATATACCCTACCTAGACCTCTAGTACAGAAAAGAACCTTTTGCTTCCACATGGGCTCAAGTCTGAGGTGTTTGGGATATAGACTTTTATCAGATGGCTGGTAAACAATAATATTAAAAACTGAACCCTAGGCTTACCGTGCTTACTATCTTTCTTCCACAGACACAGCAGATGATTGTCTTCTTTTCACATTATCATGGGGTGGTAAGAAGCATCCTCCTCTTCCAGAAGTGTTGACAAAGAAACTGAACTAAATGCTTGTAGTCCCCTCTTACAGTACCTTCTGTTATCCTTGACGGAATTTTTTTCCACCCATTTACTCCTCTGGTGTCTCAGGAGTGCAAAGGATGGAAATGCCTGAGGGTGCTGAACATTAGCATTTCTGACCTAACAGAAAGCTCCCCCAAGGAGTTCTGCCTGTTGGAACAGCCCTCTGAAGTTAAACTAACTCTAGATTTAGGAGTGGAAAGGTTATTTGTAAATTCAGTTATGGTTTATGCAAAACTGATGTTCGTTCTTGTTTTGGTTTTTTTTTTTTTTTTAATCATCTGAGAGATATATTCTGAAAAACAAAAGGTTAATCTAGCCCCAGAGTAACAAATAATATGTTGGGGCATATGGGAATATACTTTTACATTGTACTTCCAAATGCATATTTTGATTAAGAAAAGCTAAAATAGTCCTGAGTAAGGAGAACTCTGCATGGGAACAAATAAATTTTTAAAAATTATTATTTTATTCTTTTGTATCCAGTTATTCTCCAAGATGTGCATTAATGTTGAAAGCACATATTGGTGCTACAATGATGAGGCACATTTGGCAGCCCATACTAATGTTCCAGAAAGCTGTATGGACTTCTCCAAAGCAGATTCTGGTTGAATACTAGTCATGGTCCAATGCCATGCCCTTTGGGATTGCTTGTGAAGATCAAGTGTGTATCTTTCTCCCTTTTCCGGTAGCTTTATTTTCACCTGAAAACAACTAAAGAACAATTCAAGCTGGGTACCTGCAATGGTTAAATATCTAAATGAGTAAAGCTTTACCACTCATCTATTTTCATTGCTGTAAGTGGAAGTACTTGTGGTTTATTACTGTGATTTCTTGTATCAGAGCCTAAAAACTGTTGGTTGCTCTACAGTCTCTTAAAGATGCATTTGGGGTACTTCTCAAGGTGTGTCACTCAAGTGTTAAAAACTCTACTGCTTGTTTGAAAATTTGGAAGAGTGTAAGTACAATTCAATAGGATGAGGTGTCAGAATCATAGAGTTGTAGAATGGTAAGGTTGGAAGGGACCTCAAGGATCATCTAGTTCCAACCCCTTGCCATAGGCAGGGACACCTCCCACTAGTACAGGTTACTCAAGGCCTCATCCAACCTGGCCTTGAACACCTCCAGGGAGGGAGCATCCACAACCTCCCTGGGCAACCTGTTGCAGTGCTTCACCACCCTCACTGTAAAGAACTTCCTCCTAACATCTAGTCTAAATCTTCCCTCTGCCAGTTTAAACCCATTGCCCCTTGTCTTGTCTTTGCAAGACCTTGTCAATAGTCCCTCCCCAGCCTTCCTGTAGGCCCCCTTCAGATGCTGAAAGGCTACTCTAAGATCTCCTTGAAGCCTTCTCTTCTCCAGGCTGAAGAACCCCAACTCTCTCACAGTCTGTCCAACTTCTTTTCCTCTTTTCTTCCTGTCACCATTAAATAATATGCATCCATTCTGGCAGCCTTTACTGGTTTGATGTAGTGAGGACAGTAAGCGCTTCTGAAAACACTGGATACACCAATTCTATGACTCTTATAGTACTAAATATCCCGGGATTTGATTTTATACTTTGCTGAAAGAGCTGCAGTCTGAACTATATTGGTAACTGAATGGTTCTGATGAAAGCACTGAAAGGTAGAAGTTGTTGTAAATGATCATTAAAATGGAAACTGCATAGTAGCATGTAGCTTGGGGGACCCTTAGAAACAAAAAAACAGAGAAACTTGAGATCTTTATTCCCATCAAAAGCAAAGCTCTGTTTCTCTTTTTCAGATTTGAACCACCTGACTAATCTTTGTCATTGCTGTATTCTACTAAATTTACTGGTATGCACTGAAAATAACACTTTCTCCCTTCTTTCTGCCCTCTTTGTTTATTCCTATAGATAAGCTCTCTAACAAGCTTTGCAAACGGATGTAAAGGTGTGGGGTATTTTTACTGCAGGCCAATACTTCTTCAGTCAGTATCAGGATAAGTCTGTCTGCTTTATATGACTTTTCTCCCACATGGTGCTGCTTACCTGTTCTGACAATAACATTCACTCTGTTTGCAGCAATGATAGTCTAGGTATATTTGATATGTGTTGTGTGATTGTCTTCAAAAACCAATCCTTTAGATTGTAAAGCAAAGGTACTAATAAGAATTAAGGTTTGCTATACTGAAACAGTCCAATAAAAGGAATATTTTTATTATCATCCTGCCTTTTTCTGTTTAACTCCCTGGTTTGCTCTGCCCTCAAATTAGTGTGGTGTACCTTATTGTTTTCCTTACAGTTGCATGGCCTAGAAGGAAGTGAATACATGGGAACATGGAATGAAAATCTTTAGCCCTTACTTGTGGAGAAAAAACAGTTCACGTAATTATAAGACAAAGTTTAAATCTGTTGTCATCTTTTTGTTGCCCACATTATCAAGTTGATATTTCTTTGATTGCAAGCAGATGTCAGAGAGTTTTAGTTTCCGATGCATTCATCTTGTCCATCCAAACTGTGCAAAGCTAGGAGAGTAACACTTAATGTCTGCAATGATGCACATTGTTCTTCTGCACCTAATAGCCTTCTGTGACATGAAGTGGCAAACCCTAATTTTTCCTGACACAGATGTACTAAATTAAAAAATGTTGCTGTCTGACCTCGTTACTGTGAGTGTGGCTTCTGGGTATTTAGAAAATGTAACTAATTGACTATAAGCAAATGCAGTTGGTTGCTCTTAAGCTGTTATTGGTACTGCTAGCTGGCAGTGGTGTTTTAAAAACACTTTTTAAACACATGAAAAAACCCCAAAACAGTATTATTGCTGCAGGTCTATGCAGTGTGTGATTCCAGGTTGCTGTAAGCCAGTATTTTCTTTTCAAGAGTCAGATCCATGTCAAGAATGTTCCCTTAGCTACCGTAGTTGTGCCAATGCTGCTTACTGGTTAGTGACATTTTTGGTGGTGCCAAATGGTTCATAGAAGAGCCGGAGAGCAGCTTTTTAAGCAGGGAGCCTAGTCTAAGTTGTGAGCACTCTTCCCAGTTACAGTCAGGGTCTTGGGTCCTTTTTTACTGATCTAGACTGGCAGTTTCAAAGAATAGAGGTTTGCGGTTTGATTGTGTGAGTCATTTTTAGGTGAAGGTCCCAATATTCGTGGGACAGAGGGAAGTAACTTCGAAGCATAGCAGCAGCACCTGGATTAAGACATTGCTTACTCAGCTCAGGGGTTATGCAGAAGGCCTTCAGGACCTTGCCGTGGCTCGTGCACACACAGCGTTTATGGAATGTGTGTGGAATTCAGTCGGCTTTGACTAGTCTGTCCGAGTTTTTCCGGGGAGAGGCCGCGGCGTGCCGATGCCGAGCTGGGGAGCAGGGTGCAGCGCCACGCTGCTGGCGAGGGCCGGGTCGGGCGGAGGCGGCGGGCGCGGCTCCAGTAGCCGCCCCGTTACGCGCGGCCCCGTTTTCATGAATGAAATCCAATCGCTGCGCTAAAAATAGCGCGGGCTTGCAGACGTCACAATGCGTGCGGCTCCCGCCAGCCCCGCCGCCCAAGTCAGAGCCGCGGGCCGGGATCCCACCGCGGGGCCGGGCGGTCAGAGCCGCCCCGGCGGCATGCGGCCGCGCTGCCCAGCCGCACTGGCTCCCGGCGCTACCCTGCCGCTGTGAGGAGCCGCGGGAAGGGAGCTCGGCGACGGCTGCTGCTCCCTCCTGTCCGGCTACTCCTACCCCGTCCGCCTGGCATCCCGGCCTCCCGGGTAGGTCCCGCGTCGCCCGGGTGCGATTGTGCTTTGACCTGCCGGTGCGGAGCCTTCGCGGCTACGGCTGGGAGGCCAGCTGAGGCTGCGAACCAGGGGCTCCGCAGGGCGCGGGTGTCGGAGTTCTGCACGTCCCGTCCCCCGCAGGTGCTCACCCGCCTCGTCGGGAGAGGAGGCGGTATCCTCTCCTCCCCCGAGGACAGAGGGCTGAGTCCTTGAAGCAAATCTATCTGTCTTCCATCAAGGCCACAACATACAAGACAAAAATAGAGGGGTACAATGTATACGGGAAGCAGCAACCTCCTGGCACTTGGTACTTCTGAGCGTCGTTTACTAAGAACCTGAAGGATTTCTCTTTCTCTCTCTCATCTTTCCTCCCTTCTTTGGCCTGCTTTGTCTGTGAAGTCTGTTGTGGGTTGCTGTGACAACAGCTGGAGGCTGCTGGGGGTCTTGCAGCACGCAGATTTTTAGATGTCTGTGTCCGAACCTGTCTGGGAGTCGTAGAAAGGGGCTGTAGAGACAAACGGCAGAAGGCTTTCATTTGTGTAGTCAGTCTTTTGTGGATGTTGTGGCATCCAACATCTAGAGCAAAGAGAAATTGGTTACTGGACAGACTGAGGCAGACTAGTCAGAGAGCCTCGAGTTGCCTTCTGTTGGTCAGGGTACCACTCAGGCTTCTGAAGGCAACGATATACTTTTTTTAAAAGTTATGATAAAGCAAGTCCTCGAAGCTCTGCATATGGTTGCAGCAAGAGCAAGGAAGTGATGCCAGAATATTCTCAATGACTTTGTTCACCCTCAGTTTGTGTACTATTTTGGGACACACAGCTGACTTAAAGCCAGTGTTCAACTTGAGCTGTAATAAAAGCTGAGGTGGAAATCAGTTTGGTCACTGTGCTCAAGGAGAGTTCTTAAGCTCCTGGGCTTTCTAGGCAAAAATAATGCATGTGGGGAGAAAAAAAAAATGTTGCTGAAATACATAAAAGAGCCATGATACAAGTGCTCAGTGTAAGCAGTAGCTGAATGGCATGTGTGTCTGTGTACATATAGACTGTATTTCAGTCTTGTGAGTTCAAATAAAGGGTAACAGAACAGCTTACTTTCTTTTCAGTCGTTTCCTGAGGTCCCCTCCCAATAAGTTATGCCTTTCTTTTATATGCAGGTTGGATTTGCATGTCATGGGTATACAGAATCTATATACTATGAACAGGAAAAAAATAGTTTGGTGAGTTCAGTATTTGTGCTAGTGACATAATACATAAGGAGCATCAGATCTGGGTCAGGCTGAGCTGTGTAGAAATATTTTCATTTAAGAAGAAATAAACATCAATTTTAGGTCTGGCAAGCTTTCTAAAACTACTGCCATTTTAAAACTCCAGGCTTCACAAATACTGTAGAGCATTAGGCTGAGGGGAAGAGCTGATCACTTGACCTGTAAATCCCAATGTTTGATTCTTTTCTAATACATTTTATTTGCTGAAAAGTCCTGCATTCAGATGTTGCCCTGTGCTGGACATGAAGGACAGAGAAACCTTGATGTAGGAGAAGCAACAAGTGCTTAATGTGGTCCTCCCTTGCTCCCATCTGTCCTGCCAGGAGAGTATGCAAATGCAAAATGAGGTATATGTTTGAAATGGAAGGGAAAAGAAATTATGAGCTTTCTATGCTAGTACAGCAGACTTGCAGAGCAGCTCTTATCAGGGCTTGTTAGACTGGTGTGAAGGTACCCTTGGTCCATCAAAAAAGCTCAAAAGTTCATGCTGAGGGAGTGGTGACATCATGTGTGAGCTAGAATTGGTGCAGCCTGTAGTAGTGTGGTGATAGTTGGGCCCTTTTGTTGCTGAGGGTAGGTTCATGAAATTAAAAAATGTATTCCCTTTGGTTCCCATCCAACACCATTCTACTTTTCCTCTCTTTCATCTGACTCGAAAGACAGAAGATAACAATTTCTCTTTTCTTTTTGAATTTCCTTTTTTTAATTCACAAATGAGTCTCTGGCGCAAGACATTATGAGTAACATCCACATCCACTGTCCTCCTGCACAACTAATGTCACTGGATTTGCATTTGAGGCATAAATGCAAAAGTTGGCCCAAGATCTGAAAATAGCACTTACCTGAATTCTGCCAGTGTGGAGTATTTGCTATTCTAGTCAGTGTATAGGTCTTTTGGGGGTTTTACCTGCTATCATTGTAAAGTCTCACTCTCATTGTGTAGTTTCCTTGTAGCAATCACTCGTGGGAGAGAGTAAAATAACACATAATGTCTTATCACTGATTAACAAAGAGAAAGATATATGAGAAATGTCACATAAAGTTCAAGAAACAAGAGCCTGATTCCATCTTTTGGAAGGAAAACAAGCATGGAAAGTAAATTCAGCAGCTCTCTGCTAGAAAGGCATAGTGTCTCAATATTTTTCTTTCTTTGTAGCACTAGCAACGTTTTTAAAATACTTTCCCCACAGAAATGCACAAAAGTTGGGGAAACGCCTTGTTTGGTGCTTGTTGCTGTGGTGTTTTTTTCCCTTCTGTACTGTTGAGAACACTGCTCAGAATAATGTCCCTACCAAAGAGTGCATACAGTGTCAGCACCTGTCTTTATAAATGGGTAACATTATTTATAACCTGTGCTACAGTGTCAGCAGTTTAATACTGTACAAGCTTCTGATGCCCTTAATGACATAAGAAAAAAAATCAGGCATTTCATGGAGTTTATTACCATGAAACCAAATAGTGTTAAATCAAGCATTTCCAGTGACCCTTCTCCCTTCAAGCTTGACTTTTCTTATTCAAGATACTCTCAAGTGTCGCAGCCATGAAAGGTTCAGCTGTAACTTGGCCTCAATTGCATTAATCCAAATAACAAACCAGAAGCTAGAGCATCTGATGTTCATTTATGTTAGTGAGTTGTGTGATGCAGTAGCAGGGGACTTGAGGATGAGAAATTTGGTGCGGAGGACCCGAGATCCGTACTGCATGCATGTCAGATGCAAAGGGTGTTGCTTCAGAGTATCTTTAATCTGGTCCTATGGACTGAATGCTTGCTTATTAGTGGTGAGGGCCACATTTTTCATTTGAGATTAACCTGAAAGGAATTCAGTTTGTACACTCCATCGATGCACCTGAGGGTAAACTTGATCTGAACTAAAATGCTAGTAGAGGTGCACCTTTAATCTGCTTGTGCAGTGTAATCTTTTGTTGCAGAAGGACAACTCATCTAAGGACTCATTACACAATGGCATTTCGTAGGTGCCTGCTTTATGAAGTACCACTTGTTCAGTGATGGTTATCATCATCAATGACTCTTTTCTGTTCTTCAGTTACTTAGTTCTTAGCCACTTTGATAAAAATCAGCCACAGTTAATTTCAGTTTGTGATGATATGACAGATTATGACCCACAGCAGTGCCACATCTTGGTCACTGTCTGGTCATCTGTGTCAGATGTGCTCATCCCTGATGAATGGAAAGAGCAGTCAGTTATAGTCTCATTTTTCTGGGATACTAACAAAAACTATGTGTCAAGCCAAAGCGTGAACCTTAAATCAGTCATATACCAGATATGGATTATTTCCCTCTTCCAGGGGTGAGTCTAGTATGGTCACTCCTCCTTACGTATCTCTGCACAGCAAGAAAGAAGGAACAAAAAAAAACCACAGCATATTGCCCTGTGTTGTGGCCTGTTCTTAGGGTAGATTCTGACAAATTGGTGAACGTAGGAGTGGCAATGTTGCAGGCTCTCCCACCATCCCACCACTCATCTCAGATTCTCACACACATGGTTCTGAAACTGTTAAATGTCCTTCATCTGCTGTATGGATTAATTTCCAGAGAGATGATCTCATCACAAATTATATAGCAAGGTACATCACAGGTAAAAATAATATGTAAAATGCTCATTGTAATCAGCCTGTTGATTTCTGCCCTTAGAACTTTTCAGAAAAGTGGTATTGTTCAAGTCTAACACTGAGCTTTGCCTTTGGATCTCTATTTTTTTTCTGATAAACTGTGAATGTAGCACAAGGACATGTTCTTGTAAGCTACACATTTTCAGGATGCTAAAGAGAATCAGTTGTTGTACCTAAAACTGGGTGTTTTCATGCTTAACTTCAGAGCAGTCTGTTTTATACAGTAATGTGAGAAGAATTTGTATTTTGCTAGTATCTCTGATTCTAGGTCATCTAAGAAATTGAGTCGTAATTCTTAAGGTGTTTTATCATCACAGAGAGAGACTCAGCTTGACAAAGGGTCCTACTAGCTAGCCTTTAGAAACAAACACATCTCTAGCCAAACGTGCTGAGAAAGAGCAGGCTGACAGGCTTCTGATACAGCAAACCATGCGTTATTATTGTTCCCTGTTTCTATGGTTTCTACAAAGCCTGTGGCAGTGATTTGACTGAAAGGTTTTCCAGGTAAACATAGAGATATCTGTTCTGTCTTCAACTTTATGTCTTCCTTAGAGGCTGCTCCTTTCATTTCTTTGGTGTGGCCGTCATGAGATTTTTGCTCCATTTTAAACTTGAGGGATAGAGCAGAGATTATGCAGCTGAATGGAGGCTGCTGAGAATTTATTTCTTCCAGCAGGTTGTGCAAAGTAAGGGGTAGCATCCAGGATTTAAATCTGATGCTTGCTGGCCAGAAACTGTCATGAAAGGGGCTGGTTCAGGCAAGCCAAGTGGAATCTGTCATGAGTGACAACCTCAGTGCTTACCTTCTCCAGCTGTAGTGAATGTAAGCAGTGTCTAGTGGCATTTATTTGCTGATACTAGCTCTAAGATAAAACACCCCAACTATTCTGGAACAGCTGAAATAGGTTCTGCCCTTGTGGATGATAATGGCATTTCTGCTGACCTACACTCTTCTTTTGTGGCAGCAGCAGCCAGAGTTATCTTATTCATCACTTCATGCAACAAAGCAACATTTCAGTCTGCTGCCCTACTCTTCCCTTTCTACTTGTGGTAAATCCAAGGGTCTCATGTTTGAGAACAGGTTAACTTTAGAATGTAAAGGATTTTCTTAATTTCTGATCACTGGATGTATCTGTTGTTGTTTTCTATCAATGGCCTGGTAAGGCAAGTAGTTGATAAACTCCATAGTTAATTTTTATTTCCTTGTTCTTATGTCATTCTCTTCATTTTCAGTCTTTCCACGTGAACTACCAGAAGTTTAAATAATGGCAGCAGGGCAATGTTTCTTCATCCTGGGTGAGAATCCACCCTGATATGCCCCATACCCATCTTTGTCCTCTGGTGACCAAGTAATCTGATACCACTTTGAATCTTTACTCTGTGTTACCAGCTGGTTCTTTGATGCTGACAAGGAATAGTTTTTCCTTTTAAAATTATCTGCTTGATGCCCATATGCAATTTAATGAAATCCTAATATTAATTTATAGCTTATGAACAATATTTTGTAATGGTCTTTCAACGGCTGCTGTAGTTTATCTGTTACTTGATACCATGTTGCAATTTATTTCACAAACATACTTTTTTGAGCCCTAAATTTGTTCATTAAATTGAACCAAATCACAAACCAGCCTTTTAGCCCTTAAATTTTCTCCAAATCAGAGCTGTGAATTCTATGCCCTTGCACAAGTGAAAAGTAAATTTCTTTTTCTCCTGGCATATATGTGTTAATCCACTATGATTGTGAAAAAACAAATGGCAGGTTACAGAACAAGTATTTCGCAGGCTTGTTCTGGCCTGTGTGCTCTTTGGCCATTGCAAGCATTTGGATTCTGCAGTGTTAAGGTAGTGACTTCAGTGCCTGAAGAATTTGGCATTTTGCATCTCCTTTTTCAGTTTCCATGGTTGCAAGCAGTAATTTTGCTACATAGGGATGGAGGTAAGAGAATTGCATGGTCTTGTAGATTTTTTTTTTTTTTCAATATATATACTCCTTTTGATGTGCTATTGTATAATGGTTCTCTGAAGGTGCTGCTCCAAGTCTGTACTCAAAAATGCATCTTCAGAGTACACTGAAATATGGAGTACCTAAAAATGCTCTTTAATGTAGTTGTAAATGAGTGTAGCTTTCAGGGATAAGTGTTGATAGGCTTACTGCCTTACTGGTGGCCTGATTTTTTTCCAAGTAATTCCCATTTACACCATTCGTGTTAAGTAGTGGTAGATTCTGGTATCTCTTTCCATTAGATTCCTTTATTAAATTGTGATATTATAGTTGAGATTGGAAACCTGTTTGACTTCCTAGTTTGTATGTTTGGTCAGGTTACTTTTGGAAAGGTTTGCTAATTATTTTTGCAATAGAATAACTTAAACACCCTTAGATGCTGTCACTCTGAATATAAAGATGAATAGTTTGTTCTTAACACACGAACTACGTAACATACTTGCTTGTTTTTATGCTAAGAGGTGCTACCTCAGTCTTATGGGGAGTGTTTAGGTACTCAGCTAAGAAGTAAATGCCTGCTGGATCATTCCATAATCACTAGTTGATGTAGATCACAGAATCACAGGATGTTAAGGGTTGGAAGGGACCTCTGGAGATCTTTGAGTCCAACCTCCCTACCAGAGAAGGACCTAGCACAAGTTTCACAGGAACACATCCGTACAGGTCTTGAGAACTGGTCTGGAGAAGGAGACTCCACAACCTCTCTAGGGAGCCTGATTCAGTGCTCCATAACTCTTGCAGTAAAGTTCTTCCTCATGTTGAGGTGGAACTTCCTGTGCTGTAGTTTACATGCATTACCCCTTGTCCTATCACAGGGCATGTGAAGAGGCTGTCCCTTCCTTCTTGACACCCATCCCTCAGGTATTTGTATACATTTATTAGATCCCATCTCAGTCTTCTCTCCAGACTAAAAAGCCTCAGGTCTCTCAGCCTTTCCTCATAAGTCACATGCTCCAGTCCCTTAATTGTCTTTGTAGCCCTCCATTGGACTCTCGGGTACATCCCTGTCCCTCTTGAACTGGGGAGCCCAGAACTGGATGCGGAGTAGCGGTGCAGGAGAACCTCCCTCAATGTGCTGGACACTTTTCTTCATGCACCCCAGGATCCCATTGGTCTTCTTGGCCACAAGGGCACATTGCTGTCCCATGGATAACTTGTCCACCATGACTCCCAGGTCCTCCTCTGCTCTCTAGCAGATTGCCTCCTAACCTGTACTGGTGCAGTTTATTATTCCTTCCCAGATGAAGGACTCTGCACTTACTCTTGTTGAACCTCATTAGGTTCCCATTTGCCCAGCTCTCCAGTCTGTCCAAGTCTTACAGCCTTCAGGTATATCAGCCAAACCTCACAGTTGGTATCTAAGGTGCTCTTAGTGATTTGTTTGTGATGTTTTGCTGAAAAGGGTTGATAACTAGCTATTGCTTTTTGGGAAAAAAAATCGTGATTATGTTTTGTATATGCTGAGTGATGATTTAAGAAAATGTGGACATTTCAAAATGGGCCTTCACTTGCAAAGACAGTGAGATTCATAGTTGTGAATACAATCACTCCAGTTTGGATCTTCAGCCACTTTCTAGCAGAGAAAAATGTAATAGTAGCTTTAACTGTATTTTAATGCATTCTTAGGACAAGTTCCTGGTTAGAATCTAGTGTATATGAACACACATTAATATAGAGAATGAGAGAAATAAGTCTATTGTGTTTAATCTGTATACCAGTGGACTAGATAACCAAGTGGTATGCTTCATCCCACGTAGTTTAGAAAATTTCTCTATAAAGGCAGTGTTTCACTACTGGGGCTGGCTAGTCAGAAGGATCCACATGCTATGGCAACCACAATTGTTTTTTAGTGATAGTAATAACAACTCATTTAGCAACAATGGAAAACTAAACCAAAAACCAAGCATCCTTCAGCAATTTGAGGTGAAGCAACAGAAACTAAAATGTATCCATAACCATTTGGAAGCCATGGTTCAGAACAGAACCTTCATACTTTGGAAATAAATCAGCTTTATTTGGAATATTCTGATTACCAACTGAAATAATGAAATGGCTTTATCTTAGACCTTGAACCTACTTACATCTCGTGATTTATGACTGCCTCTGCCTCCTTCATCTGCAAAAAATCACAGGTGACAATGTAAAAATAGAAACATTCCAAGAGATTTCTGAGATCCTGTGTTATTCTTGCAGGTATCTTTTCATTTCCATCCATCTGCTCATCTTTCTTTAGAACTGGATTAAGCAGCTGAATCTTTCACTTTTTTTCTTTTGGGAACAGTTGTATTTGATCAAATTTTTCCACTAGTAGATTTTTTGCTACTACTCATTTGATGACCTTTCTTTCTCTATATTTTTTGAGTGTCCCCTCTGAGACTGGTCACACTTCCAAAAACTCTCCTCTTACTTTACTCTGTTTTGTTTTGATGTTAAACTAGAGCTGTTGTGGGTTATAGACTGGCTCTAGCAACCTTTTCATTAGTCTTGGAGTGAAATACTGATTGATTGATTTAATATATGCTGGTTTGCTCTTGTTTAACCAGTTTTGTTTCAGTTCCACTTGGTTTTCCCAAATGTTATGAGACTTTCAGAGATCGAATCTAGTTGGTTGTTTTTTTATATAAGTATTGTAGATAGGTGTTTATAGTTTTTAATCCATGTGATTTTATAATAGGGTTAGCACAAACTTAACCTAGAGGCTGCCTTAAAAAAACTGTGACTGTGTTTTTAAGATCTTGCACATATTCCTGTCTTAAATCACTCCAGTATCAGAATGATTTCCATCTACATTTGTGAGCACTTAATCCACACATTTTGGTAATATTTATCCTGTAATTTGTTGTTGGATTCTGCTTATATTTGAGATGTCTAAATATCCATCCAGGCTTTGGTTTGTCAGTCTCTTCAGAAGCCATTTCTGGTTTAATCTCTTTCAGAAAACTAGTGAATAATATGTAAATGATCTGCATTTTAAACACAGAGATGTTGTATATATACTGTAATGGATTTAAGAACTTTCCTTAACATAACCACAAAGCTCTAGCTTTGTTTTTATTCCAGCTTATTTTAATCTGTCCTGTGCAGTATTGAGTCCTGCTAAAAATATCTTCATTAGACTGCCATTGATCTACAACGGCATTTGGGCAGGCCGTGTTTGAATTCTGTGATAACTTTGCTTTAATGAAGTTAGTAAGTATATTTGAAATCTAAAAAAAAAAAAAAAAAAATTTTATTTCCATATGTTTCTTTTCTAGTATTCTGAAATATATGCATTGATTTTTCGTTACTTTTGTTTAGGTTTGCCTATTAATTTCAAACTCACTTCGTTATCCTCTTAGAAATTTCAGACTCTGTACTTAATACATATTTTGTAACTGACTGAAGTGTGTTTTTGCAGAACCACCATTTAAGAACTCATTAAAAATTTTAGAGTCAGATTGGTATGAAAACCCACAGCTAATCTGTGCAACCGAATTTTAATGGAATATTGGAAGAAAAATTGGTTTGGCATCTCTGTATGTGGTAGTTTAAAACCAACCAGACACACTGGCTAGCCATACTCCTTCATTTTGTTTTCCAACCTTGTAAACATTTCTGCATTCCATCTGTGATGTCTAGTCCACGCATTAATAATATATGAAGTAGTTGAAAACCACATATTATGTCAGGGGAGTTGCTGTTTATTCTCAGACTTGAAATGTAACATTTTTAGATCACATACTGAAATCTTTGGGGGCTTTGCTATTATTCAGTGTCCTGCCTTTGAGACTGTGGTATCCAAATATGTCTCTGATGTGGGAAAAACAAAAAACATACTGGTTTTGTACTTCTGTTTATAGCATGACTACATTTTTGATGGATGTGCAAGAAGAAAGATAAATTACTGCTCGTTTCTCTTCTTGTATTTGGACTCTTGGAGGTGGTACAGAGCCTGTGGGCCATGCTGGTTATCAGGCTCATGGATGCTTATGTCCAATAAGTAGCAGTGGTTAGATTGCTAACAGGTAACTGAGCTTCTCTGTAGATTTTTAGAATGCTGCTGCAACTCAGTTGAAGGAATAAAGGCAATATCTTAATAGCTTTGTTTCCTTAGCAGCTAAAACATCTGTGCTGACATAGCAGGTTGATATCACAAGGCTACTGGGGTTTACAGATATACAGATTGCATTGGGTTGGAAGGGACTCTCAAAGATCATCTTGTCCAGTTCCTCTGCAGTCAGCAGGATCACCTTCAACTAGATCAGACTGTCCAGCACCACATCATTTGACCTTGAATGTCTCCATGGACAGGCCCTCTACCACATCTCTGGGCAGCCTGTTCTAGTATTTTATGATTAAAAAAAACTTCCTCCTGATGCACAACCTAAAGGTACCCTGCACAGGTTTCAAGCCGTTGTACCTCATTCTATCATCATAGAATCATAGAATGGTAAGGTTGGAAGGGACCTCAAGGATCATCTAATTCCAACCCCCTGCCATAGGCAGGGACACCTCCCAGTAGTACAGGTCACTCAAGGCCTTGTCCAACCTGATCTTGAACACCTCCAGGGAGGGAGCAACCACAACCTCCCTGGGCAACCTGTGCCAGTGCCTCACCACCCTCATTGCAAAGAACTTCCTCCTAACATCTAGTCTAAATCTCCCCTCTACCAGTTTAAACCCATTGCCCCTTGTCCTGTCGTTGCAAGACCTTGTAAATAATCCCTCCTCTCCAGCCATTCACCACCCAGCCTGGATTTGTGCTTGGGATTGTGCCTACCCAGGTGCAGGACCTTACACTTGGCCTTATTGAATTTCATCAGGTTGGCCTGGGCCCACCTCTCCAGCCTGTCCAGGTCCCTCTGGATGGATCCCTGCCCTCTAGCAAGTCGACTGTGCCACACAGCCCTCTAAACAGTCATTCCCCGGCCTTCTTGTAGGTCCCCTTCAGATACTCATGTAGTTTTAGAACAAAACTCTATTTTTGCAACTGTGTGCTTAGGGAAGGTTCTTCAGTATGAAGGGATGAGACTCTGGAATAGTTGCCCAGGGAGGCTGTGGATGCCTCCTCGCTGGAGGTGTTCAAGACTAGGTTGGATGAGGCCTTTAGCAGCTGAGTCCAATTTAGAAGTGTGCTTACCTATGGTGGGGAGGTTGGAGTAGATGATCTCTACGTCCCCTTCCAAACTAAGCCATTCTATGATACTTATACCAGGATGATGAATTTCTGGGCCCACAGTTCAGTGTAGGACAACTCTCTAAAACATATTTTCACATGCTAGTCCATGCTGTAGCATTTCCAGAATCTTCAGTGTCTGTGAAAATTTATCAATGTGGCACAGCAGTGGTATAAACTCACCTTTACACATTGTCTGTGTGGTCCTAACTCTTCCCAACTACATATAAATAGATTGTAATTATATCTTAACCATTATCCCTATTAGCATACTAGCTATTATTTATAATACTTTTAAATAAATGACCTGCATTAAGTTCTGACAGTGACTTTTGTTTCTTGGTTTGCATCGCTTCAAATGATGAAAGAATGCTGTTAAAAGTAGTGTTTGGCTAGTAATTACTAAACATACTTTTCCTTAGATCGTGGTGCATCTGACAGTGAAAAATGGACATGAAAACAGCTTGTATGTATTATTTTAAACAACCTGACAGTTAATATATATTCTATATTTATGTGCAAATGAGATGGGAACATCAAAAAAGAATACTAAAACAAATAATTTGGTTTCTTCATCTTGTAGTGATTTTTTCTCAGGAAAAAGGATACCATCACTCCAGATGATGACCTGTGTTTTGTCAGTTAAATTGCTGTAGTTTTCCTTCCTGAAGAAATCATTAGACAAACCTTCCTGAACACATTTGTGCCTTGCATTTCCCTTTTTTTCCCTCCTTTATTATTATTCCCTGGTAGATACCAAATTGCTCATGAGACTGCCAGACACTAGAAAACCAAAATCAGATATATCAAACTATGATCCTATGTTCTTTTATAGGAAAACAACAGGCTGTGCTGAACACTCAGGAGCCAGTTTCAGATTTTCAATTATCCATTTTTCCAGTTTATGTTTGTATGCAGGCATTTGTTAAATATGTTGTTGCAGCATATTTAAGTAAATATTTTCAGTAATAGCTTTTCGTAAGAATAGTTATTCTTCAAAAAGATCTTTCTCTTTGCTTTCTATTGTCATGTGGAAAAGAATTAATGGGTATTGTTAAATACATTCACAAGTTCCTGATGCGATTTTTTGGTTTAATTTCAGTCCATGATTTGCACAAAGTTCTCCCTGGAAAATTAAGAGTACATGATACATGTGGAATATGATGGGAATTGTGGTTTGTAGAGAACAGACTCTGGAGTTGTCTTACAAGTTGATTTTATTGTTTGCGTATAACTAAAACCATCTGTGTGGCTTGCTCTTAGAAATACTGTTTAGACAGCCCTCAGTCAAATACTGGATGGGCAAGATTACAGAAGGCAGGTTTATGCTGGTATTCTTCAGGTTATATCCACTGATGTCCAGTCTTTTCTCCTCCTTGGCATAAAAAATATTAGCAAGAGGTAAGTTTGTGCAAACTGACCGAGAGCTGTCTTCTGCAAACAGGCTTTTGTTTACAGAAACCAAAGTGAAAATAGCACGTGAACAGCATAAACCCACTGCGGTCAAAATAGTTGTGCATTTGCATAGCTGTGTGGTATTTAAAGGAGAGCTGGCTTACTTTGGGCCACTTTACTACAAGCTTTTCCTTAAGAGGTTGTCCTCTTGAGGCAGCTTTCAAGAAGTGGACTTAGAAGGCTCTGATAGTAGTAGAAAAAAGTTTTAACTGTCTTGTTACAGTTTTTGATAAATGGACACTGACATGGACTACGAAAGACCCAACGTTGAAACTATCAAGTGTGTGGTGGTTGGAGATAATGCAGTGGGAAAGACTCGTCTAATTTGTGCGAGAGCGTGCAATACGACTTTGACTCAGTATCAGCTGCTGGCAACTCACGTACCAACTGTCTGGGCCATTGATCAGTACCGTGTCTGCCAAGAGGTAAGATTCAGCAATGAGCTCACAAGTGCTTTTTGCACAATCTGTACAGCATCCCTTGTCTGATATGCATCTCCCCAAGTCTCTCATTCCAAAGTAGTTTTTTCTGTCCTCCACAGGGAGGTGCATAGTCTGCTTGTTTCATAAAGTAGGGCATTTACTGGGAGCTGTATACACTTGATGTAGTATGTTTTGAACCTTCTTGTAGGGCAAAATAGAAACGTACATGTTTGATGGTAGGAAAGAATACTTTTTGTCTTCCATTCTAGGTCCTTGAACGCTCAAGAGATGTTGTGGATGAAGTGAGTGTTTCTCTCAGGCTGTGGGATACATTTGGGGACCACCACAAAGACAGACGCTTTGCTTATGGAAGGTAAATGAATCCAACCAAAATTTTAATACTTGTAGTAAAATTTCAGGGCAGAAAAAAATTGCAAATCTTAATTTTCAAAAACAAGGACTTAAAAGCAATCGAGGGTATTCATATTCCTGCCTACTCCAAAGAGGATTATCTGTTGCAAGGATTAAAAAGATATAAATATTTTAAAAGCAGCATAGTTTTACTACACTACATTTCCTTGAACAGCCTGCTAAGCTCTGTCAACAACTGTTGTCCTGTTTCGCGTTTTAAAGAACGTGCCCCAAAATCAGATTGAAGTTTTAAAGAATTGAACTGCCCATATAAGCAGTGTATGCTATACTTGTCTAACAAGCAGCTAAAAAGGTATTGGGAAACATCGCTCTTACCCAGTGAAATAATTATACAGTGAGAGCAGAGCCAATTTCATGAAAGGTGAGGCTCTTTGGTGCATTTTTACTTAAAACTAAGTAAAGGGAAGATTCTTTTCTTCTATAAATATCAAGTGTCTGATAGTGCATTGCTTAAATCTGGAAATTCTAAAAATAGATTAAAATTAATTTAATCTAGTTTTTCCCGTCATGTATAATACAACTTCACCATAATTTCAACAAGAGCTGAAACCATGATAGTCTTTCTGGTTAGTTTAATGGTAAAGAGGTCTAGCCTTGTGGCAGTGCAGACAGCAGAACAGCTGAGCAGCTGAGCAACAGGTATTTGAATACACATCTAATGAGAACAGATTACCTGTATTGGACAAATACTGAGCTGAAGGTGAATTTTGGACATACATTTGTATAACTGATGTTTGAGTGGGGTCTCAGTCCTCTCACGTTTTTACACCTTCTTGAGCTTTTCATATCTTTTTCATACTCACTTCACTTCAGACTCCTCTAGAAGGACATGTATTTTTTGTGTCTGGGAATGTCCTTTGTTAGAATGTCTGTTGCAGCTCTGGATTCCGTGTTCCCAAAATGTACTGTCTTACTGTTTTCTTTCTCTCTGTGCTACTCAATGAAACAGGCAACTTTGAAGAATGACAGTCTTTTCTGTTCTTTACCCCTTAGAACCACTGGAGAGGGTTCTCTCTCTTGAATCCATCAGATTTTCACACTGTAAAACTCTGAGTGGCAGTTTATACAGACTTTCTTTTGTGTACGGCACTACATCATTGTGTTTTCATAGTCGTGAATTACCTTAAATTTTGTGTCAGGAACTAAAGCAGCAACGTATCTGTGCTACACAATCTGTACCATTTGCAAATAAGCTTTGTGAGTGATGGAAGTTACAGACTTTGAGGTAATACTGACCCTAATATTTGGTGCTACTCAAATGTATGAGTAGATACTGTTTTACTTATTGGCAGAATATGGAACCTACTTTGATAAATATGGATATAACTTTGTGTTTCCACTAACTGTACCTCTTTGGTGTAGCTTTCTGATATTCTGCAACAGATACTGTGTCACTGAGAAGATTACTGGAGATTAGGAGAATAAAATCAAGCATGTTCTGAACTCTGATCCCACATTTGCTGACAAGACAGGAGAGGAGGGAAACAACATACTTAGATTCTAATCCTTCAAACATCAAGGAGGATGTGAATAACTTCAGAGCTTGTAGGATTAAGCGTATAACAGCACTTGGTTTGTGATACTAGCAGAGCTGAACCTGTGTAGAATCAGGTTTGCTATACCCTGATTAATTTGAAAGGACTGTTTTGGAAACACGCTGTCCTTTTTATGTTTTTTTCTGCAAGTCTGTCAATGCAGGAAATAACTACAATCTCTAAAAAACCTTTTTTAAATAAAAGTCCAGTTGTAAAATTTTCTATTTGTAAGCACTGATTAGGTTCTTCCCTGTTTTGGAAGCTATTTATGTTTTATTAAACCCCAGCTGTTTAGTATTTGATTTATTTTAGTATTTTTTAAAGGTATTTCTATATTGAATATTCATGTTTTACACAATTTTAAATCACCTCTGCAGATTGAAATACAATCTCCTTATATCTGAGTCTTGCAGTACAGTGAAAGGCGTATTTTATGCCAAGCTGCTCAAGCTACACCTACAAGTGCCCTGTGTTTCTGATTGTCTGATGGATCATATAATAATACAACATTTTTCTGCCCTCAGAATTTTTAAGTGTATGCTTCTTGTGCAGGGGAAGGTTTATTTCAATGAAATGCTCATCCGGTTTTCCTAAATGTGGTGTAAGAAGAGCTGGCAGATCATTAATTCACCTGCTGCTCATTGGAAATGATTGTTCCATACAGTTTTATGAAATATTACCTAAATAGATTATGCTATAAATGACAGGGTGAAGAGTTAGTAGGAGTTGCAGCAAAGATAAGTCCTTCTTAATTCTTTCTTTTTCATGGACAGAAACAAGAAAGGAGACTGACAAAAAAATGTGTTTTCCACTAATTTGTCTAACAGAAAATGAGGTTGGAAGAATTAATATTTTTCTGCCATCCTTTAAAATGGAAGTATGGAGAGTGAGAGCTAGCTTGTGTTCAGCATTCCATTTTTTTTTTAGGGCTCAAATTTTTAAGGTTTCTAATTTTTTTTTTTAGATCTCAAACTTTTAAGAGTCTTCAATTTTTAAGGTTTCCAAGTATTCTTTAGTTTAATAATCACAGTCCTCCCAATTTGGGATACATTGCTTGACAGTTTAAGGGAGGGAGGGGGATATGTAGCTGTAGGGACTTCCAGGGTTTGCTGCAGTTTTATAGTGTGACATGTTGGGTTTTTTCCTTAAGTGTGTGCTTTAGTTTTGTAAGTATCCTATTCAGTTCAGCTTTGGCACTATGTGATGCTAGTCATTTCTTGATATTGACCCACTGGGTTCGGTTTGCACAATCACTCCAAAATGCTGTGAGATGACAAGGTCTTTGTTATGATTGGTATATTGGTTGCCAGCTCCTGGCCACCTGAGTTGCCTCAGTGTTACTTTGTTCTCAAAGCCTGCAAATAAGGTGGAAACTTCACATAAAGCTTCATTTGTTATTATGCACCAGTTTCCCGGGGAGGCACGAAACTCTGTATAAAAACATGAAAACATCCAAATTTACTTTTCGGCTTGTCAGAATTTGCTTCCTCTATCCCCTTGTTTGGTCTGGTTTTGCATAAGAGTGTCAGCACGCTGCTGTGTTCAAACTAATTCTAAAAGCAAAGTGGAAAAAAGGCTGGTGTGTATTTCATTTGGTTTTGCATCCTTTTTATTTCTTTCAATTCGAACTGCTTGACTATAACTTGATTTAATGTGCTGTGTATCCTAGTTTTTACATGCAGCCGTAGTATGTGTAAACATGGCTGCAGATCTGCAAAGAGTCAGTTCAGGCCCAATCAAATATTTGTTCTAAATACCGTGGATGTGATATGTCAACTAATTCAACCAGGATGACTTATTTACTTGCAACTTAAATATGAGCTGTAGACCAAACAGAATCTGTTTATGCAGGATGGACAGTAAACATCTTTTTCCTTGTAGCTTACACACATGAATGGGATTTGCTGTGAGACTGCTGACAGAGTGTCTTAAAATGTTTAGAGTATTTTTTCTGTGAATGCATTTCATAAGCCTTGTAGGTATTGTATGTACACGGAGGAACACGTGCATTTGTCTTTTTCTGTGTGATTACAGTTCCCTTGCAATGGAATCCATGGAAATGCACCTTCTGAGTGCTTCTGAAAAGGGTCCGTGAGAATAGGAGTTTATCACTGGTAGTTGAAGACTTCCAGTGATCTCTCTAGAGTTTTGATTTCTGTTTCTTAAAGGGCAACGATGATGGTTGTGCTGGTGTGAGGCTAATTGGAATATTTTAATGAGAGAAATTCGATCATTAGCTATGAAAAGAAAAAACATAATAATGATGCCTATATCACTCATTTGTTCTGCTGAGAGATATAAATAATCAAAATATAAGATGAGGAGCTCTTTCCCTTCCCCCCCTCACTCCCCCCCTCCTTGCTACTTCTCCTTTGGTCTGTGTGTCTGGCTGCATCTTGCCTTAACTCCTTTGCATGAAAACCTAGGTAACCCAATCTAATTGTTTTTCTTCTACCATCCTTCTTGTTTTATGAACGTCTCACATCAGATATCTGCAGATCTATCATGTGGGCTAGATAGAGATTTATCTAGTTATTTCTGAGACAAGGGAAGTGGGGTGGAAAAGAAGGGGGTTGGTTGGACCTCTCTTGGGCAATCTGGCTGTTTAGGAGAGATTTTGAGTTTCTGTATTACATTTAACTTGCATATAATCGTAAATATCTATAAATATATTGTGTATATATATATGCTTGTATATTTGTGCATGCTGTAAGTAGAGCTTCATTCCTTAACTTCCAGCCAGATGAGTTAGTCTGGTTAATCAAGTGGTGATGGGGAAACTCCAAAACCACGACAATAATATTTGTATAAAAACAAAACCCAGATAGCCTTGATGTAGAATGGTATTTGCATTCTGCAAATCCAGGAAGATTAGGGCAGCATAGGTGACTTCACAGTTACTTTGTTTGCTTTGAGTTAGTGTCCCATGTCACTCTCAGTCTAGAAGGTTTTTAGAGTACACAGGATAGCTTCTTGACACAGCTGGTGTGCCAGCCTACCAGGGGCCAGCCTGCCAGGGGTGAGGCTCTGCTCGACCTGCTGTTTACAAATAGAGAGGGGCTGGTGGGAGATGTGGTGATTGGAGGCTGTCTGGGGTGCAGTGACCACAATAATAAAGTTTTCAGTATGCAGTGAAGCTAGGAGGGGAATCAACAAAACTTCCACACTGGACTTCCAGAGGCCAGACTTCAGCTTATTCAAAGAAATAACTTGAAGGGTACCTTGGGGAAAAGCCCTTAAGAACAAGAGTCCAGGAAGGTTGGACCTACTTCAAGAAAGAAATCTTAAAGGCACAGGAGCAGGCTGTCCAGATGTGCCGAAAGCAGAACTGTGGGGGAAGATGACCTGCCTGGATGGGCAAGGGACTTGTGAAGGAATTAAGGAAAACTAAAATGGCATATCACCTTGGAAAAGAGGGAGAGGTAACTCAGAAAAAAAATTAAGGATGTTGCTAGGTGGTGTAGGAAGAAAATTAGAGAGGCAAAAACCCAGTTAGAACTTAGACTGGCCACTGCTGTGGATGATAGCAAGAAATGTTTTTACAAGTATATTAATACCAAAAAGAGGAGCAAGGATAACCTCCACTCTTTATTGGACAAGGAGGGGAATATAGTAACATAGAAATGAGGAAAAGGCAGAGGTATTTAATACCTTCTTTCCCTCAGTTTTCAATAGTAAGACAGGTTGTCCTCATGACATCTTCTGTGACTTCAGAAGTCACTCTCACAGTGACTTCTTTTGGATGCAATACAAACCCTGTCATTCTTCCATTTCATCTGGGTTTTTACCTTCTGCTTTTTCCTGCTGTTTCCTGTCTGTTCTTCATCAGTGCTTATAAGGTGTCACACTTTTACTGATTTTGGGACCTTGCTTTGGATCTTCCTTGTCTTTTCTCCTCTTTTCTATCCTTACATCCCTTCTCTATCTGAAATTTTTCTTTTTTCTAAACATGTTCCTTCAAATGATGTTAACTTTTAAGCTCAGTGTTTTTCTGATTGATCATTGGTTCCTGGGTTTTTTAGAGGATGGGCCCAGGAGTGAAGAAAGGATTTGTCTGTTCTGTCATTTATTCTTCTGCAGTGCTTTTGATAAAAGTTAGTTTGCTCTTTGTAGAGACAGCATATACAGTTTTCACCTGTAAGCTGCATCCTTACAGTAATGGAGAATAGGCCCCAAATGTCCACCTTTCCCTGTATTTCTGATGTCTCTATTGTTTCTCAGTTTATTTCTCATTGTTATTTTCTGATATATCACATAAGAATTTTTACCTATGTTCTTCTTTATATGATACAGTGAGTTATGGTGTTTACTCCATATTGGTCAGACATGTTTCAACTACTCCTGTAATGTCTCTTGCTCTATCATTTTCCTGCACCCTACTCCACTGATCTGGTGTTCAGGCTTTGTCTTACTGTTGGAAATTTCCAGCTTTGTATATAGTATGCAGAATATTTCAATATTTTAGTCTCAATTAACTTACTCTAGAATTCTCTTGATAAAAGAATTTTTGTTCCTGTGTTAAGAAATTCTGGAACAGAGATCTCAGCTCCAGGGAAGGGACAAAGGCCTGTTGGTGTGTAATGGTGGATGTATATGATGAAAACATACCTGATTCCAAAGAGAGTTTTACTAAGCCTACTGACAACATTTAACCCAGAATCACGCTAGGGTATCTTACAGGAAGCCTGTCTCAAATGTGAAGCTGTGTGTAGTACTAAGACGCAGTTTTTCGTAAGTGAATACTGAAGCAGACTTGTGAGTGCTTTTACTTTTAATAGCCAACAATAAAATGAACTAAATTCCAATTCTCTGTAAGCAGTCCTTTAAATTAAAAGTAAAATCTTTTCCTTGTGTTACTTTCTTCCACATGACTTTGCCATTCTTTTTAGCACTATTATTGGTCAGGCACTTGTAACCTGAAGGTAGCTTTTACACATTTCTGTAATGGAAAATGAAATATTTTAATCATTCATTGTGGTATCATACCTTTTTTTGTCATTTTCTGTAAATGCACCAGTGTTTTCCCATGAGTACCTTGAAGGAAATAGAAGAGGTTTTAAAATGTCTGTATATTTACCTTGAGTACTGTGTCCAGTTCTGGACCTCTCAGTTTAAGAAGGACATTGAGGTACTTGAACGTGTCCAGAGAAGGGCGACGAGGCTGGTGAGAGGCCTCGAGCACAAGCCCTATGAAGAGAGGCTGAGGGAGCTGGGATTGTTTAGCCTGGAGAAGAGGAGGCTCAGGGGAGACCGTCTTGCTGTCTACAACTACCTGAAGGGTGGTTGTAGCCGGGAGGAGGTTACTTTCTTCTCTCAGGCAACCAGCACCAGAACAAGAGGACACAGTCTCCCCAGGGGGAGTTTGCCAGGGGAAGTTTAGGCTGGAGGTGAGGAGAAAGTTCTTCACTGAGAGAGTCATTGGCTACTGGAATGGGCTGCCCAGGGAGGTGGTGGAGTCACCGTCCCTGGAGGTGTTCAAGGCAGGTTTGGACATGGCACTTGGTGCCATGGTCTAGTCTTGAGGTCTGTGGTATCAGGTTGGACTTGATGATCTTTGAGGTCTCTTCCAACCTTCATGATACTCCGATTTAAGAATGATGTATTATTTGTAAGGAATGTATGGGGAAACTTTACACTTTTAAAGCACACTTTTGAAATATGCAGTTTTCTTAAAGGTAGCTTTATCTTTTTTTTATTACTATTGTTTCCTACTGAAAATGATGTTCCAGATCTGCATGGTACTCACCACAAAATCTGAATATATTTCAGGGCATTTTGACAGTTTCGCACATTACACCAGTACTTAAGAAGCTTCACTGCTCTCGGTAAAGTATAGAACTAATTGATTCTCCTGCTGACATCCAGGGCACTGCATGGTCTTGCCCTGCCTTACCTGGGTATCTTCAGTTCTTCACATGCCAGGCACCCCCTGCATTTTAGTTTTTCTAGCTTCTCATCTGAGTGTGTGCACATAAGTCCTGTGTCTTCAGGTCATTTTGTTGTGCTGACCAGTCACTTAATGAATTTCTTCTCATTTCATGTGATGGCTGCAGCTACATTAACTAAAAATTGTGTTCACTTAAAACATTATCAGCCTTGCTTATCTGCACAGTTTTTTAATGCATGCATGAAAAATGTTGTGTAACTGAGTGAATCTCTTCAAAATAAATCTAGATTGACGTGGAGCTATATCAGGTGTTTGTTCAGCAGTAAATGAGATTCTTAATTCTTACATGGCCTTCTGCTGCCTGAACCTACTGGCTTTGTGACCTTGGGAGCTGTTATTTGCACTCAGGGTGCTGCACTGCACAGTCTTTCAAGTGGTTGAAAGCCTCTGCAGGTCTTGGTCTCCAATGGAATAAGTTCAGCTGTGATGCTCTGAGGAATCTTGGGAAAATTATGGGAAATGTGCAGGGAAGAATAACGAGGGAAGAAAGTAAAAGCAATGCAATTTCATGTTGATAAATAAATTTCTAATGATAAATGTGTGTCTAAAGATGAGCTGTTCTGGCAAAGTCAAGAGAGTCAAACAATTTGGATGAACCTCTACCAGATTGTTTGCTCTGTAAGATAGCCTAATAGACTTCTTTATGTCAACCTTACTTTTGAGAAGAGCTGCTGTCTGAAAATAGGGGAAATAAAGACTGCAATAGGAGAAATCCACTGTTGGTTTTGGAGGCTCCCCCCTCCCCTTAGAAGTCTATTCTTGCAAGTTTGATTTGATTAAATAGGTGCAACAGACTTCAGGTCAAACAAAATATAACTTGTCTATCAAACTGATTCTGTCAGGTTTAACTCTTGGGTCTCATTTAAGCTGTCTTAAGCAAAATAGGTACTTCTCTTTCTAGACAGATGAAAAAATAGCACAGCAATGCAATTCACTTTTTCTTCTTTTCCTCTTTCCCATTCCCTGCATCGATTTCTGGATCAGACACATCTTTTCACATCCTGTGTTCCTCACAGCATTACTTTTTCCCCTTTCTGAACCCACTAGTATTCTTCTATGATATTCCTTACGTGTGACCAGCAATTCTTGCATGCAGCAGTTTTTCCCAGTAGCTAATAAATTATAAGCTACAGGGAAGAACTTCTTCATGAGTAATGCAGTGTCTACATTTCAGAAGACACCTTGTTTCTTTAATGAGACATAAAGCTGTGTTAGCATATATGCAGTCAGTACTACAGTTTATAGCTCTAGATTCAGACTATGAACCACAAAAACACACTTGCCATGGAATATATGAGCTATCATTTAATATTGCTGTTTCCTTGTAAGAGCATTAGTGAAGATGAAAAATATATAGCAGTTTCTCCTTGAAAGGTGGATCAGCAATGTCATGTAGGTATATCTGCAGCTCATTACACCAGCTCTGGAACACATACAGCGTGTAAGCAGGCAAGGCTTTCAGAATCTCAGTCCCAAACAAATGTTACACAAAACAGCCCTAGTTAGAAAACATTAACTTGTCTCCTGCTTCTAACAACTCCAACAGAAAAACTTGTTACATGGATAGTATACTTGCCTTTCAGCAGTGACTTGGACTGCTCTCTGTACTTCTGATGCAGTTCATAACACACCCTAGGAGTACACAGTGCGGCAGCACAGTGTGTGCTGGTTTCTGTCAGAGATTTGGCTGTCTAGAGTTTCCTTTCTTTCTCTGAGCCCTGAAAGGGGATAGTTGGTTCCATCAAAAGTTCTTACCGATATCCAGGTTTGGAAAAACATTGTTGAATGCCCTGAGGTAATACCTGCATTAGTTGGATGTGTTGCTCAGAATGATGGTAAGATTTGTTCTTTGGTCACAGGAACCTCCATAACTATGTTTAGATGAAGCTGGACTTATTAAGATATGCATAGAGTTTGTATTAAGAATAAGGATTACTTCTGCAAGTCCAAGGGGAGCGTTTAAAGTGCTATTATGCTTTTGTGTGAGACACCAAGGCAGGAATCTGGTCAGCCAGAAAGTGACACATGTATGTGTGGTGATTCTCTACAACTAAGAGATTCTGTTCAAATATGTACAGTTGTCTTCTCCCCTGTTTGGAGCCCTAGCAAGTAGAAAGAAAACCTGCTTTGTTATGTTGGCGGTGCAGTGTTTCAGACCAATCACTCCCTAGAGCAAGTAACACAAGAGTTTTGGAGACACTTCAGGATATTCAGTTGTTTCAAACAATAAGGGTAGATGATTCACAATTTCTTTTGATAAACCTATGAAAAGCAGAATGTGAAAATAAATCAGTTACGCATTTCCAACATGTACCACCAAATCTGTAAGACATGCTACTGTTTCACTTTGAGTTATGAGTTATATGTTATTGCCCTTTTTGTTTGTGATACTTTCGGTATCCTGCAAGTAATGCTTTAAGGGTAATAATTTAACAGAAGTGGATGTACACAGTGCCTTATGTATTGCCCATCTCATTTGGATGGTGCTCTAGGAGGAATGTGATGGAGAAATTCTAAACAACTTTCTAATGGCTGTGGAAGTGGACTATGGGAATGTCTCTCGAATCATCTTGAATTTTACTGGCAAATAGTTAGGAAATTTCTTTTTAGGAAAAAAAAAAAAAAAGCATGTGTTTGTTAAACGTATTACGGCACCAAGAAGAAAGCAGAAGTAAATCTGATTCGGCCTTTCTCATTCTTCAAGCAATCAAACCACATGAAAATGGGAATAAATGAGAATATCTTTTTTTAATCCTATCTTCATATATTCCCTGAGAATCTTAAAATAACATTGGTAATCTTTTTATGTTTGGGAAATATTAATGCATTATCTTAACTTGGCAGGTTCTGGCATTTATGAACAAATGTCAAACTAATCTTTATACTGAGGTGTTAGCAGGTTGTGAATGTGTCTTTTGACATTAAAAGGAATTGTAGGTATTTTAATTAAAGTTTCCGAAGGACAGTTTTCTCCAAATGTTCACAATCCTATGTAGACAGTTAATCATCTTTATATTACTGTCTCCATTGTGTACTAATAGTGCAAACCATGGTTATGACTTGGATGAAAACTTCATTTATTATGATAAGGTGAATGTATTTTGTGAGCTAGCAGATTCAGATGTGGTGCTGTGTCACTGTGCAAATTCTCTCACTACCCAGTGATTTCCCATCTGTCCTGCTTATGGCCAAGACCACTTATTTTTCCTGTGTAGTATAGAACTCTCAGAATATTAATATGGGGAAGTCTAGTTTTGACAGAGGCTGAACAATATGCAAAATGGTTTTTTTACCTCTTATTTCTGTTTTTCACTTCATTTGGGAGGCAGGAAAATGGAAATGTCCTGTTAGTGCAATGCTACGTGTGTTGTGAATTATGGGCAGATAAACCAGCTTGTCCCAGCTTAGTTTTATGGCTGCCCAGGAAAGGTTAGAGGTGATGAACTACTCAAGAACCACACATATGTCTTTGTCAAAAGTGGGATTTTCTTGTCATGGCCTGTAGTGTATGCAGGACTGTTCTGGGTCCAATCTATGTTCTTTCCAAGGAAACAGGCCATCACTAGCTCTTCTTGGGAGCCAGCCCAGCACTGATCTTTAGCAGCAGCAGCAGCGCCATGGGGAAGCTGTTGACATCTCTTGCCTGTGAACCCCCAGTGGAGCTCTGTTTCTGTTTGGTTTTCTGAGAGACTTGGTATGTCTTCTGGTTTATAGAGTCAGGATATTATAGAGTTGGATACTTGTGACTGCAATTACTTGGGTTAGGTATTCATTTCTGAAGGACACAAGACAGTCTGTCCTTCTAATACGTTATGTTACAGTTAGAAGCAGCTAGCCAGCCAACACTTGCCTCTCTGGCTTTCCTGATAATCTTGAATTAAATGACTGACAAGATTACATTATATGTAACACAATTGTTTTTTATCTTAGCTGTGCATTGATTTCTCCTTTCTGGGAGATAAGTAAATGTCTGCTGGGGCCTAGATTTTGTGTTTACATGACCCTTGAATAAAGCAAGTTTAAGTTTAAAAGGTGTTTGCCTCAGTTATTTGCAAACCCAGTGTATTAGCTGTTTACCACTTCACGATTTAGTAGATAATTCCAGTTTGAAAAAACCTTGTTTCTAGATCTGACAGATTGGTTGTAGTTTATATAAGATACAAACTTGGAGCAGGATCATTTCTCTCGCATTAAATTTTATGCTCACAGCAGTACCTGAACTGTATGTAGCTATCTTTAGAAACAGTCTTGCTGGATATATCTGTGCCCTCAGTGAAATGTAGAAAGCAGCAGTACTGAGGAGGTGTTTCATTATTTAAAAGGTGAATGTTAAGATTCACTGCTGCTGCTCTATACATTGCACAAACTGCAGACACAACAGATTTGTGCTAAATTAAAGAATAATAGGCGTCGAGATAGACATGGTGTTGCTGAGCTTATCCTGCTGACAATTCTGTAGCAATAAACTGTCTCCTCTAAATGCCCCTTCCTCTCAGTTTTTCATAAGAGTTTCAATTCAACTTTTTTCATTTTCTTTCTTTCTTTCTTTTATCTTTTCCCATGAGAGACCCAAGAGCTAGAGAACTTCGTAACATCCCATCCCAGTTTATAAATAATGAAATTGCCTCAAATTAGGAATGCCTTGAGACAAGTATTCCAACATTTCTCTGCTTTAGGGAGCTAGCTCTTACAAGAGTTAGATGGGGGGTTACTGGATGAACTGTCAACCTTATTTCTCATGCTTACAACTTACAAAGCAAGTTTATTTAGTGAAGTACTTTTTGTTTCCTTAAAACCTTTAAAAGCCTGCAAATGCTGTCATACTTCCTCTGAATTAAGCCACTGTCATTCTATACTTTGCTGACCTTATTTTTATTGTGATGTTTATTTTTGCTTATATTGTAGAAGTGGTCATTGTACAGTAATTTGCCCTTCTAACAGGTTATTTATTAAAGATGTTAGAGAAGTGCTGTACAAAGTGCATTGCAAAGAAGAACACCCCAGTATCTAAAACGGCGCAGTAAATTCATTTCTCCATGACAAATTCCAAAGTGATCTGTGTCTGCCTGTGTAGCTGTTAAGAAATTTTGTGTAACGCCTGTCTAATTCCTAAGTACCAGTGATCTTTGAATCATAATTTAGGTGTCCAGTCAGCAGAACTATTTCTTGAGCAATGCCAGCCTGTGAGTAACTGTAGTGTAAAAGCAGAGAGTGGGAAGCCCTATTTCTCTTCTCAGTGCTCTGTTCATACATGTAGGGATCATCTCTCGATATGGAGGGTCAGTGCTTCATAGGTGTGTGGCTTTGTGTTTCCATGCTTCTGTGGTTAGATGTGTAGCTTCTATGAAATTCCTGCACGATAAACATATATTCTAACATCTGGGTGTCAATGCATTTTTCAAAGTGTAGAGTGGAGTAGCTTTAAGGTGGAGTGTTGAAATAGGTGAAACTGCAGCAGAAAGCATATTTGTTGGGTTTTAATTGCATATTTTCTTATTGCCTTTCTAGGTCTGATGTAGTTGTTCTGTGCTTTTCAATTGCTAATCCTAATTCCCTGAATCATGTGAAAACGATGTGGTATCAAGAAATCAAGCATTTCTGTCCTCGCACACCTGTCATTCTGGTAGGCTGCCAACTAGATCTCCGCTATGCAGATCTCGAGGCTGTTAACAGAGCCAGACGCCCTTTGGCAAGGTAAAGTTTAAACAAAAAATAAGAGCTGAAAAAAAACCCACCTTGGTAATCAAGTACAGTGCTTTCAAAAGAGAAATGGTAGAACTTAATTTTGGTTTTTTGTTTGTTGGTTGAAGATCTGTGTCCTAATTTTTTTGACTCTGTCTGAGTTGGTTAGTTCTTTAAAATACACACACGCATATGCATAGACACACAGGTATTACGTTTTCCCTAATATTTTTGCACATTGGACATCTGGACACTATGATAATACAGGAGTAATAATGATCACCAGGAGTTTGCATATATGTCCTTCTTGGTCTGAACATGTGTATCACATCCTACCCTGTCACTGCTATTAGGTACTATTTNCCCCCCCTTTTTTTTTTGTTTTGTTTTGTTTTGTTTTGTTAATGTAATCCTAGATCGTGGCAGTTGCACTTTTTTGTTTTTTGATTCTGAGATTAAAAGAGAGTTTGAGGTCATTCTGGATAAGCTTTGTTTTTCTCTAGTTCAAAAAACAAGCGTTCACGTGTTTGGGCAAACAGTCCCACAGTTACCTGCTCACTTCTACTTTCTTCTTTTTACGTAAATTTGAATGAGAGCGGATTCATGGAAATAGTGTCCATGCCTGTGTAGTTAAAGACTGTATTGTAGCAGATTTCCATTGAGGGATTGAAAGACTGTTTCATAGGCTCTCAGAAAACTTTGCTTTGCATCCCATTTGACTCAGCAATAGGATTTTCATAGGTTTATTTGTTTCTTTAGCATTTCTTGGTTGGTTGAGTGGGGTGGGCTTTTTGGTTGACTCTTTAAAAAGGAAGTGGTTTTTCAAAACTCTTCTTATACCCTAATCCTCCTTACTGATTTCACCAGTCTGCATCAGTATTCTGCCTGTCTAGCACAGACTTCTACCACCTGATCTGATTATTATCTGATGACTACAGCAAGCTGTTGTCTGGAGTGTGTTTAAATCTGTGCCAGCTTGTGTCTGTCCAATATGGTATGCTCAGAGAATGCACTGTTGAATCATGTCTTCTGGTGAAATAATTTTTTTGTTGACAAAATGGATTCTAGCCCAGACTTTTTTTCTGGTTTGTTTACCCTGGAGCTGCACTGGAAATTTCATGAGTTTCTACATAGTACTTCTACAGCCAAAATGCAGGCCTAGCTCCTGAAGCGTGTGTTCAGTTATGATTTCGTCGTAGGCTGCTGTGATTTTCTGCAAAAAGCATAAGATTAAGAAATACTTCTCATTTCATTTTTAGCTATATTTGTGGTATTTCTATGTCCTGAGAATTTCCACTTGAGTTTAAGTGAGGATACAAAGAAAGATACTGATGAAATAACCTGAGTTGAAGGGGCACCAGGAGGTTTCTCAAGCATCTTATCCACTTCTTTTACAGCAAATTTCTCTTGAAAGAGAGAGCAAGAGAGAAAGAAGAGCAAGAGAGTAGGCTTGATTAATTTTATGCAAAGGATTTCTAGGTATTTTAAATAACATTGCAAAGACACTGCCAGTCTTAATCAAGATAATGTTTATGTGCTATAGTAAAACTCTTCTGATGTCATGACTTCCAAAGGGCATTGTGGGCTTAATTTCATGTTCTGTTTCACCTGAATGATAGTGACCTTGGAATTGTTGCTGAGTCGTTTTGTAAAATTCTGTGCTTCCTGGAGAAACTTTTTGATGGTTGCGGTGTCTGAGGAAGTTGTTTTCTGTTTGTTTAACCCTAGGCCAATAAAAAGAGGAGACATTTTGCCACCAGAAAGAGGCAGAGAGGTTGCCAAGGAACTTGGGATACCATACTATGAAACTAGTGTATTTGACCAGTTTGGGATTAAAGATGTGTTTGACAATGCAATTAGAGCTGCCCTGATCTCCAGAAGACACCTACAGTTCTGGAAATCTCACTTGAAGAAGGTCCAAAAACCTTTGCTTCAGGCTCCATTCCTACCTCCAAAAGCTCCTCCTCCAGTTATCAAGATTCCTGAGTGTCCTGTACCGAGCATCAATGAAGCTGGATATTTATTGGACAGCCCACTGTGTGCAGATGTTGTGTTTGTTCTCCAGGAACAAGACTGTATTTTTGCTCACAAGATATACCTAGCTACCTCCTCTTCTAAGTTTTATGACCTTTTTTCAATGGAGTGTGAGGACAGTCCAGGCTTGGGTGAAACGCAGTGTAATAAAGAAAATACAAACAAGGATGTTCTGACAAGTCACTTCGAGCCAACTAGTGACAGTGATGAGATATCCTTGAAAACTACTGATGTTAAAATCCCACCACCAGAAAGTACATACTCTTTAAACACACTGGAGCCTGAACTTGGTGAAATAAATTCTGTATCAAGATCTCTGCCATCATGGGGTAAGGGGTTTGTTAGTGTGCATAAGGAAATGCAAGTGAATCCTGTCTCAAATAGGACATGTCCTGTAACTGTGGTAAAAATGGATTCATCTGTGCAGGCTGGACCTTTTAAAACTGTTTTGCAGTTCTTATATACAGGACAACTGGATGAAAATGAAAAAGATCTCACAAGACTGGCTCAGATTGCTGAAATCTTGGAAGTGTTTGATTTGCGAATGATGGTGGAGAATATTATGAATAAAGAAGCCTTCATGAATCAAGAGATTACTAAAGCATTTCATGTCAGGAAAGCTAATCGAATAAAAGAGTGCCTTTGCAAAGGGACATTTTCAGGTAAGTGAATACATGCTTTAACAGAAGAAACACTAATTCTGCTCTCATTCACATTACTGTCACTTCAGAGACTTCAGCAAGTGTGACATCTTATATTGTTCTGAGAGGAAGGATGAACTCAAATTAATAGTGTTACTTGAGGCCAACTGTTCCAGCCTGGGATTCTGCAGTGTCATTTCAAAATCTAAACAGAAGCTTTTAAATAAGTAACCCTATTTTCTAAGGTGCTGAACATCTAAGATCTGCTTTTTAAGGAAGGCTTTTTATTTAACTGTGTAAAACACTAGAGTTCTCTTCAGAG
This sequence comes from Eubucco bourcierii, assembly GCA_013396675.1. Lineage (NCBI taxonomy): Eukaryota > Metazoa > Chordata > Aves > Piciformes > Ramphastidae > Eubucco > Eubucco bourcierii. Next base: position 76,274 of record VWZE01013047.1, on the reverse strand, counting down.
TGGAGGTTGTGGGAAGTGAAAGAAATCCTTGCTTAGCAATGTGCAAGTGAAATGTACGTTCTTGAGATGGTTTGACTTGCGGTGTGCCTGTTTCTTTGTTCCCATGGCAGATGTAACATTTAAATTGGATGACGGAACCATAAATGCCCACAAGCCACTGCTGATCTGTAGCTGTGAATGGATGTCTGCTATGTTTGGAGGATCGTTTATTGAAAGCTCAAACAGTGAGGTATTTGTCCATTTTGGTCCATTGTGCTTATGCTTATAACATCTGATGGATTTAGAATGATGGTGAACATCACAGAGAGTGGTGATCAACAGCACAGTGTCCACCTGGAGACCAGTGACAAGTGGTGTCCCTCAGGGGTCATTGCTGGGACCAGTGCTGTTTAACAGCTTTGTCAGTGACATGGACAGAGGAATGGAGTGCACCCTCATCAAGTTTGCAGATGACACCAAGCTGTGTGGCACAGTCAACTTGCTAGAGGGCAGGGATGCCATCCAGAGGGACCTGGACAGGCTGGAGAGGTGGGCCCAGGCCAGCCTCATGAAATTCAACAAGGCCAAGTGTAAGGTCCTGCACCTGGGTAGGCACAATCCCAAGCACAAATCCAGGCTGGGTGGTGAATGGCTGGAGAGCANTCAGACCCCACCTGGAGTCCTGTGTGCAGTTCTGGAGCCCTCAGCACAGGAAGGACATGGAAGTGTAGGAGTGGGTCCAGAGGAGGGCCACGAAGATGATCAGAGGGCTGGAGCAGCACTCCTGTGAAGACAGGCTGAGAGAGTTGGGGCTCTTCAGCCTGGAGAAGAGAAGGCTTTGAGGAGACCTTATAGTAGCCTTCCAGTATCTGAAGGGGGCCTACAGGAACTGGGTGGGGGCGACTATTGACAAGGTCTTGCAATGACAGGACAAGGGGCAATGGGTTTAAACTTGCAGAGGGGAGATTTAGACTAGATGTTAAAAGGAAGCTCTTTGCAGTGAGGATGGTGAGGCACTGGAACAGGTTGCCCAGGGAAGTTGTGACTGCTCCCTCCCTGGAGGTGTTCAAGGCCAGGTTGGACAAGACCTTGAGTGACATGTACTAGTGGGAGGTGTCCCTGCCTATGGCAGAGGGTTGGGACTAGATGATCTTTGAAGTCCCTTCCAACCTTACCATTCTATGAGTCTATGATTCTTAAATATATGTCTTAAAGTAGTGTGAATATATATGTCAGAAGCCTTCCGAAGAATTCTTGGGGCAGGGTATTGTTGATAGAATTAAAAGGAAGAAAGGGTTCAATAACATTGTGTTAAACTAGAAAAGGGAGCTCTCTTTGCAATACTTCAGTAGAGACTAAGATTCTTTAGTGCATGTACTTCTCCTTTTGAAGAAAACAGGTATGAAGTCTGCTATAAAATATTTCAATGCTTTGAAATAAGATTTTGCAGTAGACACCTTGTGTTTTCAGGTGCCTTTGTGGTCTGTTTTTCAATTTCGAAGTGCTCTGCTAATATCAGAAGAGTGTGTTCTATTTAGATTTTTTTTTTCTTGCTTATTCTAATACAACTGTAAATATAATTCCTTTCCCAGAGGCATACTCAACAAGTGTTTCATTAAAAATACATAATTTGGTGCTAGTAAGCAACATTTTACAGTGAAAAATACACATTTATTTTCTGCCAGCCCATTTTTAGTGGTTAACTTAACAGTCTTAGCTCATCTTTCGAGTTTAAAATAGCTTCCATTTTGTAGCATTTAAAGCATTCAGTAAAACTTAAGAAGATTTAAAATATAGGTAGATATGAATGAATTGTTGCCTTTGACTGGCTTACTGAAAAGTCAAACCATCCACTTTTTACTTAGTTTTATTCTGTATTTGGAACATAACATTTTATTAATCCCATTTGCTGAATTTACTGTTGCCTGCACCAGCTAAAATGTGTTAAAAGTGAGTTTCACAACTAGTTCCTCTTGGAGAATTAAGCTGGTTCCCAGAGTGGCTGATACTCATAAGTAGGTTCATACTTTGTGCTCTGAGATCTGGGTTTGGATCTCACCCATCCAAGCAGAGCTGAAAGAATAATTCACAAGCCCCTGGGGTTAACAACCTGCTTTATGATGATTAACGCTCATCTAGCAGGAAGTACATGGTGACTGCTTCCAAGGAGTCAGATTGAGTTGCGTGCACACTAGCTTCTCATCATGACTTTAGTATTCTGCTCTGCAAGTTTTGTTGTTTTATGTTTAATGCAAGTTCTTCCCAATACTACAGTGCATTCTAAAGTTTCAGCATCTATTATGAAGTGGTGAAGATGGTCATGCAGCTGTTGGAGCAAGTCCAGAGGAGGGCCACAAAGATGGTACAAGGACTGGAACACTTCTCCTGTGAGGATAGGCTGAGGGATCTGGATTTGTTTGACCTAGAGAAGAGAAGACTCCAGGGAGACCTTAGAGCTGCCTTCCAGTACTTGAAATGGTCCTACAGGAAGGCTGCAGAGGGACTTTTCATAAGGGTGTCTAGCAATAGGACAAGGAGAAGTGGTTTAAAGCTGAGGGAGAGGTTGACTGGATCATAGGAAGATCTACAGTATGAGGGTGGTGGGATGCTGAAATAGGTTGCCACAAGAGGCTATGGATGCCTCTTCCCTGGAGGTGTTCAAGGCCAAGCTGGATGAGGCCTAGTTGAGTGGTGTCCTTGTCCATGGCAGGGAGGTCAGAGTAGATAATGTCTAAGAACCCTTCCAACCTAAGTCATTTTAGGATTCTATGTGTGCAACAAACTGCTGATTAACATGATTGACTAGTCTAGGTGTTGAAATCAGACTTAGCTGTCACAACCTTAACCTCTGCAAAAGTCAATTTCACTATGTTCTTTGGAGGGTTTATAGTGTGTGAACTGTAATTGAGATGCTACAGTGATAGGTTACAGTGAGGCCTTCTAGGTCTCCTTCCTCTCTGTTAAGCTTCCTTACAGTGAAACGGAGTTGGAGTTGTGCTGTTGAGAAATGAGATAGCTTTCATCCTAGTCTCAATAGTTTTATTATGTGGTAGTTACACTGATTACATGCATGGCAGAAGTGGTTTACATTTTCTTTGCCTCATTTCCTCAGTTCTCAGTCCTGTCCTAGCCATCATTTACTTGGATCATTTCATTATTTGTAGACAGACTGAGGGACGTGGGGGTTTTGTTATCTTTTGGTTTCTGTTATTCTCAGAATCTTCAGAATATCCGTTGGCTAAGTACAGATAGATTGCATTCCTCAAGAAGTCTACCAAGGGAGGTTTGGCATGTGAAGGGTTCAGCAGCTTTTAAGTGTCACAGGGAGCTATCCACTTGCATGCTAGAAAGCATTGTACAAATGCTCTCATCCACTGTTTGATGAGGAACCTATTCCAGGAACAGCTTTTATGTAAGCTGGCAGGGAATCTGATTGGAGCTTTACTGTTAACTGTCTTCTTGAACTCTAATGGGAAATTTGTTTTTTGAAAAACATTTTCTCTATATTTGGAGAATGACTTGAAAAGACACAGTCCAACCATGTGTCAGAAGTGAAATATGGCCTCTGAAAATTTCTTAGTTATTACAGATTCTTCTCTTAAATATCTTTTCCAGGTAGTTCTCCCCAACATAAACAAGACTTCGATGCAAGCAGTTTTAGATTACTTGTATACCAAGCAATTGTCCTCCAGCCAGGAACTGGACACACTTGAGTTAATTGCTTTGGCAAATAGGTTTTGCCTTCCTCACCTGGTTGCACTGGCAGGTAAGAATCCATGACCTTGTCCAGTGTGGTGTCTTCTGCAATGGCTGAGACATAATTTGATGTTTTTTAGTTTTGTACTAAACCAGCTCACAACACTGAAGTATTCTGTGCTTTAAAGGCGAAAAAAGCAAACGTTGTCTTTAGCATTGATGTTCATTCCCTTTAGTTCTTGAAAATTTTGTGAGTCCAAAGGCTGCCACCAACAGCCAAACCTAAAAGAATCAAATCATCTCACAGTGTTTTCAAGAAACACTCAAAACCTCTGAGATATTTATGATTCTAGGAAAGGATTAAGAAGACTCTTGAACTGGAGTAACTTTTGGGGAACTGATTAACTTTCATCTGAATTCTAGGAACAGCTAATCTGAGAAACTGAAGAGGGCCTGAAGTGAATGTCTCTCTATTAGTGCTGTGTATATACTTACTAATAAAACCACAATGCAATGACAAGTACACTGTGGCCTAAAAACTTCACTGTTGCTTTTGTGTTGCCCGAAAGAGAGACACGATCCATATTTCTAATTTATGTTGAATATTGCACGCTTCATTCTGCCAGAAAGAAGCTGATGGCTTCTGAACTTTACTCTTCTTTAGGCATGCATTAATTGCAGGTTTGATTTCTGCAACAAAGATATAAGAATTATATGTGAAACCAGAAATAAATAGTTTGGGTTGAGGCAAAAGGGCAAATCTGCATGTGGACTGCACTCCAGTGGAGGAAGATGTTTTGTATCTGTGATGTAGAATTGCCAGCCACAAGTCTAAATGCCAGAATTTGACTTCACCAAATCTGAAGTTGCTCAGGATGTCTGGGTGAATGTGACACTTAGATAATGGTAGAATTAACACTAGGAGAAGGGAGAACATGCCTCCTTAGTTCTGTTACTTGTGGGTGATCTGACATTTCCCTTTGCCTGTTTCCCTGGTGAGCAATGAGTTTTCTCCTTAAACAGAACAGCATGCTGTACAGGAGCTGACAAAAGCCTCCATGAGTGGTGTTGCAATAGATGGAGAAGTCCTATCTTACCTGGAACTGGCTCAGGTCAGTATGCACTCCTTTTTAAAGAGATTGTGGCCAACTGCAGAACTTGGTTTGAACACCTAAGTGTTTTTGGTCCATCTAAGTGGATTGACATCTGTGGATCTAAGAGTGATTGATGATAGAATTTAATTTTAATGGATGTTTCATCTTTTAAGTAATCTGGGAGGTGCTGTCTTTCAACTATGTATTTAAGTTTTTCTTGATTGTGGAGTTTCCAAGCTTCATGTTCTTGTGGTCACATTTCAGTAATGTGAAATGTAGTGTAATGAAGCTCTTCAGCTTTGTGGTATTGGCAAATTCTTGGGTTCCTTTCAATATTTAGACCTCTATTGCAAAAGTAATTTTTTTGTATTCTTAGACTGGCTGTTCAGAGCCAATCAGCTGATCAAATCCTACTATGTCAAGTTCAAGCACATTTGAATATTTCTTGAGTCTCAGAAAAGAGAGTTCCAGACCACAGTTAAACTGCATACCTTCATTTTCTAAAAAGGGTGTTACAGCAGTCTCCTAGATACAGCAGTACAAGCCACAGTATTTTTTAAGTTGACTTATTCTTGATTTCAGGCTACTGATAAGTCTGCAGCTTGGTCTGAATCTAGAATTTAAGTAGCACTGAAATACAGCACAGGGTGGCCACCACGCAAGATATCCTGCAACTGCTTTCAAGTCCCTCTCTTGCAATACCTACAATGCTGTTGCAAAACCAGACTTAGGTCCCTTCCAAGAAAAAGCAGTTCACTTAATTTGAATTTCATGGAAGATATTTTTCCTTTCTTATTTTTTTCCCTGCAGTTACATTATCATCTGTGCCCAGTACCTACAGGAGTATGATGTGTTTCTAACCTGAGAAGATCACAATAGATGGTCAGAGTGGCAGAACAGGCACAGATGCAAGGTTTTGTGTTCAGCTTTTAGTAATGATTGAATTCTGTCAGCAAGCATGGTTTTCCAGGGAGTTACTTCAGAGCAAGGTTTGCAGTAATGGACAGCAATATACGACTGGAGCAATCATATTAGAATGCAGTTTGCCAGCTGCTGTGCATGCTGGACACCTGTTTCTAAGTGTTTTGGGCCACTGGTTGTTCCAGCAGAATTGTGCAACAAAGTCTAGGGCATCTAGAAGCCACTTCAGCCTCAAAAGCTCTGGTATAAGCTTGTGAGAATACTGCCAAATACAATCGGCTGGGTATCACTCTGGCTTTAGTTGTTGTTTGGGGCTGCAAAATGAATGATAACTTCAGGAAATAAAATAAACCCTTTCTTTTTCTTTACAGTTTCACAATGCTAACCAGCTGGCAGCTTGGTGCTTGCATTACATTTGCACCAATTATAACAGTGTTTGCTCCAAATTTCGCAAGGAAATCAAAGCTAAATCTTCAGGTATGGGCAACTTCCCTCCCCAGTTTTCATGAGGTATCGCTTCTCTCCGGTTGATTAAGCATGAAGACAGAGATGAGCTAAGGTAGCTAAGCCATGAGATTGAAATTCTGTGCTATCTCAAGCAGCATTCATAATTTTTTCTTGTCTTTAAAGAAAGGTCATAATCATTAGCCTGATTTCTGGACAGGTGGTGTGTTCTATACCTATTTCAGGGATGCCAAAAGGAATAGAGCTATTTTCAGGCTTAGCAATGAAAAATAGACTTTGTAACGTGCTTGGTTTTTAACACTATTTGGTGGACTAAGACTCTGAGTGCAACTGCTTCCATAAACTTTCCTCCCTGTAAGGCATATATGGAAAGTGGGGGAATCCTTGATAGGCCAGCTAACATAGTCTGGATAAATGATAAGTGCCACAGCTTTTTGCAGACGTTTCTGGGATTTGTGTATCTTATTGGCTTGTTTGGGGGCTTTTTTTATTTTCTTTTTAATCAGATAATCAAGAATATTTTGAGAGACATCGCTGGCCTCCTGTGTGGTATTTAAAAGAAGAAGATCACTACCAGCGAGTTAAAAAAGAAAGAGAAAAGGAAGATGTTGCACTGAATAAACACCATTCAAAGCGGAAGTGGTGCTTCTGGAATTCCTCTGCTGTAGTTGCCTGAACAAAGTAAAGGAGTGAAAATCTATAGCCAGTGTCAGAAATCAGTCTTATTGTTAGAAACAAAAGATGTAGTTCAGGTTTTCAGGAAACTTTGTTCCATGTGTGCATTTATTATTGCTAGGGTCAAAAGCACAACCTCACTAAAAGTGAGCCTGGAACAGCTCCTTGAAGTCTTTTTTTTTTTTTTTTTTTTTTTTTAATTTTATTTTATTTTTGAGTCTAGTAAGATATAAACATCTACCATTATTACATTTCTTTTTATACAAAAAGGAAAAATCCAGCATTAATGTTTCAATCTCCAACTGGGAAATATTTTTATACTGTGGTATATTTTGTTCAGATGAAATTCTGGATACCTTTTTATTTTACAGACCACAAAATAACCATGTAGCAGCTTTGTAATTAGATTTTAACTATTTGTACTCTGCAAGGACAGTGAAATAGACAATCTTTAATCATAAGAGACGGCTTTTAGAGTATCTCATAAAAAGTCATCTAAGGAAAAAAGTCTAGTTGCCTAGTGTAGATTGTCTTTTTTAAACTAAGTACTGTGCACTGGTAATATAATTAGATTATTATTTCCCCTTCCTAAAGTAAAGAGTTAGAATAAGATCCAATAACTGCAAGATATAGAGTGCTTGATCTTTGCTCAGCTGAATAATAGGCAGTATAATTACCTGTTCAACTGCAGGCAAATGTATTTCTGATATTTGCCATGTAAGTGCAAATAATTATGACTATTGGACCATGTGAAATCTAGTTATACTAAGTATTCAGAGGTTTTATATGTCTAGATCAAAGACAATATTTCTAAAATAATTTAGAAGGGCTTATTAATTTATATCCTTGTACAAGTGTGGACCTGAATACAAAAAGCAGTTATACTGCTTGCATTTGAATTACTGCATGGCAGTTACCTTGTTCGGTGAGATCTTAAACCATGCAGCCATTCCTCATGCTGAATTCCTTTTTGCTTCACTGCAAGCAAATTAAAGGGCTGCAAAACTAAGTAGGAGTTATTCAGTGTTACAGCATTTTGTAAATGAAGAAGGGTCTTCACACCCGAGATCACTTCGTTTTGATCCAAATTGTTTTAAAGATTTTCCCAGGTAAAACTCAGAATGTTAGATTATTTTTAAGTATTTCTTCTGGAAGTAGATACTCGCAGAAAACTGGAGACAAAATGATGGCAGAAAAGCAGGAATTTTGCACAAATAGCGCAAGAAAAAAGTGGAAAACCTCCAGTATTCTCAAATATCAGCCATTACTTTGAAGCTGCAGTGTTACACTAGATTACATAAGGATGAGAGCATTTTTTTGTAAAGACCAAAACTAAAATGTAGACTGTAGGACATACACATGCAATCCTGTACTGTCTCAGGCAGAATTCTGTAACCAAGGTAGTATTGTATGTTAGGTTCATTAATACTGTTTTGTGCTGCAACTCAGCATACAATGTGAAAATCTGTTTGTTTGTGTTTGTTTTCTTTTCTGTACTCAGAGGCAAGGTAGTACAGTCAAAGCCCTGTACTGTAGGAAAGGCTTTGAACTGAAAGCCATATACACCTCTACATGTTTGCGTTCCAAATGGACTTGGCAGATGCTACCACAGGATGGTAGAAGCCAGTCAGCGTGGAAAGAGATGCTGCTTTACAAACTTTTATAAGGCAAGAAAGTAGCAGACTCTCACCCTCATAAGATTCATCACCATACAGTGATAAAGAAGGACTGTAAGTGATGGTTGCAAATGTCTCCTAAATTCTTGGTCAGAGATAATGTATATTGTGGTAAAGAAGAATGAATAATGGAAAACATGTCAAGATTAAGGTGAGATAAATACCTTTTGTCATAAAATGTTAACCAGTCACATTTTAAGTATTGCTCCTAGGTTTTACACAACCAAAGCTGTATGATTGTAATCTTGCCAAACTGTAATGGATATATAAAATGAACCTGAGGTATATGCAATAATACACAGTTGTGCTAGTTATCAGCTACTATAACCAAGTGGCTGGTTCATTTGGTTAATGCTGTCTATGGCCTTTAATCTTGATGGTTATTTTGTGGGGTTTATTTTGCAAAAGTCAATAAAACTGTTTAGTTACAGATTGTCTCCCAGCTCTTTGAAGAAGCTTCCTATGTTTTGTGGTAGGTGTCACCGTTTACAGTGCTGTTCATAAGCATCCAATTGTGGTACTATTAATTGAATTTTGCTGAGCCTATACTCACCTGGCATGTTAGGATTTACGGTTGGGAACATCATAAGGAAATCCTACAGCATATGTATAGTCAGAATGGTTGGATTGGAAGGGACCTTAAAGATCCATCTAGTTTCAACCCCCTGCCGTGGGCAGGGACACCTTCCACTAGACCAGGTTGCTCAAAGCCTCATCCAACCTGGTCTTGAACAGTTCCAGGGATGAGGTGTTCACAACCTCTCTGGGCAACCTGTTCCAGTGTCTCACCACCTTCACTGTAAAGAATGTCTTCCTAATGTCCAGTCTAGATCTTCTCTCTTCACTGCCTGTTGTCCTGTCACTACAAGGCCTTCTGTGAACTTCCTCCTCAGCTCTCCTGTAGCCTGCTTCAGGTATCGGAACACTGCTGTAAGGTCTCCTTGGAGCCTTCTCTTCTCGAGGCTGAACGACCCCAACTTCCTGTCCTCATAGCACAGGTGCTCCAGCCCTCTGATCGTCTTCATGACCTTCTCTGGACCCATGCCAGCAAGTCCATGTCCTTCCTATGTTGCGGACTTCAGTGCCCAACACATGATGACAGAAGGTTGGTGCTTATTACTTACCGTTAAACTGCACAGCAAAAAAAATTCTTGCCACCTTGCCCTCTGGTTTCTGATGTTTAATTATTGTGATATTACCCAAGGCACATGAAACTAATTAGTCATTACAGATGTGGGGAGGAAGAAAAGCAGGTAAACAGCAGGAAGGCCATAACGTTTTCAGTATGCTCTAAACATTGTACAGACCCTGTTTTCCTTGTTTCCTCAGTGCCTTAGTTGTCTACCGTTATACAGAATCTCTCATTATCTCTTAGTGGACTCTCAGCAACTACCTCTCTGAACAGAGGTTGTTTAATTGATAGAGGTGGGAAGCTGGTGCTCTTCAAAAGCATTTGTTTTGCAAGATGGCCATGTGTCATGTTTGTGCTAGGTTTGTTTTTTAAAGCTCTTAAGCAGCGCCAAGGTTGTTGAAAGCAAGCACACTCAGCACAGTGTACGTTTTTTAACATCCTGATTTATGAGAATGTATCATAACTCAATGATTTATCTTTGGAAGCAAAACTTTATTTCTTTGATCATACCATTAAAAAAGGTAATGGACTCAGCAAGAAAAGTGGTGACACGAAATGTAAAATGTTTCTCTCGATCGATTACGATAAAACCAGAAGCGTGGAATGAGCAAATCAGAAAAATTACTTTTCAGGTCATTCTTTTTTGACCATTTAGTAGAAGTTGTATGGTTGGTTTTGTTAGTCTATTGGGGGTTTTGTTTGTTTGTTGTTTTGTTGTTTTTATTCTTGTTTCTGGGGAATCTTATTCAAATTATTTCTCAGAAACAGTGTTTTTCTGTTTGCTCTTTAAGACAGGATTTCTGTGAGCAAGTTCCTCTACATCACAACACAAACCAGTTTTTGTGGCTTGCCATCCACACATACCACACCAAAACCAGAAATAGAAATGTTTTTGATGAAGATGGGAGTGGCCAGACTTCAACCTCAACTCACTAATTTCATTCACTGAAGATCTACTCATCCCTGTGTTTAAGTCAGATCAGGCCTCAGTGTGCAAAGGTAAGCTAGATAGTACTAAGTGGTAGATACATTAAGAAGAATTGCCTTAAGCAGAAGAGACTAATCTGGACATCACTTCTGAGCACTAAAAGCAGGAGTACAAGACAAGTAAGGCAAGAGCAGCACAGTGCTGTATTGTCCTAATTCTTCAGAAACTTTTCCACAGATATCCCTCAAGATTAACTTATGCCTAGAAGTGTTTGATCTGTAAAAGCAGGAATTTTTTCCTGTGTTCCAGTAACAAGAACTGGAAGACCAGCTGAAGCCACCTCAGAAATCCTGCTCTGAGTGCCAAGTCTGTAGAGAGGTTTATGTAAAGTTCTAAGCACTAATTTTGGTACCAAAACTCCAGGATGGCAAAATATTTTCTTTCTTCCAGAGGTTTTAAGATTACAGTCTGGTAAAGATATTTGCTTCATCAGATGAAGCTAGTTTTGTCCCTATTCCATCTCTTTTTTTCCTAGATCACGGTCTTTATCTCTTGTCACATCTCTTGCCAGCATTTATTTACTCTGGGTTGGAATCCAAGGTATGTAATGTGCAGTGAGGTGTCCTTAAGGTGGCTGCTTGCCACTCCTGAATCCCCTTAGATTTTCTGTCTATTAAAATGATCTAAGAACATTAGCATGAGTCTACTTCTGAAGGCAGAATTCCTATTGAAATGAATATGACTTTTTCCCCCCTTCACACACACACACTCTGGGGCTTTGAGGTGCCACCTAATGAATTTACACATTATCACTTATCTGTGATCCAAATCTGCTAGCAGAAATTTGCTCTACATACTGCATGTAGGATAAAAAAAGCGTTAGCAGAAATAATCCCCATCCTGCAGGCTCTACAATAGGATAATTCATTGTCACTTTACGTTTGCCTTTGCCTTTAGCTAAGAGACTATAACCCCTGTCATTGATTCACTTTGCACTAACAGCCAGAGCAGTGAGACTATTGTATATTCATACATGCGAACTAAATCCCTCACTGCTGCTTACATAAAAATCTTGATTTCTGATAGAAATGTGAAAAGCTTTTGGATCAAGGCTGCAGGAAACTTAAGACGACAATTTGAACATCAGAGGATGCAAGAATGATTATGCTAATGTATCCCTACTCTAGAGAAAGTCGAAGTGCGATAAAGATATGATTCAGAGAGAGCAGTTAGCATAGGACAGCAGAATTGTAATGGCTCCTTTATAGTTGTTCACCCTTATTGTTTAATTTGTAAGCAGGCCATATAGCTGTAGCATCCCACTGGGCTGTTCTGCAGCAGTAGATGTTTTCATCATGCAGGTCCTGCACCCCATCTCTACAAGGTGGGGGGCAAAGGTTAGTGTGAGGACATTACATTGCTGATTCACCTGAGGTCCTTTCCTGTATAGAAGATACACCAGAATCTGTCCTTTGGCCTGCAGACAAGCCCAGTACCACTTGCTGGACATGGCGTATCTATTTTAGTCTCATATTGAAGAACATTCCAGAACAGCAAGGACCTTACCCCAGTATATGAAGGATCTTTAGCCAGTCTTCTTCACTGGGACAGCACAGAGTATAGAATCATAGCGTGGTTTAGATTGGAAGGGACCTCAAAGATCATCTAGTTCCAACCCCACTAGAACAGATTGCTCAAGGCTCATCCAACTTAGCCCGGAACACCTCCAGGCAGGGAACATCCACAACCTCCCTGGCAACCTGTTCCAGTGTTTCACCACTCTCACGGTAAAAAACTTCTTCCTAACATCTAGTCTAAATCTCCCCTCTAGAAGAACAAAGGTCTGTAGCAGCTAGATACTGACCTGTTGAGAGATTTCAACATTAAGCTTTCAAAAACCACTCAGTCAGAGTCGGAGAGCACCCAGGGATCAACTGTACAATGGCCTGGACAGGAGTATTTTGGGTACCATTTAAAGATACTGAATTGGAGAGGGATCGATTCCCTGTAGATAGCAGCTCTGATTTTCAGCTTTAAAGGAAAGCAGCCTCACCATTAGATAAAATTAGCAAGCTGGGCACAGTCCCTCTGTATTGCACAGGTCTAAGCAGTCACGCTGGAGGATTCTCTCTTTTCCCCACAATATTCGGTCTGCTCTGAAGTTTCAAGTAAGCAGCCAAATGATCAAACTTTACAGGAAGGATTTTGTTACAAAACCATTAACATTTTTAAGAAAGGATGCTTTATTTCCCGTGGGGATTAGTATACTTTAAGGTGATGGCTGTATAATAAGGATTACACAGCATTGCAGATATTAGTGCAGTCAAATTATCCTCACAGGTTTAAAAAAACTAGAATTACCAGAAGTTCAAGAGTATATGATTAAATTTGCATCTATATCATTAAATATAAGGTAGTCATTCTCCCACCTTCCAGCTAGTAGAAATATTGGTTATGCACTACATATTGCAAGTAAATTTCTTTATATTTTTCACCTGAATCCTCAGTTAGACCTACAGCTTGCTTGAAAAGTTTTGTGCATCTCTCTGTTGGTTATATGACATCTACACCTTTCATTGTACAGTTTCTGAGGTTCATTTTTAAGTAATTAATATCACATGATGAAAGTTTGTTAGATGATGATGCCTTTTCTCACAAGCGGGGACTGTCCAAGGCCAGGAAAGTTCTGTCACTTGTCCACATTTCTGCACGGCAGAGTCTGTGAAAAGAGCTACATTGTCTTGCAGTGGATGTGATCAAGCATCACTAGTCCTGCAGTCTGTAAGACATCCAACTGTAAAACAGCCTCTGTCAAGTGTTGATACTCAAACACTACTCCAGAGATTAAGATTTGCCTCTACTTTGTAGCTGTCTAAGGGATACAGAGTTTTTACTCTCTCCCTCAGGCTGGTCTGCTGAAGCAGGTCCTCCTCAGCTTTGTCCCCATTTAATTTTGGCTGGTCAAGAGCACTGTCGTGGAAGGCTAACGGGCCTGTAACATCTCCTGGCTTCCCCTACCCTTCTGCTGATGGGGGAAGCAAGGGCAGGAGGAAAACAAAGGCTTGGGCCATTATGTCCCCTCCCAAAGTGATAAACAGGTACCCACAGGTATTTATGCCCTTGTTAGCATCTTGCCCAAATAGGATCAGCAAGCCCTGGTTTCACCTAATACAGTCAGTTTTGCAAATGCCATTTTGATTTGTGAATCTCTGTGGCCAAATGAGCCATTACACTCTGGCAAATATAAACTGAACTAAGTTGCAGGCAGCTGCACTGCCTCACTACTTTGCCTCAGTGTGTGCTGCTCTGTTCAGACAACATGCTCTGCCTCGCTGCTCTCGGCTTGGACAACATGTTCTGCTCTACCTCGTGCTTCAGACCAGCATAGCCCTCATGTTTTGGGCTTGAACTACCTGGAAACTTAAGTGCCTCAAGTTTGCCAGGAGAAGGCATTAAGTGCCTCAGGATGTGGTGAGAAGTGCCACTGACATTGTGCTCTCTGCATATCTGCAACCTCCATGCCAAGAAGAACCAGGATCAGGTCAGAGATTGTCTGCCTCTTTCCCAGTAGCCTGCCACAACCTGGGAAGATCTGGAAGTATCTCAATGGCTATCAAAATGATCAGTTCCAACACTGCCACAAAGGAGACAGGAATTAATCTTGAAATTCCTAGTCCACTGCTGTGAGTAGCACAGACGCTCCCTAAGGGCTCCAGGCTGCCTTTTATTTGTAAGTGGGGCAGAACCATTTTGTGGCTAAACCGTTCCAGTGTTCTGATTCTCCTAAATTAATGAATTGCCCATAAGCATCCTTGTGAAGATTTTCCCAAATGAATTAGAACCCAAATTTAACTGGTTAGCATATAGTTTGTGGGTGGGGCTTTTTGGAAATAAAATAACTACTATTTTATCATTCCTGCCTCATTAATTGCCCCAACTAAATCAGGCAGTAAACTTGAAGTACACTGAAATGGTTTCTGGCTTGCAGAACAGGGACCATCCCTCTGGCAGGCACTGCAGTCAGTGGAGGAGTGCAGTTCCCACAGCTGCACAGCCTTGCTTTCCAAGGCTAGAAAGGAAACAGTGGTAATGAGCTGTAGAGACTGATGTCTGCACTTAATGGGGGTTTTATTTGCTTAGGAGGGTCTGTTTGCTGTAATCACAGCAAGGTTTGTTTTGTGGAAGGCGGTTTGTTAAGAAAGTAGGAGGACTAGAGAACAAGAAATAAAAAATGAGTACGTGAAAAGATAGTTGGGGTAATTAAGTTAAAGACTTACTTTCCTTTCTGCTTCTCCAGTATATCTGAAGGTGAGAGGGAGGCTGAAGGTCAGTGCAGAGGTTGCCTGGCAGAATTTTCATAACTGTTAATACAACTGATTGCTACTCTAAAGCTTAAACAGAGGGGCAAGGAGACTGGTGTCTCAGAGTTCGTTAGAAACCATGAAGTGATTCACCTTCAATTTTTTTCTTCTATCTATTGTCTAGACTATATAAGTGGTGTTGGTCTGACCTAACTGTAAGGTTTGAGAAAGGGTTCTGTGGCCTTCAGTGAGTAGTGTTGTGCACCTGTAAAAGGCAGGCACTTGCAGCATAAACTATAATTATAGGGACAGCATTTGATGACTTTGCTGTTCTCTCATAGCTCCATGGCTTTTGCTTTCCTCTATGAAAAGATACCGAGGAGAGGTTCCTCACCTTCCCAGCTCGTTAACACAGACTAAGACTTGGACCTGGGCAGTGACTTCCTAATTAGAACTGCATTCTACCCTCAAGTTTCAAAAGCTTATTTCCTTAAACAAGGATATACTGACACAAAAGAGAAATCCAGCCCACTGCATATCTAAGCTGTTTTTCAGTCTTTGTCAGCCATGCTGCCCATATGGAGCAGCTGAACTGCACAACTTGCCACGTGACACCAGGGATGTGAAGAGTGTGCACAAGTTCCCAAGTAACTTGGAAAGGTTCATGGATGAGGAATTTGATGAGAGTTAATAAATACAAAGAAAGTATGCCCAGCTGAGAAACTTCCAATACCAAACGAATAGCTGAAAGTTTTCAGCAGTTCTGCTGTCAGAGACAGTGTCAGGGTAGATGAATCCTTGGTCTGACCCAGTGTCTGATCTCCAGAAATGTTGGGACAAAAGATTCATCGTTCAGCTGATGGGAGAGAGCTTTTCCTGCTATTCCTGCCATCTTTGCAATGAGATAATCTTAACAGAGTTCTTTCCACGATATTTGCTGATCACCTTCCTTTTTTGGAAGTTCTCCTGATGCTCTAATACTAATAATAAATCCAGGTGGCATTAATGCTAGCATGCATTAAAAAAATTAGTCAGGCAGACATCTCTGCTTTCTGTGGGTTAAGACACAGCAGTTCTGTATCCCTTTGCTGCACCACCTGCACTTCGTGGCATTACTACCTACTCTCTAAGCCACATCTTGGCAGACTGTCCACCATCCATAAGAGTCCATAACTGCTCTACAAACCTTACATCTCCTCAATGCGTATCCAAAAGCTGTTCGTGCTGGCTCTGGGTTGTTATCTGTGTTTTGCAGCAGAAGTTGAAACAGAAGTGATCAAGACCTGCCCCTGATTTCTCCCCTTTAGGTACACAGATCATCATAACCAATTCTTGAATGGAGTGTCAGGTGTAAGTTACAGGTTCAACTAATTTGCTCTTTCACTATGTCATCACTGCTATTTTCTTTCAGGGACTCATCAATGTAAGACATATCTTTTCTTTGAATTCTCTTTGGGCTTTAATTGCAATACCTAGGGAGGAGAATACAACCACAATATTTTTCCCTTGTCCCCTCAACAGTTACCTAAACTGTCATCTTTGGAAGTGGCAGAGTGAGTGAAGTAATAACCAAGTCAGAACCCATTTGGTGCAGGCACTTGACATATCAAGAGCATCCTCATTCTTTGATAATGGGCATAGGAAGGGCAGGCTGGCACAGCCACTGTATTTGTCTGCGCATTTGTAGGGAATGGCATACTCCAGGAAACCAGAGAGCTATTCAGGGAGGGTTAGTTCTAGCTTGTTGGGAAAGCCAGCATCTGTGTTACATTAAGAGCTGTGTTCACCCTGGGGTTGGGAGAGTATTTGGGAATGTGGAAAGGCTGTCAGGGAGTGACTAAGTGCTCTCATAGTATTGAGAGTTGGATGGCATCAAATTAAAGTAGCACATAGCAGCTTCACAAGCAAGAGCATCTCTACACCAGTTAGTTGAGCTGCAAAAAAATCTTGCCAGAGAATACTTGCTGGAAGCTCACACAAGGTCTCGAAAGGAACCTTTGAGAAGGAAGGATGCCCGATACAAGATTATCACGTCTGCTTCTGGAATTTAAGCCCAAGGCACTGAAAGTAGGAAGTACACCACCAAACATCATTTTATGCTTACATTGCTTTGTTTCCCTAAAGTGACTGTTGTTGGCCTGTGTCAGAGGCAGGACTTGGGGCTGAGCAGAGCTTCGTTAAAGATACTCATTTCTGTTTCATTGCAGAAATACCTGTCTGCTTCCTGTGCTGCAGGCAGAATCCCTTGTATTTGAACAGGGTTATCTTCTATCTGATGGCACTTCAAGATCTCTTTGCTAACCTGTTGACACGGGGGAGGAGGAGGGAAAGCAAAGCAATTCATCCCTCATCCATTCCTGGAAAATTACAGTGTTCCTCTATTGCTCTGTGCAAAGGATTAGTCTTTTAGAAGAGATGGGATCTCCAAAGTGATTGTGCCTACAAAGACTGCAAAACATCTCCTGGCAATTAAATAGGCTATAGTCCTGTGTATAGTTTTGGGCTCTCCCATTCAAGAGAGGTAGGGATCTGCTGGAGAGAGTCCAATTGAGATCTATGATGATGACTATGGGACTTGAACACCTCTCCTGTGAGGAAAGACTAAGAGACCTGGGGCTGTTTCATCTGGAAAAGAGAAGGCTGAGAGGGGATATTATCAATATCTATAAATATCTGAGGGATGGGCAAAGGTACCAGTCTCTTTGGTGGTGCCCAGTAATAGGACGCTGGGTACAAGCTAGAGTACAAGAGGTTCCACCTCAACACAAGGAGGCATTTCTTTATGGTAAGGGTGATGGAACACTGGAACAGGCTGCCCAGAGAGGTTATGGAATCTCCTTCTCTGGAGAGTTTTAAAACCCACCTGGATGCATTCCTGTGTGACCTACCCTAGGTGATCCTGCTCTGGCCAGGGAGGTTGGATTGGATGATCTCTGAAGGTCCCTTCAACCCCTAATGCTCTGTGACTCTGTGATATACTTAATGATGAAATCTGGTCTCACAGTTGTACAGCAAACTCTGGTCATTGTTCTAGAACACACACTCATGTATTCTCACATTAGCATAGACAGTATGAATACACTGTCCGTTGTGGATTTTAAAGCATCTTGAATAATTTTCCCCTAACCAAGTACCTAACTAATATGTGAGATTAAGCTCTTTGTGTTGTCATCCTTGCTGGTCCCCTATGCTGCCCTCCGCTTTCTGGGGGGTACTTTTGCCTGTTGGAAGTTAATCAGCTTCCAGTTCTGGAGCTGTACAATAGCATATTAAAAAAATGTAAATCATTCTGATGTAAGCAGAGATAGCAAAGAAATGTGAAGAGATATCTTAATTGTAACCATCAACCTGTCACTCACTGTAGAGAGCCAGGGTAAATACTGTGTACAACCACCACTTCTGCCTGCCTTCTTTTGCTTCTTACTTGCTTTGCCTATTTTCACACACAAGGCTGACAAAGTACCATTGCTTAGTGTGATACACATTTCTTTTATTGCACTGGGAATAATCTTTCATTACTAAAAGCTTTTTCAAATTTCTTAAGGCCTTTAACCACCTTGCCAGTGTAGCATAATTTATTTTGTGGAGTGGTTTACACATTAAAACATGTGAAACTGTATTTATATATCTCTGATGAGTTCCTTGCTGGCTAGTGGATCAGTGTTGTACTTTTTCTTTTTTGCCGTTTTATTTTGGTTTTTTAGGATTTCATAGTGCAGTTTTTCAGCTGAAAATGAGGCTTCAAACCTGCCAACTTCTACCACTTCACACCAGTTCATTCACTAGTTCAATTCTCAGTTTCAGTTAGAAAGTGTAGGGCCTGGCATCCTCCTGCAGCAGGAGCTTCTCACTTCTGTCCAGAGCAGCTGAGGACCATTCAAACAGCAAGCTGAAAGCTCTGAATTGCTGTCTTTTGGTTTTCTGTCTCCGTACCCTTAGTTTAAGTTACATATCTTTATCTATACATTTTATATGTAGTTTAAGAACTTCAGTTTTTGTCTACTGTTGTCTTTGAAATGGTTCTTCCTTCATGAGACATCGTCCTCCCTCTTGTAGCTGAAAGCTATCTTAAGATATGTAGCAAAGCATGGGCATTTAATGTGATTAAAGATGGCTGTGAGCACATTCATATCAGAGTACAGGGAAAACTTAAGTCAGGTTTTGTACAAATGCCATTGGTGATGGAGAGGTTGTGCAGCATTTCAGGTAGGAGAGAGGAAGGCACAGACAGATCCGTTACACACAGACGTGTCCTCACTGTTCATTGTAAAAGAAAACAGAGGGGCAGCAAGCTCCTTCCAAACATGCCAATACCAGGTTGCAGTCACAGCATATCACTTGATCTGCCATAAATTCCTTTTGTGAAGTGCCCAGAGTCAGCCAGCTGAGAACTATGTTGATGTAAATCTTAGTGCCATATATTTTTAACTCAAGACCCAAACCTTAGGCAGAGGACTTACATGCGTTAATAGAAAAAACATTGTGCCTGTTAGCACTGAGCTAGTGAGCAAAAATCACAACTTCTCCTAAAAACAAGTTTAGAGAATTTGAAGTTCAGGGAGAACTTCTCTTTGCCCTGCATCAGCGGCATCCTGTTTTGCAGAATTACTGTGTGTACTTCTCTGCTGTTTGGGCTGGGAAGAAGAAAAAAGGAAAACAGGATTTGGAGAAGGTGATGGGCAACCCATCAGAACCCAGGCTTGTTAATACATGCACAACCGTCACCATGAATGGATACACCTCAGCCGAGAAGGGCATTTGCAAGCCTGCATGCACACAGCTCCTAATCCTTCCTCTTGCACCACCACCCTTTGACCTCCAGCTGCAGGAAAGTATTGGAGCAACTTGTCAGGCAGTACCACAGGTGAACCGTTAGGACAACCTTTACACTATTCCCTCTGGATGTGTGCCAGCTGCACAGATGGCTTCTTTTTTGGCTGTTTTCTGCTGAGTTGTACATCTGAGAGCCTGCCTCAGGTCAAATCTTCTTTTTAATAGCTCTCTAGAACATAGCCGTGTAGCTATTTATGAAAGAGCATCGCATTCCCTCATAAATATGAAGATCAGTTCCTTGTTTGGCAATATTTTACCCACCTGCTGAGGGTTTTGAACGTTGCCAGGACCACATGAAAATGTATCAAACAACAACAACAAAAAAATACTGCATAAGAGCATCTAAACCCAGTAAATCAAAGGCCGAATTGGCTGTTGAAAGCCTGATTCGAGCGCTAAAAGTGGCTGGTAAGTAACTTTTTTGTAGTAGATGAGGCAGTGCTGTGTAAGTGTACTACTAAGATTAACACCACTTTCAAGTAGGTGGATTACCCCACAGAACTGGGCAAAAGTAGGAGATAAAAATACTCTGTGGAAGCCAATTGTAAGTACTTCATCTGTGCAGAGAGCCCCAACCTGTTTGTCCTCAGTCATCATACCGTGGGCTAGTATAGGTGGAGGACTGAACTGTTAGAGAGCAGTGTAGGGGAAAGGGACCTGGGGATTCTGGTGGACAGATGACTATGAGCTAGCAATGTGCCCTTGTGGCCAAGAAGGCCAGTGGCATCCTGGGGTGTATTAGAAGGGCTGTGGTTAGTAGTTTGAGAGAGGTTCTCTTCCCTCTCTACTCCGCCCTGGTGAGACCACATCTGGAATATTGTGTCCAGATCTGGGCCCCTCAGTTCAAGAAGAACCTCCAGGAACTGGTTGAGAGAGTCCAGCACAGAACCACGAAGATGCTGAAGGGAGTGGAACATCTCCTTTATGAGGAAAGGCTGAGGGAACTGTGTCTTCTTACCTTGGAAGAGAGGAGACTGAGAGGTGAGCTCATTCATGTTTATGCAAAGGGCAAGTGTCAGGAGGATGGAGCCAGGCTCACCTCAGTGATATCCAGTGATAGGACAAGGGGTGCAAGCTGGAGTGTAGGAGGTTCTATGTGAACATAAGGAAAAACTTTTTCACTGTGAGTGTGACAGAGTCCTGGAACAGGCTGCCCAGAGAGGTTGTGGAGTCTCTTTCTTTGGAGAAATTCCAGGCTTGTCTGAATGCATTCCTGTGTGACCCTGCTCTTGCAGGGGAGTTAGACTCAATGATCTTTCAAGGTCCCTTCCAACCCCTAACATTCTGTGATTCTGTGATTCTACAGAGGTCTACAGCAGCAATACTCTCTGTAACTCTGAGCCAGGCATTTTCCCTGCTATTACTGATCAGCTAAGATTCATGGTCAAGGTATCCCACATGACAACTCATCCCTACAGTTGTTCAATATTTTACTACTCATTCCTTAGTTAAACATCTCCTTCAGTGCAATAGCATAGCATAGCAGCAGGCAGCAGAGACTGAGGTCCAAAGAGGACCAGAGTTTACAATTGTTCCTTTGTGGGAGGCACCCTGCAGTCCTACAAAGTAGCACAAAGGCAGCATTAATGGAGCTGGAAAACGGAGGTTTCTAGCAGACCAAAATCTTGGATGCCAAGTCAGGACAGAGGAAGCTGTAAGGAACCCCCAGGTCAATCTGTGAGGTTAAACAGAGTCCTAAACTGCTAACAGCATGTAGCCACTGTCTTGACAGGGGATGGAAGATTTTATGCAAAGAAAGGTTCTAATAGGCTTTAGAAGCTAAAGATCTCATTTCATAGCTTACACGACAGAAGAAAAGTGTCAGTTGAAGCCAGGTAAATCTGAAACAGTTTGCCTTTAGCTCTGAGTACTACTTCTCCCCTCCATTGACTATCTCTGAACTGGCCAACTCTGCTACTGCTTGAGGTTTTATAGCCCTCCTGTCCCTCAGAAGTCTTTGCAACCTCTCCTCCTCCTCCCTGGGGCTTTATTTCAATTAGCTTTAACCTGCTAGGAGTGTAGATCTACTCAAGATACTGCATAGGCTTTAATTCTTGTTTCTTTCCATCTCTTTCTGATGAAATTGTGTTCTGCTAAGCACAGTAATGTTTTTGCTGTGCAAGATAGAAAGGTTTGCATTAAAATAACATTTAAAAAGTTATTTTTTAGTGGAGATCTATTTATAACCTTTGATATGTTCTTCTGGAAGGAGTCGTCTACTATAGCCTGACATAAAATTTGAAGCTTGTATCTCAAAGAGGGCCTCAAACAGGACCTTTGTGTAAAAAGGTGAGAGAAATCTGCTGAACAGAAAAGAAAGACATAGTGGTATTTAATCCTTATCTGTGTGCTGCTCCTTTTTCTTCAGTCTCCAGAAGAAATCTTCTTACATTTTTTAAGTGTAGCCTTTTTTTTCTTAGTTCCATTAGGCTGCAGAATGTGAGAAAAAGTGTGTTTTGGTGTTGTCGTCCTTTACACAACAGAAAGAAAAAAATCCTCCATAGTGTTTCTGTGACCTACTGTACAGGTGGCAGGCTCACTACTTGCTTGATGAAGCATCTCCTTTGATGCCCTACCCATATCACACATGCTGAATTTGTTAACAGCCTGCTGTTCTGTAGGAAAAATGCATGTGAGTAAGGACATGAAGAAAATATCAGGGACATTCATGTGTTTTAGATGTGTTCACCTGAGATTCTCTGGGCCTATATATTTTCTTCAACATGAGGACCGTCTTAGGGATGCTCTGGTCTGTGGTCTAGGTGAATGCTTCCTGTGCTGTGATTTTTATCTCCTGCAGGCAAGATGCCTCCTATTGTGAAAGGGATAGCTGATCTGTGTGGCTTTGTCTGGGTCTCTTGCCTTTTCCTGCTCCTGCTGGCTCCTTTCTTGCCACAAGCAAGGTTGCTGGCAGTGCAGGGACATCCAGAGCATGTGGCTGCTGTCAGACATGAGACAGTCCCAGGGGCCTACTGAGAGTGAGCTGCTCATGAACCTCAGAACCTGAACACTGGGGAGGCCAATCTGGAGGCAGCTGAGACAAGCCTTACACCCTCCTTTCCAGGTCCCTTGCAGAGGCTTGATGTGGGCCCATGGCTTTGTATGTCAGTGTGGTACCTGAGGCTCTTTGCACAAGGCAGTGGCTGTGTCCTACTAGCAGATCCAGGTTGACAAGCCAGAATCCAGTACAGTTGGTTGCCATAATTGTGGGGCTTTCTGGCTTCCAGTCTCTTTGTGAGGCTTAGAGACTTTAAAATGAAACAAGCAGCTTTTTAAATGAGAGCAACCATACTGATAATCCCATGAAGCCATAGGACATTAAGCTTACGGTATTGATGTCTCAGTTTGGCTTTTGTAGCTGCTCAAAAAGTCTTATGTGGCCTACAGAGATCATATAGCTCATTACTTTATAGCCAGAAATTATTAAAATAATCACAATAAAATATGTAATAATAAATCTTCACTTACTTTAATGTCATTTTTTTCTGATACTGATTCCTCCAGCTTGCATATAACTCCCGTGGCCTGAAACTCTTCTAAATGAGTCCCTTGCTCTTATTCCACAGTCCCATGAGTACAGTCTGAAAGGCTGACTTTAACTCCTCAATAGTTGAAAGGCTTTTTAGAGCCTTATAAGAGATTTCACTGAATGGGCAAAGTTTTTTTTTGGAAGCCAGCTTACTAAAATGGCAAAGTCAAGCACTGTCAAAATCACGGCAAATGCTGAGAGCCTGTCACTCTGAAATTGTAGGACCAGATGGCGAGAAACTTTCCTGCTGGTCAGGGAACTTTCTGACCTTCCTTTATATAGACCAACCTAATGATTTTTTAAAAAAACAATTAATTAATTGTAAGAACTAAACTTGATTTACCTCAGATTTGTCACAGGCTACAAGCATATATCAGCTAGTATAGGTCAGCTGCTTCATGGTAACATCATGTCCCGGAATAACCTTTTAATTTGATCGTGCCTTTGATAAAACAAGGAAGCCTTTGAGCTTACTCTTTTTCCCGTGTTTCTCCTCAATCTTAGCAACCCAGAATTGAAATGCAGTAGCATGTTGGGTTTGTTTTGCTTGATGTTTTTTCTCCCAGGAGAACTGAAGTAACAGAATACTTTCAGGACAGGGCTTAAGAGCTAGAAAGCAAGACAGTCCCTATTCAAACATAAAGAATGACTGAAAGAATAACCATTGCTGAAGGTGGGCTAGCTACCCAACTGACAGCTGCCTTGAGTATACTGATAACAGACTTCAAGGCTGTTTGGAATTTTGGGGGGTTGCTTTTGTTTATCTGGTTGCTGCTGAAGAAGCTTTCCTTTCCCTGGTATTTTAAAGGCATGTGTTGTGACCTCTGTCACTTTCTAGATTTGTTTGATGTGAAATTTGAGTCTGACCTTGGAAAAGCACACTGCAGGAATATGTTTGTTTTGCTCTCTGCTGGAGGTAACACCGAACAGCTTCCTTTCCAGTTTTGTTAACTCTCAGCTCAGATTTGTGTTGTAAATGTAATAATCACATTTTTAAGAGGAAACTTGGCATGTTTGGTCTACAAATAGAAGGCCCAGAGCCAGGAGCCTTGCTTTACCTTCTTCCAGACTGACTTTTCCCACACAAACAGCCACATTCATATGAAATTCGTTGCCTAAGTGGTGACAGAAACACCGAAGCCCAAAGTCACAGTTATTGTAAATCTTACCTAGATGCTAAGGGGCTTCTCCAAATCACATCTGCCAAGACTGTTGGCTTTATTACCTGCAAGATACTCTCCAGATTTCAAAATGTCAAATGGATTTTAAATTCACTTAATCCTATCCATAATAAATCAATCAATCAATCAATCAAAGAATGGAACCAAAGCAAAACCAAATTTTTTGGTGCTGCATAGTTCCAGAGAGATCACAAAACAAAATCCTACGGTTTTCAAACATTCTGTTTAAAATAACCAGTAGACACATGAGGAGAATACTCTCAGTTTCAACTCAAAGGACAATATAGAGATCTTGAGGGATAATTAAAGCAGTTGATGTTTGATCAAAGCACTTTTTTCCAAAGAAAAAAGCGTCTGCCATAGATGTTTCTTGTTATCGTTCACTAAGAAGTTGAGTGATGTCTTCAACACCCTGAAGAGAGGGTCATTCCCATGTGCAGTGCTTGCTAGTGCCTCTTCTATATCTGAGTGTGTGTTCATTGCGTTGCAACACAACTTATTGTGACTGAGAATTCAGCTCTTGAACTGGACGTTCACAGCTGCATGGTTTGGCATTCCTGTTTGGAAAGGAGCAGAGCCTGGCTGTCCAGTCTGGGGAGTTTGAAGATGTGCAGTAAGAGTTAATAGCAGAGTTGATCTTTGACAGTTTCCATGAGTTGAAGAATGATTTGAAGAGACCAAGCCAATGATAGATTTTATTTTCCTTTGTGCTTAATCTCTGTCTTTAGAGTTGGTGTTACTTCTGGAGATGGGGGCTTCACATCTCTTTGACTGAAACTACTTTACTATGAAGAAGTAGCATTACTGTTTTACCCTACTTAAACAGAACAAGAGCTTTGTCAGGACCATAGGCCATAAGAGAGGACATCTACTGTATATCCGAGGGCTGGAGCACCTCTGCTATGAGGATAGCCTGAGGGAGCTGGGGTTCTTCAACCTAGAGAAGACTCTGGGTGCACCTTAGAGCTGCTATCCACTACCTGAATCCTACAGAAATGTAGGGATCTTACAGAAAGGCTGGAGAAGGACTGTTCGTAAGGGTGTCTAGTAACAGGACAAGGGAGAATGGTTTTAAGCTGGGGGAAAGTAGGTTTAGACTGCATCTCAGGAAGGTCTTCAGTACGAGGCTGGTAGGACTCTGGAATAGGTTGCACATGGAGGTTGTGGATGCCTCCTCCCTGAGAGTGTTCAAGGCCTGGGTGAAGGAGGCATTGAGCAGTTGAGTCTAGTGGAGAGACATCCTGGGCCATGGAGGTTGGAGTAAATGATCTCTAAGGTTCCTTCCAACCTAAGGCATTCTATAATTCTATATCTGTAATGCTGCATATCTTTGGCTATCTGTAAAATGCATTTTTACATAGACCATATTCTAAGCACTTGAAAAATAACTGGTTAATTATTAGTGTATTTTTCCATTCCCCAGGAAAACTATCTCCTCTCTCCTACACAGCTGTGTTTCTGCCCCAAGCCACTCAGTGAACAGAACTATTTAGTGTAAACTTGTGTTAAGCTATATATCAGTACACCACTCTACACTTTGAGAGAAGAGACAAGGGAAAACCTTAATGCTTCATGTTACCAGTACTGGCCTGCATTTTTACCAGGCATGTGCCTGTATTATCCCATGCCTCTGACAGCAGATCACATCATCTGGGAAGTGTTTTACATAGTTGTGCTTTTAGGAGAACACTGTGCCAACAAATAACAACAAGACCTTATATTTAGAGTCATAGAATTGTCAGGGTTGGAAGGGACCTCAAGGACCATCCAGTCCCAACCCTCCAGACATGGGCAGAGACACCATCCACTAGATCATGTTGCCCAGAGCCACATCCAGCCTGGCCTTAAAACCATCCAGGCATGGGGCTTCCACCAATTCCATGGGCAACCTATTCCCATGTCTCACCACCCTTATGGTGAAGAACTTCCTCCTAATCTGAATCTACCCTCCTCTAGCTTGGATCCATGCCCCTAGTCCTATTACTACCAGCACTCTTAGAAGGTCCCTCACCAGCTTTCTTGTAGGTCCCCTTCAGACACTGGAAGGCCACAATAAGGTCTCCTTGGAGCCTTCTCTTGTCCAGACTGAACAACCCAAACTCTCTCAGCCTGTCTTCATAAGAGGAGCTCCAGCCCTCTGCTTATCCTCATGGCCCTTCTCTGGACACACTCCAGCATGTCCATGTCTTTCTTGTAATAGGGGCTCCAGAACTGGATGCAGTACTCGAGGTGGGGTCTCAGGAGAGCGCTGTTGGCCACACTTTTCTTGATGCAGCCCAGGGTATTGTTGGCTCTCTGGCCTGCAAGTGCACACTTGTGGCTCATATTGAGCTTCTCATCCACCAGCACCCGAGTCCTTTTCTTCAGGGCTGCTCTCAGGCCAGTCACTGCCCAGCCTGTATTAGTGCCTGAGATTGCCCTGACCCAGGTGCAGGACCCAGCACTTGGTTCTGTTGAACCTCATCAGGTTTGCATGGGCCTATCCCTCCAGCCTGTCACCGTACCTCTGGCTGGATCCCTTCCCTCCAGCATGTCAGCCACACCACGCAGCTTGGTGTCATTAGTGAACTTGCTGAGGGTGCACTCAGTGCCACTGTTCATGTTG
>VWZE01013047.1:25622-49161 GCA_013396675.1 Eubucco bourcierii | reverse complement strand
AACCAACAGAGTATTTATTCAAGCTCCTGAAGGGTGCTTAGGAAGTGACAGACTGCAAAACAAAACAGACACAATTTTGCAGACAAGTCCAGGATGGCAAATCTGGAGATTAAGCATGCAGACTTCAAAAAAAAAAAAAAATGTGCTGCAAAAGTAGCCACAGTGGACAATTGATGGAGATTTGAGAGCCTGATTATGAGCCTGTTGCAGTTTTAACTATATTGACTGGCACTTCTGTGATACGTGCTTTATTAAGCATAGTTGTTCTAACCATTAATTTCAGCATGAAATGGTTTTACAGAGGCTTTTGTGTGTTAGCCTAAGTGATTCTTCACTAAAGAAAGAAATCAGTATGTCAGTATGGTACTGGACATCTTTGAAGTTAGCAAAATTTAACTGCCCAGATGTTTCATGAAAGGCTTTCAATTCAGATAGTATTTTCAGCCTGGCTACCTACCAGAAAATAAATACCCTTCAATTTTTCATGGAGGCAGGAGAGTCAGTTTTTCGCCTCTTCCCTGCCCCCCTGAAGTGATTTTAAGTACTGAGGTACCAGAGTGACACCTTGTGGTAAAACAAAGATACTTTGAGTAGAAATTTCATGCTAAATACACATCAGGACATTACTACATCTCCTCATAGTTCGTCTAAAATGATGTTTTCTACAGCTATGTTATTTCCACAGATTTGTGTGTTAAGCCCCAAGTATTAAGAAAGAAAATGCCTATCAGTTACTGAACCAGGAAAAAACTACCAGAATTCTGCAATGAGATCAGAAAAAAAAAAAAAAAAAAAGCTTCCCCAAAGTCTTTTCAATTTGATTTTACTATTAAAATCATTATTATTTCTCAGACAACTTTTAAGAAATACTTTTCTGCAATTCCCGGCGGGCCCCCCCACACACCTTGTGGAGATGTAATACGGTTTAAGCTTTCTCATCCATCTGCCAATTTTATGTGTTGTGCTCTATTTCTCTTCTTCCTTTTATCCTTTTGCCTGTCACTGAACGTTGACTATTAACTTTGCAATAAATCAGCACTTGCAGTACATTTCAGGACGAGGACCTGAGCTGGGCAAGGTAACTCATGGAAACAGTAATTCGTCATCCTCAGAGTATAGTTTTAAAATAAGATTAAGAGAAATCTAATAAAGTAGGTGGAGGTTTTTTTTTTTTTCAGCCAACAAGTTATAAGATATTTCAGTAACATGTGCCTGCATGGTGCGAAAAAATGTTGGCAGGTGTCAATATTTTGTATTACAAATGTGCCTAAGTGTTCAGAGCCCAGAGCAAATGGTTCAGTGAACAGCTGTGAAATATTTACACTGCTGTCCACAGTTTACACAGCAAGGGATTGAAATGGAACATAGAAACTCAGGGACTTGCTTACACTGAGAGATGAGTAACTGCTCTGAGATAACACAGAAAAAGAGAAGATCCTGTGGAAGAAACCAAAGTTGATCTATGAAGGCAGACATTAAGAGACTTAGTCTTTTCCCTGCCTTATTTCAACTTGTCAAGTCCTTTCTGATCTCCACAGGTGTGTGAAGACCTGCTAGGTCGCAGCAGTAAGCTGTGTGCAGTTTGATCCATTAAGAAAGCCTACAGGCTAGAAAAGGATTGACCTTTCCCTTTATCCTCCCCATGCCACCAGTTGGGAGCATTTTAGAGCCCAGAGCTCTCCTCTGATACAGAAGTGTCAAGATGGGACAATCTTAGGCATTAGTTAAGCCTTCTCATTGTCATTAGTCCCTGCTGGAAGCAAGACAGGTAGAGTCAGCCTTTTGTTTAGTTATGATGTTCTTCCTCTAATCACTGTCAAGGAGAATGGCCTTTAAAAAGGTCCATCTTTGATGCCTCCTAAGTCAATAGATAGCAGAAGGGAAAAAAAGTAGCACTGAATGGCAATTGGAGATGGATGGAACCACAGCAAGGACTTTTGACAATACAGACAAAAAGTTCATTTTTTTAAGGCATACTCTGAGAGACCAACAACTGGCAGGAAAAATGATAGTTGATGGGGTTTGTACAAAGAAAAGTAGTAGGTGCAGTGCAAATCAAAACCTGGGAAGCTCCTTCAGCCCCACTTGGATGAGAAGGGCCTATGGGGCAAGACTAAACTGTCACAAGAAAATCACATTTCTCCAAAACTGAGGATCCATGCTAGAAATTGCCAACGTTGCAGCTTCAACTCCCTGTCACAAATGTGTTGCTTTGCACAGAACTGAATATTTTGTGAGTTGTGGGCAACTCACAATTTTAAAAATTAAATTCAATAATTTACCACTTAAAAGAGTTTGGGAAAAATATTTTCTTAAACATTCTCCAGTGGTCTAGTCTAAACTCTACAAAGGTCAGCAGAAAGGCTTCTACTGAATGCAAAGAACTGAACATAACTAAGCCTGTAAAGCCTCTAATTTTCCCCAAAGGCACAATGCCTGTTATTTTAACAGCTAGGAGAGACCAGCTACCAGTCTAATTCTTCCATTAAGGCAGCCAGACACCTTTGGTGGCTATATGTATTTGAGATCACTCAGTTGATCAGCAGCAACATCAATAGAGACTGCTATTGCTGCAAACACTGTGAGAATGTATTGAAATAGCCAGCAGAAGTAAAGTATACTCAACACCATGGGTGAACACCCAGTACCCTGCAAACTTTCCCGAGAGAAGTCAATACTTTACATAGGAATCACAGTGGCAGCAAAGCCAAAAGTCATTACCTGAAATCAGCCATTGACGCAGCAGACACAGGCCAGAGCAGCTGGTGGTCAAAGCAATGGGAAATTTTACATTACCACATAAATTGATGTAGCTTGTCAGAATATAAGGCACAGAGCTTGGTTGAGAAGGAATAGTTAGGCTTAATGAAGTATGGCCTCTGTAGCGGTATTTCCTTATTGTCACTTAGTCTTTATAAAGCTGATGGAAAATAAAATCAGACAGAGCTGGGGGTAGTGCTGTGGCTTCCTGCAGGTCTGTAGACATCAAGCAGGAAATACTGCTGTTCAAAACTAGCTCTTCAGAAATAACCCTGGATACTGATGCAGAAACATTACTAAGTTCCCAGTCTTCTCCTGCAGAAGGTTTTAAAATTACTTTTAAGCAGCAATTAAGCGTAGCAAATACAGATGCAATCTGGCTGAATAGGTATCTCCTTTGTGATTCCACTAGGTTATTTCCCATCTTCCCTCAACCAACACAAATCTTACACCTATGCCCTCTCAAGTAGCAAAGAAGCACTTTGCAATGCATATTCCAGAGAACCTCTGGAGAAACAGGCAGTTAATAGAGGAGAAGATTGTTTACATAACCATTTTTAGCAGTGTCACAATAGCTTGACATCTCTTCCCTCCTGGAGAAAGTTGATTATAGAGATGCTGAAAACAGAAACTGCACAGCACTGAAAATCTAAAATCAGTCCTCTTTTAACACCATAGGATCCAGCATGCATTTACCAGTGCCGTAAGGCTGTCCCAAGGCAGTGCCTCTTTAGCCCCTAAAGCCTACTTCCTCCTCGAGTTGGTTTAGTTAGCAGTGTTAATGTTTCAGTCAGAAAACTTATGCATGAGGGACATATTTCAACTATAATTGTTGAGAGGTGTGCAGCATTTTCCTTCTTTCAGTAAGTTATTTTCTTAATCATTAACCTTCCTCCTTTTGTCGTATACATCAGTACCTTCACCTTATTCCCTTTGGCACTAACTGCATACAGCATGAAGCAGCATGTAACATCCTCATTTCCTGGCAAATTGTGTGGTATTCCAGTGCACTCAGCTTTGCCAGTTGCAGGAGACACTCTTCTGGTTCTGGTAACTTCAGTGTTGGAGTTTTTTCTTTAGCAGCACAGAGAACAGTACTTTCCTAGTACTGACAAATTCCCATTACTTGTAATTTGGTCAGGAGAGACATTTAACATAGTCCTGGAGCACCTAAGGTTGATATCAAACCCTCTAAGCACAACTATGATCTATCTAGTGAGGAACAAGGATAGGGATTATCACTGAATGGTAGGGGTTAGGAGGGGCTTCTGGAGATCATCTAGTCCAACCCTCCTGCTAGATCAGCACCACCTAGAGTAAATCATCCAGGAACACATCCAGACAGGTTTTGAATACCTCCAGAAACAGACTCCACAACCCCTCTGGGCAGCCTGTTCCAGTGCCCTCTAAGTATATCATTATGATAAACTATACTTAGGCCTTACTCTTTCAAATCTGAGTAGGCAGCCAGAGGTAGGCGAGGGTTTGGGGTTTTGGTGTGTTTTAGGGTTTTTTTACCCTCTAAATCAAATATTACCAGATGGCCTGGTAGAGCCAACAGAGCTGATCAACTACAACTTGCTGACCAGACCCAAAACAGTCACATCAGACCAAACTACAGTTTGGGGAACAAGAAGTTAGTTGGTTAAAGCTCAGCAGCCTGTAGCATGTGGGCCAAAGACAGCATGCAGACCAGTTTGGACAAGCAAAGTACCAGGCTGGGGAGCAAATGTTCAGGAGGGGAAGAAGTTTCTGACCAAGCTCTGAGCAGCTTCTGCTTTCCCAAGGCAAAAATAACATCTTCTCTCCATAAGGTGCTTCCCAGCTCCCCTCTGAGATTTGATGTTGTCTTTTCTAAATTGAAGATCAGTTCTGATACGTGGCCTTTTAAGGGTTCTGACATCAGGTTTAGACTAGAAAACAGAGGACAAAATTCTCAAACTGAAACTTTCTCTATTTGGAAAGTATTTAGGAAACTTCTTATATATCGTTCACGCTATTTGTTGTCTTCAAATCACTTTTTTTTGGTTGTTTTTATGGTTTGTTTGGGATTTTGTTTATTTTTCCTTTATTTCTGGTGCCTTTTTTTTTCCCCTCTCTCCATTCTGTGCTCTGAGCAGCCTCCTGTCTTCTTAGAACATCTCCTTTCTCATCAATAGCAGCTCTTCCCTCAGTTCCCCTCAAGGACCATTTTTTGCTCTCCTCAAAAGATAAAACAAAACCCAAATGCCACTGTATTTAACTACAGGACTCAACAATGAAGCCTTTTTCTCCCCCAGATAAATCACTAGACCCCTCTGCACCTGTGTCTGAGGTACTCTATGACAGCACTTGCTAATGCAGAGCTTCCCAACCTATGGGTGGTTAAGGGATAGGTTAACTTGTCTGGATAGGCCTTTACATGAAACATTTTTATGAGACTTCTTGCATCTCCTATCCTAGTAAGTACTGGGAGAGGAACATGATTTGTAACAGCACACACAGCCAAAGGGTTTTAAGAATGTGAGCATCTGGGAAAATTCAAGAGACATTTTCAAAAGCAAACATGTCTGTAGAAGTGGCTGGTGCATGACAGGGAAAAATATTCAAGACAATAAAATAAACAAGAAAAAGACACCACAGTTATGATCAATTGCTAGGGATCATTGAATGATATGGAATCTGGATAAAAGGACAGTGCTTAAGAGGAATTTGCATGTTCGGTAGCAATTTCAGAAGTAGTGATCTAGTGATGCTGTTCCATCTCCAGGTGCCATAAAGGTACAGAAAGAATGACAGAAAAGCATCTGCAAGAAGATAACCCACTATAAAAGAGCAGAATGTAAATGAAACTTTGGATTTCTTGAACAGGTGCAGCATAAAGCATCCTAGAAGTACTGGCTCAGAAAGAACTACTTCTGACCCTGACTTCTGCACTGGCATGTAAAGAGGTACAGGTTTCTTTTTACACCAGCTGTTACAGTACTTACCCTAAGCAAGGACTGAAGTTCTTCCTCTTTTCTTTGTTCCCTGTAAAATCTCTACATAAGCAGCACTTATTTTAAAAGCAGCAGATGGTAATAACAGATTCTCACTAAAATGAATCATGCCTGGGTAAAATAAAAACAGCTGAGCTCAGTCTACAAGTATGTAGTAGGTGGTTGGCTATTTTGAGAAGAACAAAACTTTCTAGCACCTGGAAACTTTAAAACAAAGACACCACCAAGCAACCAAAACCTTAGTTCAATCATGTGCAAAGTCATATTCTTGTACAAACTAAACTTTCTCATATGCACTACTTTAATGGGATAGAAATTAAGCAAATGAAGTAAAGCAGCAGTTCAGTTTGTCATTCCTTGATGGGGTTTTCCTGTGCTCTAGAGGAAAACATGCTACTGAGCAGCAGCCAGAGCACCAAAGGTAATACTAATGAAACGTTTTGGGACTTTATTCAACTAAGAGCAGACTACTTATACAATATTCAGCAGAAAACTACTGCAAACTTGTAGAGCTTTTACAGATTCACAGTTTGCATTGGGTTGGAAGGGACCATCAAAGGTCATCCTGTCCAACTGCCCTGCAGTCGCCTAGGGCACCTCCAACTCGACCAACCTCCTTCCTCCCATCATAAATGCTAACTATCACTAAAAGAAGCACATAATGGTAGCTTTAAATGCAGCACAGTAGACAGTAATAACAGTATGCAGGTACTTAGTAATTGAGTTACTAAGTAACTTAGCACTAAATCTACTGCACATGTAGTTAGAAGCAAAATACACCCTGCACTTAATGCATGACTTCTAGTCACTTCAGGTGAGATGTTCTATTTTCAGTTAATTCTCCATCTGAAGCCATGAAAAATAGCTGTTGCCTGGTGCACCCATATCCAGTTGTTCAGTTTAGTATAATTCAATTGCTTAAACATCCCAATAAAAATTAGGAACCAACAAAGCCCTGCAAAGCACTATGATTTCCTCAACTGCAGGCCAAGTATTCTACTACTGCAATTAAATTCTCACAATACACAATTATTAACAGAGCTGACTGTGAGGTAAATGACCAAAGCACAAGGCACCATTTCCAGCAGTATAAAATGGAGATTCAAATGGTCACAACCTAAGCATTACAAAACCTTTCCACACAATATGCCTAGACAGCAGAGCAAAATGTAGATGTGTTTTTTCCTTATCTGTTACTGATAACTTCAGGCTGTATTTCAGACAGAATATATTGAAATGGGTCACTCTGTGTGTATTCACCACCTTGCCTGACTTCAGACAGAGGGACATTGTTAGTGACCAAAACAGGACTTCACCAGTATTGCAAGCAACAAAGAAAAAAATTCCAAATTCACTTATCAAAGCCTTCTCCCAAAAGAAGTTTAAGTAAAGGTTTGCCCAATAAGAAGAGACAAACCTGGAGACCTGTTAAGGTCCCCAGTAAATGGTTAAACAGATAAATGCTGGTTGCCAGAGTAGTTACTAGCAGGTTTTCCCTGTTTTCCGAGACAGCTAGCACCAGCAACGTTATCATTTAGCCTGTAAAGCTCGTCTTAAAGTACTACATTCCAAAGCAGATAAATTAGGTCTCTAGTTTAATGTCTTGAAATTGTATCCTGTTATTAGATGCATCAATAGAAAGGAATTAGCAATCTTTTCCTCTACCTTCAATTAAGTACTTTCTGTATAAGTAATTATACACAAAAATTTCTTCTTCTTGGCTCCCCACTGTTAAGAGTCCATTAAGTTGACAGCATCCAGATACTTTAAGAACCACTCCACAGAGAACAATGCTAATACCCCAATTGATAGTTACATCTAAAAATGCTACTTGTTAACAAAACCTAGGTTTAACACTTATACTTCTAGCTACTCATCAGTTGAGGGATAGGTTGTCATCATCTCTACTGCTTTTGTCTTCAGCAGCTGTAGGACAGGGCTCTTACAAACCTCACTGCTTATGAAGAGTTCATTTTGTTCCTTTCACATACCTAGTTTAGATGCTTAAGTGCTTTCATTACTATTCCACACTTAGCTGTAAGCTGTGGCCCTTAGCTAGCAAATATAGTGCTTAGATCCAACAAAACCTGAAGACAGAAGCACACCCCCCTCCTCACTGACATATCTTAAGCCAATAGAGGTAGCAATTGGACATCTAATGCACAGTGTATGCCTTTGAATTTCTTCTGAACTCTTTACGGTACGCTCACCTGTAAAGTTAAATATTGGCAAGCTTTGGAAAGCTCCTGCTTTAATCGTAGGGGAGTCTATAGGCATGTAGCATCTCAGTCTAGAATTACAATTCCTGGCAGTCAAGTCAACATTTACTTCACTACTCCTGTATGAAGACAGACCTGTTAGCAAACTCAGGCATAATCCAAGGGCTCTACCTTTAATCAGAAACAGAGTAGAACAGTATTACTGTTAGTATTTGGAAGGGGCCCTCTTAAGCACTTAGTTACACATTGATATACAGACAGTCCATGCAAAATTTAAGATGTCAGTCTTTAGCTGCTCTGGCAGTTGAAACTGTGCCAATCACAAGTTAATGCACTGACATCTAGGTAAATTCTTGGGCTTTTGAGAAAACAAAAGCATACAGAGCAAGGATTTTTCTAAACACCTTCAAAAAGTCAAACCCTAAAATGTGTTTGGCCATCTATTTGGCTTGATTGGTAAGCCGCAATTCTTCAAAATACCTTAATTCCAAGTATCTTTGGCACATTGTCACACTCAAGTTACTGGACCAACTCACGATAGGAAATTCCTCTAAACTGTTATGTTCCCATCACAGAATCAACCAGGTTGGAAAAGACCTTCAACATCATCAAGTCCAACCTATCACCTGACACCTTCTAATTAACTAAACCATGGGACAAAGTGCCTCATCCAGTCTCTTTTTAAACACCTCCAGGGATGGGGACGCCACCACCTCCCTGGGCAGCCCATTCCCATGGCCAATCCTTTCACAAACATCAGTTTAATAGTTTAGGTTAGTGTGTTGGTTTGAGGCTAATTGGAATATTTTAATGAAAAAAAGTTAGATCGTAGTCTGTGAAAAGAACACAGTGGTGATGTCCACTTCACTCATAGGCTTGCTGAGATGTATAAAAGCAAGGACACAAACATAGGTAAGAGAGAGCCTGTCAGACTTGGTGTGTCTTCTTCTTGGGCTTCTGCTGTTAACTAATCATTCTGCTTCTAACCCTGCCTTGCTGATCCTCTAAACTCACCTTGCACATAAGGCAGACCTTGGGATAAGGTAGAGGGGTGGAGAGAAGGAGGAAGGGTGGTTGGGAGCCCCTCCTGGAGACTCTGATTTCTGGGAGGGGTATTGTGTTTCTGTATCATCTTTATCTTGTATATTTCTATATATATATATTGTAAAATATTTTAAGTATCTGCTTGCATATTGTGCTAAGCTGTGAATGTAAAGCTTCATTCGTTAACTTCCAGCTGGCTGAGTCTAGTCTGGGCGATTTTTTGGGTAACTCCCAAACCATCATAGTTAGCTGCTTTTAAGACAAGGAGCACCTCACCAGCACATTCCAAAGAAAACAGTCTTACTGTAGAGCACCCGTAGTCTGGAAGCAACTTCAGCCCTTCTCTGAATGTAAAGCTTTATTTATAGAAACATTGCTGCAGTAATGGCAGCAATATTTGCATTGTATTTTAACTCAACAGTAATAGGTTAATATTTACATAACACTTAAAACCCAAAACCAACTAAATAGCTTTAGAGCAGAAAGACATATATAAAAGTTAGAGATACTTAAAAGTAATCACAACTATTTCTTTCTGGTTGATTTAGTCCAAAGGTCTATTATTTCTTAATCAGATTAGCAGGAAGAGTGGATTTGTCCAAGTCATCAAAATATGGATGGTTCAAGGCCATTTTGCCAGAAATTCTTTTTGCAGGATCATAAGTCAGCATTTTCTGGAAGAAAAAACACAAACATATTTACCTATTTAACACGATGTTAGTTCCCCTGTCATGAAGTAGTAAATATTTAACCACAGGAATAATCAACTATCCACAAAGACAAGTTTTCCCCCTACATTCCATGATTTCTCATAGAGAAGAGGTTATTTTCACCTGTAAATTAGTAAAAATACATAACATCTCAGAGAGGGAAGAACCACTTATCCTTCCATTCTATAACCAAGCCATGTGTCTGTTGGGATGCTCAACTAAATTCTTGCCACTTGATGCTTGGTTCTGTATTATTAGTCTCAGCTTCTCAACTAAGGGAAGTTATAAGCCTTAAACTCTTGATACTGAAAGTGCTTACCTTACAAGGGCCAAGTAGTTGTATATTTGTTAAACTCATTATTGAAGAAACTAGGATCAAATTGCTTCTACTGAGCTTGGTGCAGCAAAGCAATCACTCACTTTCAGAGTCCAAACAGGAAAGCTGTGTACGTGCAGGTAGGAGTCAAGAAACCCAGAGTCTATAATCTACAGGGGATGCCTTGCTGCTAAAGTAGCCCACAGAACTTCAGGCAAGAAATCAGTTTTGCTAGCAGTTAAAAAAAAAAAAAATCTATGAAAACAACAACAATGCACCCAAACCCACACCAAAACTAACCAGCCAACCACAAACCTCCATCTACAGAGGCTAAAAAGAGGAAAGGAATGAAGCATCTAGCAGTTTTCTGCTAGACTCAAAACTAGGAAAATCTCTGCAGTCTTTTTGCTCTGATTTCTCCTTAGTAAAGGAAACTACATGTCAAATTCAAATAATCAGGATTCTACCAGATGTTTCTCCTGCATCCCAACAAATTTGTCTTCCAGAAAAAAAAAAGCTTAACCAGTATTCCTCTGTGTGGTATTCAGTCTTGACATTTAACTGTCTTTAGACTTCATCCTACAGGAACACAAGCTACTGGTCTTAACAAAACTACATAATGCATTTTCAGATGTAGTTATTTTACATAGTACTTCTATTTGCGGTCATCTATAGAAGGAGAAGTTAAGAGTTTGACACACCTGAGCTTGTGCTCAAGGGAAGCACGTGCCTGCATTACCTTTAAAGTTATATTACTGCTTCAGGCTTACAAGTGCCATTAAAAAAAACTTAAATGGATTCCAGGTGCTTAAGAATTCAGCTATACCACTGTCACCAGGCATTAATAGGAAGCAAAAAATTCAAAATTTAAGGAAAAATATAAAATATTTCACAGAATTTAATATGCTTTGATATTAGTATTCTGTTAATACCATGTGAAGAACTAGTAGGGTTTTTTGCCTTAATTAGCAGCAGCCTAAAACATTCATTTTACACAATAAGCCACGACTAAGCTCACATGATTACTTAGCAGGCCAGTCACGTGACCACAATCAACAAGATTCACTTGTTCTATTGATTTTAGTTTGTAAACACAATCAGTAACAATTCCACTTCAAACTCATTTAATAATGATGCTGTCAGACACAGAGGAATTAAGTCAGTTCTCTTTGCAAAAGAGTACAGTGTGCAGTGCAGTTGCAGTGTGTGCATGCAGCCCAGACATCCAACAGAGTCCTGGGATGCATCAAGAGCAGCGTGGCCAGCAGGGCAAGGGAGGGGATTCTGCCCCTTTACTCTGCTCTTGTCAGACCCATCATGAGGGCAGACAGAGACAGTCGGGGCTCTTCAGCCTGGAGAAGAGAAGGCTTCAAGGAGACCTGATAGTAGCCTTCCAATATCTGAAGAGGGCCTACAGGAAGGCTGGGGAGGGACTATTTACAAGGTCTTGCAATGCCAGGACAAGGGGAAATGGGTTTAAACTGACAGAGGGAAGATTTAGACAGGATGCTAGGAGAAAGTTCTTTCCAGTGAGGCTGGTGAGACACTGGCACATGTTGCCCAGGGAGGTTGTGGCTGTGGACGAGGTCTTGAGTAACCTGTACTAGTGGGAGGTGTCCCTGCCTATGGCAGGGTTTTGGAACTAGGTGATCCTTGAGGTCCCTTGCAACCTTACCATTCTATGATTCTATAATACTGCTGCAAGGGTTAGAGAGCCATCCAAAACAACTATGCATCTAACACCTGTTGTTCAGATGTCAGTCTGACCTGTAGCTCAGTTTTCAAAAGAGAAAATGTGAGAAGTTGTGGACTTCTTCAGTGACACCACTTCAGAGTACATATCCATACCAGTATCAGAAATAAACTATTTTGGAACTGCTTAAAGCCATGAGCCAGGTACACAGATAATTGCTGTACAAGGTTCCCCACTTAGAGATGGTTCTGAAGTTTGAGCTTATCCTAAGACCCAGAACATCCACCCCACAATCCCACCTGCAAGCCTGCACTGTACAAATGCAGCTTTAGAAGTCAAAGTGTTTGCTTAGCAGCATCTAAGCAAAATTAGGCTGCAGTGGCAGCACATGAGCTGAAAGAGCACTAAATGGAAAAGGCTGAAGAAATCCTTATCAAATCTTAGTGTGATAGGTTCAACTCCATGGCCACAGAACTTAAAGTGACACAAAATAGACCTATTTAAAATGTTAACCCACCACAGTAAAAAACATTTAGCTCAGAACTTAAAGACACTGCGAACTAAGCACCTAGTTTCACAGCTAATCAATACATTTAGCTGTTTCTATCACTGATTATTCTGTTAATACCACCATGAAAGCTGTGGGGTTTTTTACCATAAAATGAATCCACCAATATTAATCTACATGCTACCATGAAAGAAAAGCATTTCCAAATGTATCAGCAGTCACAGGACCACATCATACTTACTGCTGCTGCCAGAGAGGTCATGGCTAGTTTTAGGGCAAAAAAACCTCAATTCAGACCTGTTTATATGATTTCATAGTTGTACCTGGCCTGCTAACATAAAAAAGCTGAGGCATGATTGCTTAGTGAGTAGTGGTCTAGTTCTCCATTTTTTGTCAAAGTGAATGCCACACAAGGTATGGATTGTCATTTTTGTAGAACTGATACCACTGCTGATAGTTTAAAGATCTCTGTATCTTCATTCTAGCTCTCTCATCGTTTTTTTAAATCTGCAGTTTAAGACAGACTACTTACAGACAGCAGATCAAGTCCATCTTCATCTAAGTTTTTGACTTGTGTTGCAAGGCTCCCCGGTTTCCACTTTGGGAATGTGTTTTTATAGTCTTGCAAAGATTCCACTTCAGGCCATACATCATTGTTGGGGGTTCCTAAAGCTCTACACAAGTATAAGCAAAATATTAAGCAGTTAGTCTGAGATCTGTATGTACTACTACAGTTTCAATAAGCACATGGCACCAGTGTGCAGCGCTGCACAAGTAGCAAGAAACGGTTCAGTCTGACATACCTGAAGATTCTGAAGAGCTGGTCAATTTCTGAGTCCCCATGGAAAAGTGGCTTTTTAGTTGCCAGCTCAGCAAATATGGTACCTATGCTCCATATATCTACAGGAGTTGAGTAACGAGCAGATCCTAGCAACACCTCTGGAGATCTGTACCACAGAGTCACTACCTATCAAACAAAGAATTTTTTTCATAATTTTGTAGAAACGGGTTCTCTGAAAGACTGCAAGCACAACTCATTCATTTTAACAAAACCCCTGAATACTGCTTAATAATGTCCAGTGCTAGAAGTTTTAGTAAAGATACTAATGCATACCTCATTTATGGGCAAACAACACACTGCTGCAACAGTTTCCACTGCAAGCAAAGCAGCAGAAACAGTGTAGCAGTTACTACACTTAGCCATTAAAACCCTCCAACTTCAGTACTTCGTGAAGAAAAAATACTCTTAAATACCAGGAAGCTGTAAGTTCTGGCCCATCCAATTCACTGTTAAAGATTCCTAGGCAGCATTTGTAAGTGCCTTGGAATCTTAGAGTAAAACAAATCAAGGAGATGGAAAGCCTTTCAGTAAAAGAAAACTGAAGTTCTGAAGTCAAATATCAAAAAACTGATTGTTTTTTAGTTGTTTCATATTCAGTTTTTATCAGGAAGGTAGTAACCATTGCTCAAATCAACCAAAAGAACGTTCCAACTCACTCACTTCATGAGTGTATACACGCACTGGAATCCCAAAGGCTCGAGCCAATCCAAAATCTGCCAGTTTAATCACTCCCTTGTCATCTATTAAAAGATTCTGAGGTTTCAGGTCTCTGTGCAGAACCCTTCTTGAATGGCAGAAGACAATACCTTGCAAGATTTGATACAAATAACTCTAAAAAGAGAGTAGAGGGAGAAAGAAAATTAGTAACTTTTAGTACAGTGTTATCACAGAACAGTAGGGGTTGGAAGAAACCTCTGCAGATTGAGTCCAACCCCCTTGCCAAGGTAGGTTCACCTAGGAGTGGTCACACAGGAACACATACAGGCAGGTTTTGAATGTCTCCAGAGAGGGAGACTACCCTGTTTTTGGGCAGCCTGTTCCAGTGCTCTGTCACCATCAAAGTGAACAAGTTCCTCCTCATGATTAGATAGAGCTTCCTATGTTCAAGTTTGTGCTAATTATCCCTTGCCCTGTCACTGGGCACCACTGAAAAAGGACTGGGCCCATCCTTCTGACATCTGCCCTTTAAATGTTTATAACCATTTCTGAGATCCTCAGTCTTCTCTTTTCCAGACTAAAAAGAGAATTTTCTCAGTCTTTCCTCATAAGAGAGATGTTCTAGTCCTTTCATTTTTGTAGCCCTTTGCTGTATCCTATCCAACAAGTCCCTGTCCTTCTTGAACTGAGGGGACCAGAACTAGACCTGATACTCCAGATGTGTCCTCACCAGAGCAAACTAGAAGGGGAGGAGA
This sequence comes from Eubucco bourcierii, assembly GCA_013396675.1. Classification (NCBI taxonomy): domain Eukaryota; kingdom Metazoa; phylum Chordata; class Aves; order Piciformes; family Ramphastidae; genus Eubucco; species Eubucco bourcierii. The sequence continues at coordinate 34,680 of VWZE01013047.1, read as the reverse complement.
ACCAACATTGACCTGCTTCACACACTCTTCTTGATGCATCTCAGGATGCCATTGGCTTTTTTGACCACAAGGGCACATTACGTTAATATCAATCACCGAGCCATGCAAATTAATTATTTACTTAAGCATATTTTGAGGCATCTTCATTTCAGTAATTAGAATAATTGGAAATGACATTTGAGAGCAAAACTCCCATTCATCATCTTACTCATAGCTGTTGCTTTACCCCTTAATTTCTTCTCAGAGTTAATTACACTGAAAATAAAAGAGTTTTGTAAGTCATCTTTAGATTAATTTTTATCTTATATTAAGAAATTGTCCTCATTACCTTAACACGTGAACGATCCAAATATTGGCCAGATGGAATAGTATCCAAGTATTTCTTGAGATCCATGGAAAGGAATTCAAAGATGAGGTACAGTCTTGAATCTTGCATAAGAACATCCTGAAGACTAAAATCAAGTATATGATCAACTTCATTGCAAAGTGCATGGACTCACTCAGCAGGCATACAAACTGATTCCCCTCCCAGCAGGGATACAAAGTGACATTTTTGAGTTCCTGTTAGGAAAGTCTTAAAAAGCTTTCACACTTCAAAGACTAACAGACTTAGTGAGTTATGCTGTCATCGAGAAAATCAAGTATATCTGGGGTATCATAGACAGACGTGTTTCCTCTTAAACTGATGTTCCCTCATGTCTAGTACTGGACACAAGAAGTCTGATGAAAACATTTCCAGTTGTGGGTGTTGGTGCCTCACTTACCATTGAGGCCGGTTTATTACTGCAGAGCCTGAATTACTAGGACAGTTTAAAGGAATATTGTAACAGGAACCTTGTAGACAACAGGTTTTACACAAGTTTTTAAGAATCCCCTTGATCTTTGATAGACAAAAGTTCCTAAACCCAACCATACATGCACTGAGACATTGCACAGCTGGAACTTGGCCAGTTTTAAGGCACGTTAGAAAGTATTTTGCTGCATCAAAGAGCAAGTAAATATCTTGTGGGAAAGACAGTAGGCACCATCAACTCTACATGTCAAGTAGTCACTGATGGAAGTTTCTCTTAAAGCTCAGATGTGCCTGATATGACAGCATCATAGCATAACATGTAAATCTTGCTACAAAACAGCAAGGAAGTGACTGATGACAGAGGCTCACATAAATACACTAAAGTCAAATGGTCTATTCTGAGGCGATACAATTGAGACCAACTAAAGTAACAGCTTTAACCAGTTTTCATGAGGTATGCCATCTCCATTCTGACAATAATTACATAAATTATGTGCAGAGTGATTTACAAAATTAGCAAAAATTCCTTAGATTCCTGGAATGGAAAGAGGCAATGAAAAAGTCTTAATCAGAAATCTGGCATAAACATCTTGGAAGTAAAGCTATTTGCTACTAAGCAGACCTGTATTAAGCAGAGTAGCTCTCACCTCATTAGAACGGAAAAATAATTTATCTGAAGGGACCTAGCACCCTTCAAATAGTTTAGCTAAACATCAGTATATGCATACCAGACTATATTGGGATGATGCAGCTCTTTTAATAAAGAAATTTCTCGGATAGCAGTACTTGGAACACCTTCTTCCTCACTTTCTAGACGTATTTTCTTCATTGCAACCACTTGGCCTGTGGTTTTGTGCCGACCTTTATACACAACACCATAGGTACCTGAACAAAAAGACAGGGAAAGGTACACAGGAAATACCAGCCCAGGTACAGAGAAGTCATTGTGAATAAGAACTGCTACCATAAGCAAGTCCTTCAAACCGAGTTTTGAAGTATTTGGCTTGATTACAAACCACCACTTAGTTTTTGGCATTTAACCAATAGCATTGTTTAAAGCATGCCACCCATAAACAGTGTTTGTTAGGGCAGGATACTACTGTGTAGCCTCAGTGTGAAATTTGAATATTTGGAAAACATAGGTGTAAAAATCAGATATTATGATTTCAGGCTGATTAATTTCCAGGCTAGGTCGTTATACCTCTTATGATTTTTCCACTGATACATTTAAATGCCAAAAGTTTAGCTGTGGAAAAAAAAGTAATCCCTCTGCAGTCAGAGCTCTATCCATCCATCTATCTAAACCTCTATCAGAAAACTCCGTGCAGGAAAGGGTAGTGCTGTGGTTCTCAGCAGAAACTAAAATTTGAGCCAGTGATAAAACTCAAACCAATAATCTGTTCTGTTTATCAGTGTTCACAGAGATAGGGTTATCTTGGCTTATTGAGGGTTCTAAGTATGCTCTTTCTTGAAGCATTAATCTCTCAGATTAATCTTAGACTAGTTTCTTTCAGGGAGAAGATTCAGACACAAGTTATGAAGCTCTGTTGTAAGATTCAAGCCCATACATTGCGCAGTTACCTTAGAGAGTACCCTTCCAGAGTAACATACTGCAAATTCTCAAGTCTACGTAATGGTCGAGCATTATCAAACACACTGACTTCTACATGTAGCTTAGTCTGGATTTCCAGTGAAAAGGAGCTTGTGATGATCCTCTGCATAGAAGCAATCTTTTTCATGCCTTACAATTTACAGTTCAAATTTGCTTCTCCAGAGGTTTACAACATGAATTTTTCCTCTTTGACATGTGGAGTAACCAGGTTTAATCCAAGCAGAACAATCCACAAACCACTGCTACTTACGAGCAATTCCAAGCAAAATAAATATACTATGCAGTGCAACTTCAGAAGCAACTGGTAAAGAAATTCATACATGAAGAAATGAAGGAGCTTTCTAAACTGGAAAGCTGGTTGCAGGCCTAAGAATGTTTCACCACCACCACCATTGGAGGAAAATTACACCAATAGTCATTAATATAAAGGCAAATACTTCAATATTGATCAGTTGTTTCAATTGGACTGTATAATCTTCAAAAGAAAGGCAGTCTGAAAACTCTGCATAAAGAGATAATTACTGCAGTATTTTGACATTTAATTGAACAATCAGAACTTTCTCCAATAGCTGGAATGCACAGAGCATCTACACCTGATAAACTGTGGGCACTGCAAGGTTTACAATTCTCCATACTTACCTTCCCCAATCTTCTCTATTTTTGTGTAATCATCCATTGTTGTAGTTATCCCTGAAATTAACAGGGGGAAAAAAAACACATGAGTGAACAGCTGCTGTACCAAACACTGCCAAGTCACTGAAATTAAGCCAAGTCTTTAGAAGCTAGCATTGCCTCATGTGATTAGGATGTAAGGTGGAATATCTACCACTCTCACTATAAGCACAGTTTTTTATTTGGGATTCCATCCAAAAACCTACAACTTAAAGCATGAGTGGACACTCACTCAAAGGAGAAAAATGCTTTTGTGAAGAAAGCTCCTCCAAGTAACTAAAAAAACCACAACACTCTAGGCAGGCATCAATTTGAAATAGTTATGATTAGCAGGAGCCCTACTATCTAAAGTCACAGAGTTTGAAGTTAGCAAACATATCAAGAGACAGCAGTACCCTATTATATGATAATCACACTGAAAGGCCTTCAAAGCTATGAACCTAAATTACATTGTCAGGCACAAAATACTAGGAGGCACTGGCACCTGACAGGCAGTTCACAGCTTCCGTATGACTCCTGACCTGTACTAAGCACAGTTGAGCTATAGTACCAGGTTCGGAAACGTTACAAGGTAACGAGCAAATTTGCGGCTACCTGCAGCTCCAGAGGAGGCTTCCAAGCTCGGGCAGTCGCTGACGAGGCAGGGAAAGCAGCGAGTGCTCGCCCCTAGCCCGCTCACCGCGCTACCGAAAACAGGAGCACGCTTCCCTGTACTTTACCTGTACTAGTGGGAGGTGTCCCTGCCTATGGCAGGGGGTTGGAACTAGATGATCCTTGAGGTCCCTTCCAACCTTACCATTCTATGATTCTATGATTCTATGATTCCCTTTCGGGCCAGCTCCTACCCTGCTCGTCACACGTCTCAACACCTGGAAACCGCCACACTGGTGCGGGGCTCAGAGGCAGCTGAAGCCTGAAGCACCCGCTCTAACAGCTGAAGCCCCGACACCTCCCTCCCCCCGAGCTCTCATGGGCAACCTCACCCGAATCAGGGCAGAGACAGGGACCGTGGCGTGACCTAACACGCTGCCCTGCCAGGGAGCAGGACCCTCTCTGCCACTCTTGCGATTGGAACAAGAGCTAAGTACAGCAGAGACTGAGAAACGGCCAGCCGCGCGCCAGCCGCCAGCGCGTTCCTGCAACCGTTACGCGGCCGTATACACCGGCGGCTACGGAAAAGAGGCGCAGCAGCCCCTCCGCAGAACCAGCACCAGTCTGAAAACCCCTAAACGCTTTCGCCAGCTCTGCTTGTCCTCACCTGAGGAGCCACCGCCGAGTCCACTCCCCGCCGCAAGGACGTCCCGGAGACGGCTTAGGGGCAGGCGCAGCACATTCGAACTAGCCGCGCGCCGCCGCGCTCTGCCAATGGCGAACCACCGAGATGATTCAAAGCGGCCAATCAGCGCAGCTACGCTCCGGCGGCGCCAAAGTGAGGGCGAAAGGCGGCTTCCGCCTCCGCTGTAGAACCGGTGTGGCCAGGAGAATGATTTGAGTGCATTATTGGTTCGCGGCCGGTGCGGGAGGCAGGACCCTAAAGTTTTTTTGCCCAACTCGCGAGATAGGAGGGTACTGGTGGGTGAACTGATCGCTGCTCAAAATAACATATTAGGCTGTTTGCATGGAATGGGGAATATAATCATGTTTGGTTGAAGGCCGGCTTGTGTTTGCAGCTGCTCTCTTGAATCAGCAAGTGTAGATTTAGATGCCAGAGCGTACATTCATTATTTCTGCTTGCAAGGCTTCTGAGCTGGGAAGTACCGCCGTGATTTTTGAAGCCGATTTTAAAATACACGCATTAATGAAAGGTCACTGGATAACTTAATTTTCCAAAAGCCGGGACATATGTCTATAGTAAATTAAAGTTCTGTTTCACGGCTCCCAGATTAAGAACAATTATTCTCTATACTCTCACCGCTTCTGAAAGAAGGGTCGGGAATGTAACTCGAGAAGCACCTGGGGTTGTGCTCAGTGAGTGGTCTGGCAGCGGCAACCTCACTCCATCGGTACCCGGGAAAAGTACCGATGCAATGTGCTTGTATTTGAGAGAGAAGGGGGAAACAAACACGCACACACACCAAAAACAACAACAACAAAAAAAAAAAAACCCACAAAAAAAAAAAAAAAAAAAAAAAAAAAAAAAAAAAAAAAAAACCCACCAAAAAAAAAAAAAAAAAAAAAAAAAACAAAAAAAAACCAAAAAAGACCAAACAAACTCACACCGAAGAAAATGGTATTCCAAACATTGCAAAACTGTGTTACTTAGAAACTTCAGTGCTAAATAGATTTGCAGAGAAAAAGTGTTTCTAATTTTATAGGTCTTTCTCCTACAGTATAGTTTCCCTGTGGACATTGTGATGCTGCTGACCCACTCTGGCACCCATTTCTCGTTACCACCGAGAGTCCTGAGCCAACAGACTCCTGTGGAAACGTGCAGTCCGTGCAAGAGTGACATACAAACACTACTCCACATTGCTGAAATAACTACATGTTCTTATTACTTCATTGCACTGGATTACAACATCCTTGAAGGACGTCATTATTGCTCCTCATAAATATAAGCAAAGCAGGCTGCTGTGTACGAAAACATACAGCTTCTTCCCTTAAAAGCATTTGTTTGGGAGGGTGGTTCCAGCAGGCAGGACTGTTTATGGTGCATTTCTCTTCCCTAATCCATGCATAGCAAAGACAAGGCAGCTAACCCAGCTCCTCCCCTCTAGCACACATAATGTTTCAGGAGGAAAAAAATCCTTCACTTTCCCCTCCCTCCTGGGAAATTTTTGCAGCATAAATTTTGCATGCTTGCAGATTTCTATTCTCCTTGAATTGTGTGTTTCCAGCACTTGTTGCAGATTTACTTGCCTAGAACAGGACTTTCACAACTCTGGGAAATCCCAGATGGAAATACAGCTTCACATCTTGTGCAGTTCATAGGAAAAGAGTCTGACCTGCCATGTCCTGCACAGCCACAGAGGAGTTCTTCCCTGTATGTAGAACAAGTCTAAGGCGGCCAGAGCAGCCTTTGAAAGGTGGCAAAAATCTACATTTTTCTTCATAAAAAAAGAAACCGTGTCTGGGAAATCCCAGACAAATGCTAACCTTACTTAACATGATGTGTGTATGGGGGAGGTAGCAATTTAATGTACTATAAATTAATGGAAGTTATATTAAATTAGATTATATATTAAAAAACATTGTACCTGAAAGTACTGAATACATGGATCTGAATTTTCTTGAAAACAGCGTTATAATTTTTTTCTGACTTAGTTTAATATATAGGAATTTTTCTTAGTTGTGCTCATTCAGTCATTACTGTTGGACACTAAGCATTAATTCTCAGTGTGCTCACTGAATTTTCAAATGCATTGAGAATATATCTTTTTCCATGTATCCCATTGCCTCGCAAATATTGGGTGGTGAAAACCAGGAGGAGAGTTGGTCAGAGGGTAACATCTCTCTCTTACACAGTAGCCCAGTAGCCTTACTTCTGTTTCACCCCTGAGGACACTGCTCTACAAGCCAGCAGGATACAAGGCCATGATCTATTCGAGGCTGTGATTCAATCAACTGGTACCTGAGGTAACAAGTTCAGCCTTTTCTGATACTTTCAGAGAAAACCTAGGAGGCAGGTAACTCTGAGATCTCTCTGATTGCCATTGCACTTGAAGCCCAGTATAACTGTTCCTGCTTTTGCTTTGGCTCTCATGGCATTCCCTCAGAGCACAAATAGTGCTGGCTTAATCACAGGTAAGCCGCTCAGGCAAACTGTTTTGCTGCAGCCTCCATATGTTGTGAACTAACAGCTGTGTACCAACATCTTAAAAGCATGGCATAACTGTGTACACCAGCAGTGCTGCATGCTTCATGCCCACATTATCCTTGCTCACTTGCTCTGTCCTGCTATGTGTAGCAGTAGACTCTAGCTAGCTTGCTTAGAAGGCAGAGTACATGTAAGTATAGACCTATGGCATTGATTAGTCATGTATCAGTCTTGACAGTCCTGCTTACCCACCATTTACCTCCCTCTTGCTGTTGTCTGTGTAACCATAGGATATAAATCATGTCTCCTTTCTCACTGGATAGTGCTTTTCTCATTGGATAGTGCTTATCTCATGCTGGTCAATGCTTTAGACATGCAATAGTTAATGGTACTGCTCAAGACAAGTGATACAAATATACTTGTATTGACTTTGGTGTTTAAAGGGATTTACTGTTTTGCTTGAACGAACAGTAGCAGTGAGCCTGCTGAGTCACCCATGGACAGATGTGGGAATCTCCAGGAATGCTGTTTCTCTTTACAGCAAAACATGGATGAGTGCAAAATTGAGGGAAAACTCAGAAGTAAACAGCAAAGGAATCTAGGTCTACTTTGACAATATGACATTAATTACCATTTTATTTATATAAATGGGCCAAGGCACATATATTAAAACCTCTTCAGCATCCAAAACTTCCACTTGCCTGAACTTCAGTGCTATTTGTGCAAGGCATATAGGATCAGACTTACAATGCCAAGCTTGGATTATAGTATTACAGTTGTATTCATGGCTAAGAACCCAGTATACTACACTGAATGACTCCTTCTATGCTGAGTAAAGGGCAGCTGCAAGAGTCAGTATCATCTTGTCTTTCATATATTAGTCATATTCTCCTCAGCAATAACATCACTGTAAGGAATAGAGAATGTGTATTCTGTCTTTTACATAATGATGGGATTAGGAAAGGTCAACTGATTTGTGAACACCAATAGATCATGTTCACTGTACTCAGAAGCAGACAAATTTAAACATTGATTGGCTTCTTTTAACATGTATTACAAACATAAAAATATTTTGGGCTAGTTTAACAACGGAAAAGTACAGCAGCAGAGATTTAGTAGCATTCAGGAGAGCAAGATGATATTAGAGGGATGATAATCTCTTCAGTATTTAGCTCGGGTGATGCATTTGACCTGTTAAATACTTGTTATATAGGACAGTGAAAAACTCCTCTACTGCTCTTATCCTGCATTATGTTTTTGACATAATCTTGGAAAATAAAGCAAAAGAATGGAAACTTAAGGAAAAAAAATAATTATCAATGTCTCCGGAAAGCATGAGTATAAATATTGTAAATGCATTTAAACTATTTTAATTTAGGTTCAGATTTTATAAAGTATCATTTTTGATAGCACAGTGTGTGTCATGCGCTAGACTGCTTTACCTATGAAATTGAAGCATTTATATGGTTGCAGAAATGACTATATCGTAAAACATCCCTGTATTTCAAATAACAAAATTACGACTAGAGGGAAATGTCAGTGTCTTGGTTATTCATAGGCTTGTATCTTCCTGGAGGAAACCTTGGCTGAATTTGAAGTTAGGGAATGTTTTACCATGAGCTTGACAGTAGCACATGAAAAGGAACATGGAGTACAAGGAGCTCATGAGAGGGAGCACAAGGATGTGCAGTCCCCAGCAAGCACATGAAGGTTGGCCTCCAGATTCTGAAACGTGTGGTACCTGTCCGTGAAGTCGGAAACCTCCCTTCAGCTCTGGCTTTGCTGAACTCATGTCCCACAGTCAGGAAAAATTCACTATAACCAGAGCTCTTCCTTCATTGTGGGACACAAAGCTGGTTACATACAAACCTTAAGAGAAATACAATTATAATGAAATGAGTAAGGTGAACTGGGCATGTGTACCAAGCTAGGGGAGGGGANTCTCAGTAGTACAGTAGTATCTGGGCAAACATGCAGGCTTCACACCACTGAAGTTATTGTTGAAACTCCCATTAACTTCAGCTAGGCAAAGCTTTCTCTTCTGATCTTGTAAAACAAATCTTAGAAAAAGGTGGCTGCTTCAAATTCAAATTCTTGGTTTTTGCACTTCGTACAGCTGACTAGTCCAGAAGAAAAATGGCAGAACCCAATAAACTGCCTTCTTTTTTTTTTTTTTTTTTTTTTTTTTTTTTTTTATGGGGGGGGGGGGGGGGGATTCCAAAAC
>VWZE01013047.1:0-23890 GCA_013396675.1 Eubucco bourcierii | reverse complement strand
GGGGGGGGGTGGGGGTGTTTCCCCTTAAGCTGTGTTTTCTTTCACAATCTGCAAATTGTGAAAGTCTTTACAATTTTTCTCCCTGAAAACTGATGGAAGGTGGTATGCAGTGATGACATGGTATGTGAATTGTATGAAAGCCATGTGTGGCCCAGCCACAGAGCTGCTAATTGCCACCAGTGATAGTACAGCTTGCCAGTGAACTTGGGCATCCTTGCTTCATGCTTTCTTTTAGTTAGTGAGGAGGTTGTGATCCCTTTCTTCCCATCTTCTCTGGCTCCCAGCTCCCTGAGTGGGCTGAGGAAATGAGTCATATCCAAAATAAGATGGATAAAGACATTCTGGGGAATTAACTTCTGCATATGAGACCCAGCCAAGGTCTGTGGTTAAATGTTTTTGTTTGGCTCTATATACAAAGAAAAAAAAGATATACACTTCACAGAGAGAATGATGAGGAATTAGTTACACAGTATCGCTGTGATGTATAAACACCTATAGTCAGTTTACACAGCTGGGTATTCCCTTCTTAAATTGCACCTACAGCACTCAGGCCCAGGGCAGCAACAAGTAACTGGATTAAGCTGTTATCAGCAGTATTTCCAGATAAATTAGTGCTTAATAGCATTCGTTGTGTTTAACCACTCCCAATTGGTAAAATAAGTTCTACTGAAAACAAGAATATATTTTGGTGTACCGTAACAGGCTTTTGAGAAGTGTGTTGGTATAAAGACATTGAAGTAAAAATTAAAATAATCTTAATTGCTTTTACAATACTTTCACAATCTGAAGTCCTGTGATAAAACACTTTAATGAGACTGATTAAAAATATTCTTTAATACCAATGCAGCGGCTCGTGTGTGAGGTTTGTGTAGTTGTCAGCTTTGACCATGAGAAGAGAAACCTCCAGACTCATCCTGGCTCAAGCCTGTTCTCAGTATCACTAACCACTACGGATAGGAGCTCCTGATTGCATTCTCTGTGTGTTCTGTTCCTTTTCTTCAAGCAACTTCGAATTTGCTTTGTAGTAAATGTTCTACGCCTTAGTACTCATTATTGCAATCCAACAGTAAACCTTTAAGGTATGGAGTATTGCAAAGAGTTCATTAGTGCCAAAGCAGAGAACTTGGCTGACTTTTAAATTTCGCTTAACAAAGTTCAGCTCGTCTCTCCAGACAGTCCCCTCCAGAGTGACCTGCAAGCAGGAAGGAGAAGCGACATTGACCTGCCCTCGGGGCTGGTGCTAGCAGCCGTGGGCCGCTGTTTCAAAGTAAGCCCTGGTACGGTACAGGTGGCCTACCTATGGCTTGAGGGGCTTTGGCTCTTCGAAGTTCTCCTACACCAGCCAGCCGCCTGCCCTCTTTTCCCGCGGGGCAGACTTTTGGAGCACTCCCCCCCGCTACAAAGCGCCTTGTTGCGGGCGCTGGTAAGGGCAGGCAGTGCCCGGCCACCCCCGGCTGCCGCGGGACGGAGCAGCGGCCCCCTCAACGGGGGAGCGGCCGGCCGCGAGCCCAGTGTGCCCGCCCCTCCTCAGCCTGCCGCGGGAAAAGAGGCACCGGCGGGGCACGGCTCCACCCGAGGGGGCGGCGGCGAGGGGCAGGCCCGCCTGCCGGTGGGGGTGAGGCCGGGGCGGCTCTGCCCCCACGCTGGGCGAGGTGTGGAGAGAGAGGTGCCTGGGAGCGTTGCAACATGGCCTCCTCCTCCCGTCCCGCGGGACGGGGCGTCAGAGACCAGGTGAGCAAGGAGCCCTTGGTCCCGCACCGCTGCCGTCGGGCGGTGTGAGAGCAGTGGCACCGGAACTAGGGTCAGGCTTCTGCTTTTCGTCCTTTCTTCTCCCTTTTCTTTACCGCTGCCGGGCGGAGCGGGGCCGTCTGCTTCTGGGCTACGAGCGGCGGCACCGACGGCGGCTGCGGCGGGGGGCGCGTACCGTGAAGGGAGGGGGCGGCTCGCGCGGCCGTTAACGGTCGCTGCCGGCCATCAGCGGCCCTGGGGCTGCCCACGTAGGGTGACAGAGGAGAGGCTCGGCTGGCTCTGACCCTCTCTACCCCACCAAGGTGTGAGGGCTGGGATTGGTCGTGACTAGCCAGGTCTATCCACTGCCAAGCTCAAGCCCGGCCGCAGTTGGGGCTGGCCTCCTCTTCTGGCGTACTGCATGTGCTTTGCCGGCTTTTCACACCTCGGTAATGACGCAGCCAGGTGCTTTCGGGGTGGATGGATGATGATGTCCCACTTGAGAGACAGACGGAGTTTCCTCCATCCTTGTCCAGTGCTCGGCCGTCGACCTGAGCCTGTGGCTGCTGGGCAGGTGGTGTCTAGTTTGCAGCCTGTCACCGCGGGGATAGCTAAGGCGAATCCATAGCAAAACGGCTTCAGTGTCACTGTCACAGGCAGAGACAGGTAAAGAGAATGTACTGTGTAAGTCTGTGCTGGGACGTGGCACAGGCGTCCACCGGAGCTGTTTTTCTCCCAGGTCCTCCCTCCCCCACGGTGGTTAGTCCCAGGCCACAGGGTCAGGTGAAGGAGCTTTGCTACCGTGTTGTGTATCCCTTGTGTATTCAACGTGAACGCTTTCTGTTTATTGCTTTAACAAACGGTGCCTTGTGTCATGAGTGAGCAGACTGGTCCCACATTCCTCCAGCTGAAAACAAATGGTATAATCAATTTTAACTGTGAAGACTCTTGTTCTCAGGGGGGAAAAAGAGTGCATTTTAGCTTATTACACAATACCTGACCAGCAAAATGACATTTCTCCCACTAGAATTAAGTTTTTTTACAGGATTGGGAAAGTATGGTAAAAGTGAATTGCATTTTCTTTTTTGGAGCTCTACACCCAGAACTCCTGAAACTGAAAACTAAGACTAAAATATAATGAATCAAGGGTAAATAAACTTTACCCTTTCTTTTTTGATTCTTCCTTTCCAGCGGTCATGCTCTAAAGCGGAATATAAATTAACACTTCGAGAGAGCTGACCAACTAGGTTCTCTGTAAGTTCTGTCTCAGCAAGATGCTGTTCCTCTTGTCTGTCGTGTTTTCATGAGAGCTGTGTTTGAAGGAGAGCTCCTAGGACATGAGGACGGCAGTTTTTTTCTTCAGGCATTTTTGCTTCCTCTCTTTTCAACAGTTGGCTGAAGGGTAAGTGTAGCAAATGTGGCTTCTTGTGTGTTCACAATGTGGGTAGTTTCCAAACTTATGCTGAGAGTTTTATAAGGACGTGTTGAAAACATTGAATTCTTAAAGAAGGTGAGAGTTTTCAGTCTCCAGACTGTATATATTACATCTTGAACTTGGAGTAGCTTCAGAACTGTTGAGGGGACTCAGCTTTGTACTCTGATCATTCAGACCATCAAGGGCAGCTGATTTCCCATTGTTTTGAGACTGTTGGATCAGAATCTAAACTTTTGGGTGTCTTTTTGCATGGTTGTTTTTTCTTCCCTCCCAAGAGGTTGGTGGGTGTCTAAGATGCTCAGATCTAGAAATGCTATTAATGCCTAATGTTGGAGATGGGGGCATACTTTGAAATGGTTGATGTTTTTGATGAATTCTTTGTAGGAATATTTTCTGCCATTGTAAATCTCATTCTGACATCCTAGGTGTTTTCATTGGAATTTCCTAGTGCTCATAGCTTGGTTTCTTTTACCAAATGATACTGTGCTGCTACTCTGATACTTGCCAGAGGAAAAGTTTGGGGATTTTTGTTACTGAAAAAATTATCATCTCTCCTATCTTATTCAAGATAATTAAAAAAAAAATTATAAGATACAATGATTTACAATCTGATTGTATTTACAGTACAATGATTTACAGTTCATATGAATAATTAATTGCATGTAGACATTTCCTGTTTTAAAAATTATATTTCACATTTTTCCTAAGGTAGCTTCTTCTAAGCTTTGCGGAGTGAGACAAAATTGTCGTAATGACATAAGAAAAAAACTCAAGAGTTGCTATTACAGATATTTTTATATTACTGTGCTGCTTTGCTGTTAAGTATCAAGACAGATCTGTTTGCTCTTCATTTTATTTAAATGGACTCTATGATATTTTTGTCAAAAGTTTGTGTTTTTAAAAAGCAAGAGGAAGAGCAGAACACTGTTGTGGGTTTTTTATTTTTAGTTTGCTGTTCTTTGGCTATGAGAGTTCTGTGCCTCAACAGCAAATGCTATTAAAACTCTGCACCTAAAAGTAAGTGAACTAGGCTTACAAGTCACTGACAGTGCTATATTTTGTTCTGTAGTGTTTATATTTAGTCATCTTAGAGTACTGAAAGTTGGAGATTGCCTATGGCTTATAGGATATCTAACTTTAAAATCATCTCATTTCTAGAAGTCTTACTTTTTCATGACAACGTAAAACTGGGATGTTGGTGAGAAAAGAGAGGAGACAGTAGTTGTACTGTTGTATAAGGGAAGAAAAGAAAAAATGACAAAGTATTCAAATGTGAAACCCATGTTCTCAAAAATGATTTGCTGTTGAAGTAGAAAATGTAATTCACAGAATAAGCTTTCAAGTGGAATCTGTAATATTGTTCATTCAATCGCATCTGTTCTCAAAATCAACAATAAACTTAAATTTTCTTCTTTCTTTGAAAATTTTGGGGGAAATAGTAGTAGTTCTGCAGTTAAAAACAAATGAACTACCCAAATGTTCTGTGTAGTATACAGATTGTTGGTTCTGCATCTAAGTTTGAGACATTCAGTCTAGGCTAGTTCCCGACACTGCTGTCTATTCTGAGTTTATTTTACATTTTTATCAGTTTAACTTTTTTTCCCCCTCCACTCCCAATTTCTTCGTGCTTTATTCTTGTTTCTCAAATGTTGATGTGTACTAATCCAGTGGTTGATTACTTGTAAAAGTTTTTTTGGCTGCTTTGTGTTGTCTGATACCGGAGTGCTTCCCATATACATTACCTTCTGTGATAAGCTCTTGACAGTGCTGCTTATAGTCCTGTTGGCATGGCTCTCAATGACAAAGTAATAGCTGGCATGTTGCATTATTTCAGAGAAAAAACCCAGTCTTTAATGTGCAGAATTTCATTAGCTCATTCTTTGAGGGAGTTTGACAATAACTTGGCTCAAGGAAGCTTATTTTTTTTCCCTTGCCTTTTTGTAGACACCTCATGGCATTTGTTAGCTTTTTCTAGGGGAGTAAAGAGTGCAATAGAACTTGGGGCATGAAGGTGATGTAAGCTGTTTCTGTGGATTTTATGCTTAGTTTTTGAAATGCATAGTGTTAAACAGGTATTTATGATGCGGACATGTCTAAGAATGAAAATAAGTTTTATTTTTCTAATTTTCTGAAACAAATCCTTAAAAATAGTTTGAACATCTTTTGCTTCAATATGATAAAACTAATTTGGATTCTGTTCCTTTCTTCCCTGAGAGGGGGGAAAAAAAAAAAAAAGGCAAAAATATCATGTTGCTGTCACTTTTTCTTTAGAGAGAGAGAAAAGAAGGAACTCCAAAGTGTTGCTCTCATCTTGAATAGTTAAGAAACACAAAATGGATAACTTGCGTGTTCTGGCCAATGGTTGATGCCAGTAGCTCTTGCTCTCAACTATTGAATTACTTCCGCAGTCACATAAAATACATAGAAAATAGTCACTGCTTGAACTGTTTCTTCTGCCCTTGCCATTGGGATGCAGTGTGACTGTGTGAAGAGAATATGTTACAGACTGAGAACAATAGGTCAGTCATTGATTATCTTCTTGTTTGTGTGATTCTTAGTCTTGCTCAGGTTTAGTAGTGTGTTCACCAAAAGTTAACCTGTTTAATCTTGGTGTAGTTAGTGGTTGCTGTCCCTGTGACATCTCACAAGAAAGGATTCAGTATTGGCTATTTAATTACATGGTAATTTCTTCTAATAAAACTATTTAAAACTTGTGTTCCCACTGGCTCATTGAAGATAAAAAGTTATCATATTTCCTTCAATCTCCTTTTAAAATTCTCCAAGTGCATACTTAGGTTGGTGCCCTTCAAAGGAGAAATTGTTCAGAGTTTCCATATAGTATCTGATGTATGCATCATGACTTTATCAGTAGGTGTTATTGATTCTGTCTGGTAATAACTTAGAAAATGTTATGAGCTAATGAAAGGAGTTCTGCACAGCTGCAGTGGGGAACATTCATGAGCTGAAATCTTCCCATCCATCCTGTGTGCTAGCGCTAGAGCAAGAGCTGGGCTGAGCTTTTGCGCCGATCTCCTGTATTAATTTAAACAGGTTGTGATGACAGCTCCTTTTAGTAGGAGAAACTAATGTAACATTCTGCAATGAGTAGTTGATAGCATATGCATATCATATGAGAGCTAGTTACTGCCAAGAGTCTTCACAAAATAGCATCTATTTTGCAAAGTGTTTTAAAAGCAATCCTAATTGTTTGACAACTTGTGTAGAACAGATGGAAATTATTTTTATGATCTTTGCATACTATTGTTATTAGTGCTATATTTTGTGTGTGTGTGTATTTGCAGTTTTGGAGAAAGCAGAATGGATTTTGTAGCTTTCCTGACAATTAATTTACTCTATAAAAACATAGAAATTTGAAATGTTATGAGTTGCTACACCCTGGCTTAATTCTAAACAGTTATTCCACTTTTATTTTTCATGACTTACCATTTTTGCCTATTACTGTAGTGGGTGCTGACTGTATAGCCGGTGAGGAATTACTTAGAGCTGTCTGGATATCTTTGTAATGCTGTTTTTCTTCTGAATTTGAAAGTGAGAAATCTGAACTCCTCTGTGGTGGTGAACATCAATTTTCATAGAAACATTCTATACAGATGACTCATTTGTTTTTGTCTTAGCTTACTATTCTGTAGATGTTTGTTGCAAATGTCTCACTCTCTTGAAAGGTTATCTGCTTTTCTCTCTCTTGTCCTCACTTCTGTGTGAAGGAGTTTTTATTGAATTTCTTTTTTCCACCTTGTAATCTCAGACTCATTTTTGTCACTTTAATAGTTTAGTGCTGCCTCAGGCAACAAGGTGCCGTCTGTGAAGGTTCAGTTTCCTCGAAACACCTGTTTAGCTTTAGGACTCAGTCAAAGACAATTTGTCCTGAAATTGCCAGTTTTACTGCACAGATAACTCCCAGGTCCACCAGAGAACAGAACTCGCAAAACTGGAAAACCAACGACTAGTTTTAACCTTTCTTATTGACATGAGTCTGGTCTATATGTGAAGCCACAATACATTTTTAAAAGCACAGGTCTTGTAATAGCAAAGCAAGGCTCATGGAGGGAGGATAAGCAGCAGAACTGCAGATGTTGCTTACTGAGTAAAGTTAATTTGTCTCGCTAGAATTTTCATTGATTCTTCACTTCTTTATCCTTATTTTAAAGTTTTCTGTTTGTGCTGTGGAGAAACAGAATCAGGCTGCTCTGCTTCTGAACTGCAGGACCAACCCTTTTAAGAAGGTGTTTTGGGGACTGATATGTAAAGTTTGAGGCAGTTGGGTGAGGAGAAAAAGCATGAGTCTTGTGAATGGGGAGGGGGGAATATACAAGACTAAGTCACCAGAGTGTGCCTTCTAAATTATACCTTTAGGGCACAATGAGCCACTAAAAACTTAATATAAAAAGTGAGTCAGCTCGCCTTCTGTTCTAACAGTCAGTATGGCATTCAGGGAAAGAAAAGAGACTTCTAAAGTTAGAGTCATCAAATTATAGATGAAAGTACTCTTTAATATTAAAGTAACAGTAGTAGCATATAGTAGTAATCATGTGATTGGTACTAAGGGAGAAGTTAATTGACTTGGCGAAATCAGAAAGAGTACTAGCAATTTTAAAATAACCCTTGAAGGAAAAACTATAGGAATGAATAAACCTGTTGATTAAAAAACACTAAAAAACCCTCCAAATGTAACATTATTTATTCCTTATCCTCCAGTGACCTCAGTGCTCTACTGTAAGGGAAAATGTTTTATTGACAACCTTAAAAATAAAGTAAAAAAGAGAGGCATTCCGTATGAATTTCAGATAGTAATTTAAAAGAGAAACTATACAGTATGCATTATTTCAGTGGTGGTTTTGGTTTTCTTACGGTTTTGTAGATATCTTTGGCTATTCCTATGACTGTCTGTCACTGGAGATAAGATGCAAGGCACAACAGTTCTGCTCTTGCCCCATATTTCTGCTCGTGACTCCTTTGTGTAATTGCTGAAACACATAAACTGGTACATATATCACCCTGAACTGTGCAGTAATTTGCCTTTAAAGTGTAAGTGGTGAGGCAAAGGAAGTCAGAGATGAAAGATACTCTTAACAGCCTCTTGCAACACTTGATCTGAGAACATGACATGCATATGGACTTACTCTTAAAGTTGGATGTTTTATACATCATAGCTCAAAGCAATTATGTCTAAGTTTTGTTGGGATTTAAATTAGGCAAAGTTAAATTTCTGTTTGGCTGCTGAATGTATGGCTTTAAACTTTTTGTATTGTTCTGTTTCATCTGAACCATTATGTCCAAAATTCTTGCTTTCAGTGTCCTGCCTAGTACAATGTGGACTAGCTTGCCACCAATGAGGTGGCATAGGCAGCTTGCATTTTATTTAACCCCAGCTTCTGTGGTGATATTCAACAGTATGAATGAGATGAGGTCAAGTATAAGAAGCTACCGGTCTATTTCTGAGTGGGGTTTTTTTTGGGGGGGGTGGTGGTGTTTGTTTTTTATTTGTTTTTGGTTTTTTTTTTCTGCTCAGCCTCATAACCCTTTGTTACTTTATTTGGAGAATTCAGCTTGAATTCTTAGGGTACTGTACGTGCAACCTGGCAAAGATGAGAACAAGTCCAGCATGTTTTAGGATGTGGACATGCTCTTGTAACATTCATTTTTACAAGTAATGACTTGTTGTGCCACAGATGTGACCTCACTGTGTAGGGGAACGATCTATAGGTGTGAGTCAGTGTTTTGAATCTCTGATGGCAAAGCTAATTTCCTTTCTTAATCCTCTCTGTTCCTTGATTCTGCTTGCTCTTGTTGAATAAATACTACAGAGACAGCACATACGCATGTGTTTGAGAAGGCAAATCATTTCAGAGGTCATGACTTTGCAAATGCATGAGTCAGCCTTACTCTGGTGTAGGAGCCTCTGATGGGAACCAGTTACAGTGAAAAAGGAAATGGGAAAAACCTAAATGGCATCTGCCTGTTAAAACTCTGCCATATAGAACAGCACCACGCAGTACAGGTGCTCATCTTTTCTGTTTGGGATCATATGTAGATCACAGAATCACAGACTTAACCACATTGGAAAAGACCTTCGAGATCTTACAGTCCAAGATCACAGGGCTCAAAGGCTTGCATGGTCTTAGACATGGTGCTTGTATCCTTGCTTGGGAACTCAATCTGTGGCTTTAACATCTCATTCCAGTGCCTTAGTTCCAAATAACCTAACACAGAAGAGAACTTCACCTTTTGGGTGTCTGTGGTGGCTTTCCTCCCCTTATTAATTCCTTCCATTGGTGCATCAGATCTACTGATCTACTGTGCTTTGGTGATCACAGAATGTCAGGGGCTGGAAAAGACCTCAAAAGATCATCTAGTCCTACTCCCCTGCCAGAGCAGGATCACCTATACTAGATCACATAGGAACACATCCAGGCGGGTTTTGAATTTGCTAAACACTCTTGCCTGTTTACTGTCTTTCTCTGCTTTGTGAAGCCATGTCAATTCCAAGTACTCAGGTTATTGAAGCTATTGCTCTTATACAAGATAAACTTTTTTAGCCTTTAGTCATTTTGGTGCTATGGTTTACAGTTCAGTTTTAGTGTTTTGTTGCTGTAGTTGTGGAGACAGACCGTGGTGATGTGGCAGGGAGCGGCAGGTGCTTTGTTTCTTAGTTGCACTGCTGCAGATGATATGTAAATACTGAGACTTTCCTCTGATTTCTGTGCTGTAAAGTCTGATGAGCAAGTACTGTGTTGTGTGAAACTGGGCTGGCAAAGATAGTAGGGCAATAAGTTCAGAAACAGTGTAACAATTCTGAAGAGTAATAAACTTTCCAGTGATCAGCATAGCCTGCATTCTATGGAAAGTCACTGGAAACAGTATCTTTCTGGCAGGCCCTGAACAGTAGTGATACCTTCACTCCTGTTTGGTTTAGCCTGTGACTAGCAAGAGAAGGGTTGGTAAGTCCTAAATGAAACTGTTTTATTAAGTCTCGTAAAACCCCAATAGTTTCAACATAAAGATGAGATAGATACACAGTATGTCACTGTTCTAACTCATAAATCAAACAAGTCCAAATAAAAAAGCAGGAAGAATGCCCACAGATGGGCCCCTGTCAGTTCAGCATGCTTTACTGTGTGTGGCCTGTCTTTCTTTTCATACAGTCCATCTCTGCAAAGCTGCTTTGTGATCTCAGTCTTGATGTGGGTCAAAAGGGGAAGATTGTTAACATTCCTCCTGCCTGTCTCCATCACCACCAGCAGCTCCCAGTGGGTATCACTCCTTTGGGCTCGTGCAGGAGAAGATGGTCGTATTTTATGTTGCTTGTAAACACAAATATGTCTGTGTCTTATCTGGACAATGATCCAGCTCTCATTTTTTTTCAAGGTTATGATGAATTGTGGTTGATTAGTAATTGGAATGCCAATATTGCTGGAATGCTAGTATTTTTGTATTTTATTAACATGCCCATGCTCAGCGGGAAGTCTATGATACAGCTAAAGAAACAGCTTTTCTGCAAGAGAATTCTCATTATAGTTAGTGTTCTCTCAAGAGCTGGCTTACCTTGCTTCTGATGGGCAGCTTTAATTTTGTTGCTTGTCTATGTGGCTCCTTCTTCCCTCTTGAATGATGTTGAATGATTGTGCTGTATTTCTTTTGATACCAGAATAGTTGCAGTGTCACCATTTTGGCTATACAGGATAGAAACAACCAAGTTGTCTTTTGGTTTTGACTGCTTTTGATAAATTTAAATTGCTTTCAGAGTGAAGTGCTGAAGTGCCCTTTGTTCTGCAAATGAGTTGCTGCATTGTTATTAGTTTAGAATTGCATGTTATATTAACACAAGTAGGTAACAAGATGCCTCTGAAGAGATGAAGGACTTCTGTTGCATTTGTTTCAATCATAATGAAACGCACGTCTCTTCTTTGCAGTCTTTCCCTTGTCTTTAATGTGTCCATCTTTCTAAAGAACTTGATAAAGAACACGGTGTTACCAACCAGTATTCCCTTGATCAAGCTTAAACAAAAGAAAATGTAATATTTAGTTGTGGTCTATAGATTGAGGATCATGTACAAAGATGATTAGCTCACACTGAACTCAAATATGTCCTCATTTGGGGGGTACCAAATGTGATTACTGCAAGGTTTACATACCAGGGAGAAAAAGCCCCAAGCAAAGCAACCTATTTTACATATCCATGATAGGCAATTTTTACTTAAGGAAAATGTGTGTAGAAAGACAGCAGTAAGTTACAGCAAATCCATTTAAGCTTGTGCAGTTCATGTTAAATGTTTCTTTCCTACTCTGCTTTTACTACAGTTAACAAAACAAGTAATTATAGTGGAAGAGTCATAAGGATGACAATTCTATTTAGTTAGTTGCATGGTATATTTAACTGGACTGTGACATTGAAGGAACAAAAAGATTGTTCCATGGAAGTCGAAGTAATTTTCTTGGACACCTGTAATTTCATCAGCTGCACTTTTTTTGGTCAATTCCCCACAATGCAGTTGATTTTGGCAGTTTAGCATGATAAGCATGTTAAGCTTTCTGCATGAAGGATGCTAGTATCAAAAAAAAAAAAAAAACCCCAACAAAACCACACAAAAAAAACCCCAAACCCCAAAACAAACCCTCAAATTCTCATGTAATTCAACTACTTGAATATTTTGGTTTATTATGTAAAACTTCTTTGTTGTTTGTGTCAGTTGTTGGTGATGTAAGTATAACAAATCCAGCTGTACTAGTCACTCAGAGTTGTTGCCAGGGTTTTGGTGTGTGGTACAGTGGAGTGGAACTCCAAACTGTAAGGAAATCACTGATGCAAGTGTATGTTTAAGTATAATGTATGAACAAGTTTGAGCTTCCTGCAAATGTGTTCACACATACTGAGTTTCATGTAGCAGATTCAGTTAAAGTAACAACAGTGGAACAGCTAAGAAATAGTAATAAATTTTTCTACAGTCTGTCTAAATAGAGGAAGCAAAGGAAATGCATAACTGCAGCTATGTGTGATTGATTCCACAGACTGAAACAAAAAGTACAATTCTCTTTGTTCTTAGCAATTCTTCTACAAAAATGTTGCCTATTTGTATTTAATGGTATTACAACCATCACTCGTCATCATCATCCATGCTCATTACAGTGACTCACTAGTTCAGGTCTTTCTCTACTCTCTTTACACTGTGGCACAGTCTGTACAGTTGAGTGAGTGGAATTGGCTCTGTCCCTTATGTGTGCAGAGCTGTTGATGGTTTGTCTTCTCTTAGGTGCTGTCAGAATAAATGCAACTCCTTGTAATAACAGATCTTAGGACTCTATGATATGTGATATTATTGTGTGATACTAATTTTAAGTGGTAGTAATGACCAGGGAAAATAGTGATGTCAGTATTGAGGGTTGTCAGATTTTTCATTCATTTATTTATTTAAATCCATGCCTACTTATTAGATTGGAGAAAATATTAGGATGAAATGTAGAACAACTTTTCAGAGCTGCTGGAATTCTAGAATTGAAATATTCAGGAAAAATAAATGGATGATACATACAATTTTATATTTATATATATATATAGTGTGTGTGTGTGTGTATATATATATATATAGTGTGTATATATGTGTGTGTGTGTATAGTATGTATTTGAGATCTGTGTAATAATAACTGAGAAAGAAGTGTCACAGAGACATCAAACAAAGGGAACAGGTAACCAGTCAGTCAGTCTAAGTAGCTAGGTCTCTAGGGCAGTAATATTGGTGGAAGGTCTCAGCAGCCAGATTATTTCTATAATAGTTAGATTGATGCATGAAACTCTTGAGTCCAGCTGCTCATCTTTGTCCTACTGGTCTCCGTTTTTGGCAGCCACCTTTCAGGAATTTCACCGTAGACTACTAGAGTGTGTTGATGAAGGAAGGAGGGGACCCATGAAGGGTGGACTCTGAAACATGAGAGAGATTGAATGATGAATGTCTTCTACTCTGTCTTCCCTCCTCATCAGTGGTCCCTTCAGTTCTGAGTATGTTCTCTACTGGCACTTCTGTTAGGTCCTCAGTGTTTAGATGCTGGTTTTGGCCAGGTCTGTCCCATACAGATGATGTCTTCTATGGTTGCATGGCAGATTTATTGTTATTTTTTACTGCTCGTGATGTAGTTGTTACTGTTCCCCCTGTATACTTAAATGTGTTTGGTTGTGATTGCAATTAATCTGGAAGAGAAAGCCAGTCATTTGAAAAATAGCCTTGTATTTAATGAACCATACCGAACAAATGTTGGGCTTACAAACCTGCTGATGTCGGTAGAAATCGTGAAGGTGATAATGAGTGTTGGACTGGGTTTCTTTGTAACTGATGATACAATAACCTTCTCTACTTCAACATCAAATTTTCATTGTTCTCTTTCATAATGATTGGGTGGGATATGCTAAAATTTGCACTGTTTAATGTTATAGAATCATAGAATGGTAAGGTTGGAAGGGACCTCAAGGATCATCTAGTTCCAACCCCCTGCCATAGGCAGGGACACCTCCCACGAGTACAGGTTACTCAAGGCCTCATCCAATCTGGCCTTGAACACCTCCAGGGAGGGAGCAGCCACAACCTCCCGGGGCAACCTGTTCCAGTGCCTCACCACCCTCACTGTAAATAACTTCCTCCTAACATCTAGTCTAAATCTCCCCTCTGCCAGTTTAAACCCATTGCCCCTTGTCCAGTCGTTGCAGGACCTTGTAAATAATCCTTCCCCAGCCTTCCTGTAGGCCCCCTTCAGACACTGGAAGGCTACTATAAGGTCTCCTCGAAGCCTTCTCTTCTCCAGGCTGCAGAGCCCCAACTCTCTCAGCCTGTCCTCATAGGAGAGCTGCTCCAGCCCTCTGATCATCTTTGTGGCCCTCCTCTGGACCCGCTCCAACACTTCCATGTCCTTCCTGTGCTGAGGGTTCCAGAACTGCACACAGCTGGATTTTTCTCTGTTCTTGAATAAAACCACAGTTAAAACAATTCTGTTGGGTTCAATTGACTCTTCATATAAAACCTGTAAGAGAAAGGCTATCCTTGAATTTATTTTACCAGGAACTCTCCAGCTTCTAGTCAAATGCAAGACTTTTGTCCTAGCAGAGTAAATTACAGTTGTACCTTCTGAAGCCCATTGAGCCTCCTTCCAAAAAGAAAACCAGCTAGTGAAAACTGCCATTCCTTTCCTCTTCTGAAATCTTGACTTGTTATAGGCAACTCCTGAACATTGCAGGAATAAGCTCTGTGCTTCTTGGGACTGCTGTATGATCTGAAGTCTCTTTGTGAGTGGCAAACCAGAGATGACTATCCACAGCATTGGTAGCAGATTTTCCTAAAATCCTGTTTTGTTTTGTTTTTTCACCACAGAAAATAAAAAAAAGTAAATAAAAGGAAAAAAAAACTTGCTGCTTGCTTCCCCCCCTCTTTCTCTCTTTGAGATTTTCTATTATGCTGTCAAACACTTGGATGGAATTTATTTCTTCTTGTCTGTGTTTAACTGTGCCAGCAAAAACATCTATCTTTGGATTATTTATTTAGTATTTAGCACTGTGTGCTCTGAAACCAGGCAATCCAACATGAAATGAGGATATAGAACTTTAGACTGCTCACTGACTGTAAGCAGTGCCTTAAGGGCTACAGTTCCTCTGAAAACATCTGCCAACATGTAGATGGCTTGCACTTCCCCTGCTGGAAGGAAAACCCTTGCTGTTTCACTTGAGTTTGTCAATATAGTTGCCTCTAACAACTTGCCAGCCACTTTATTTGTGATCTCTTGTGCTTACAAGGGTGGGTAGATGTTTGTTCCTTGTCATAATGTTTCTCCTTCCTTCCTGGAAGGTGCTCATACCCACCACATGACTTGAGTATTCTCTGGGTCCGAAAGCTTATTGTGTGCTGGTAGCGCATTCATCCGTCTGAACCCCTCAAAGCCTGGCTGGAGCTTTGTGATATCCTGGTCACTCCAAATATTAAAAACTCTTCCATTTTGCAGAACGTGTCCTTTCCTAGTTTTAGTAACTCTACCAGTTAATGATTCATTTGTAACAAGTATCAATGTCTCTATTGTTTCAATTGTGCTGATAAACAGATCTTTGTGGTCTGATACTTGGTGGAAATTCAGAACATGTGTAATGTTTGGAGTCTTGCATCCAGTTTCTGGTTTGCAAATCTTTAATTGTATACATTTTAAATATAGGCATTTTTCCCTTTCTTACTACTTATCTACTTCTAGGACAAAGTCACATAGCTATCTAAGGATCAGCAAATGCTTTTAGTAAAGATGGAAAGAATGTACACTGTAAAAAAAAACAAAACAAAACAAAAAAACCCCCAAAGTTCAAATTGAAAACTGATCCAGAGATTTGTTCCATTCACTAACAGTTAAACCTGTTAAGAGCAAAGAAATTAACTACCAATGTTTTACTCAATATTTCAATAGTCTATTTTAATGTGATATAAGAACTTTTACACTTCTATTTAAACTTCTGAGTTATCCTTTATGAGAGATTGTAGCTTATATTTAAATAACAATTCCTATAAATATTAATTACTGTAGGAAAGAATATGCTGCACTAATTTTTCTTTTTCCCATCCCCTGCCATATCCTGGTGTGGATAGGAGGAAAACCTGTATGAAAACTAATCTTGTTTTGATGCTAGTCAGCA
Organism: Eubucco bourcierii; assembly: GCA_013396675.1. NCBI lineage: Eukaryota > Metazoa > Chordata > Aves > Piciformes > Ramphastidae > Eubucco > Eubucco bourcierii. Next base: position 8,057 of record VWZE01013047.1, on the reverse strand, counting down.
ATAAAACCCCATTAATCTGCTTTAATTTCTTTGACATGGCTAACTTCTAATAAAAAATGAGCATCATACTCTTCAATTGAGACTCAGCGATGTGTGTATTCATGTTTCATAATCATCTTTAAATGATTAGCCAAATAGAAAATTGCATGCTCAGTAGAAAAATAAATTGAAGAGGGTAACATTGTAATATTAATCATCACTAAACTGTGGTTAAGTGCTTTGAAATTGAAGAAACATGTTTTTCATGAAGTGTTTTACTACTAGCAGAAACTTCTGTAATTTACAATTGTATGCAAATAATTTTTCACCTGTTCTTAATTAAGTGAACAAGTAAAATAAGTCTTGAAATTCAGAACGTGTAATGTTTGGAGTCTTGCATCCAGTTTCTGGTTTGCAAGTCTTTAATTGTATACATTTTAAATATAGGCATTTTCCCCTTTCTTTCTACTTATCTACTTCTACCCCACACTTACTAGCAAATACCAGATGTAAACAAATGCTTTTGCATTTTATGCATTTTCCTGGTCTCTTCATGATCTTTATAGTTTTGGTAGGAATTGCAAACTATCCAGGACTACACTGGTTTTGGCAGATATTCCACTGCTCTTGGGACATGCTGAACATTGGTTATGTTCTAAACAAATCACTCCAGGGTACCTTAGGGCTCAAACTACACCAGCCTAAAACCAATGAAGCTTAGGTACTTCCTCTAACGTTCCCACTCTTATGACTATGGGTCAGTCTGTACTACTTATCTCTCAGAAGGCTGTTTAGGGCACATATTCTTGTTTTTGTTCCTCAGAAGGATTTTGAGATTGTTGTTGTTAGTGTAGGTCTTATTTTCAGTGCCAAATTCATCATGCTGCCTGGCTGAGAGTGATCTTGCGTGAGATTTGTGCACTGTAAAATCCTGTGATCAGAGATTGGTGTAAAACAAAGTTATTGCTTTAAAGTGAAAAAACATTTAGGGACAGATCAAATTTTAATTGTCTTAATGATAGATATCCCATACTGTCACAGAGAACTTCACAAAGTCCAAAGGTTCCTAGGTATAAACTGTGTGTCTCTGCACGAGTGCCTTTCATCTTTTTTTCAGTGAATATTTGCTTAGTTTGTGGATGCTTGTGCTAGACTAGAGATGGGCATAGAAAGGAGTCAAGCACAGGCACGGGACTTCAGAATGTAGGGAAGGAAATGCAGTGCTGAAGGAATTGCATATGTTAAATGGCCATGAAAAAGTACCGTTAGAAACAAAGCTAAAGACTAAGCAATTATAAAGTTTCTGTCATAAAACAGGGTGCAGAGGAAGCAAGCAGGACCTCATGGGTGCGAGGGAGCCTGAGTACTAGAGTGGGTAGGAGAAAGATCAGACTTCTGAGCACAACTATTGAAGATACTACCTCATGTTAGATCCTGCTCATGTGTTGGGCCTTAGTCTCCTGGCATATGTGTTTGACAATGGCCACATTTTCCAGATGGCAGCTGGCAAACCTGACACTTCTTTGGATCTTTAGGGACCTGTGCAAGACAAAGTCAAGGTATTCTGAAACTCTCAAAGTCATGACACTGTTTGTGTGTGACTTGGTTCCTGACATCATTGACATTGTGGGATTTTCTTCTGTATATTGTAAGTTTAAAATAGTAGCCAATGTACATACAAGATCAAAGTTAATTTATTGATCTACTACAAAGCTACTGATTGTGAGCTATTCTTGTAGAAATGAAGTGTTTTGATCACTTTGCAATGTTACTTTTAATTCTAATTTCATAATAATGGGAGTAGCAACTTCTTTTCTCCTTTAAGCAAGCAGCTTGCAATATAATTCAGATACCAATGCTAATGTCTATGAAAATATGATGTACAGTATTTTCTTTTTTCTTCATTTTTAGCTCAAAGTCTAAAATTTAATTGTCTGTGTGTTGAGACACTGTCAGCCATGGTGGAGCACTTCAGGATTAGCAGATTGACTTCAGTTGAGAAAGGTTAGTGTTTTAGGAGAGAGGAAAGGGAAAAGAATATTCTTTCAGTCTTTGAAAATTTGCATTTTAAAAAAATGGTGTGATCCTGGAGTGCTGTAGGTGCAGCACATGTACGTAAGTCAGAAAAGTACATGACTATCGGCTTCAAGTCCATATTTATAACAGCTGCCCTAAAGCAATGGAAAGAGGGGGAAAACTCACATCTGAAAAATAGTCTCTGTCTTGGTGCTGATGAAAACTTGGGTTTCAAGTAACGTAAATTAGAAATAAGTGGAGAATGTAAGACAGGCAGAAAATAGGTCCTGCTTCACATTTTTTCTGAATAAGTGATAAATGTTTTGTTTCTCAAGGCCATATCTGTATAGATAAACACTGACTACAATGTACAAGAAACTGCCAAACCAGAACGGTTGTAGAGTAGATGTAGTGAAGCCATTGCAACGGTGGATGGTGTGCATTGCTTTGATCTGACATCTGATTTCAACCTAGAGCTGAATGTGCTTGTTTCTCATTCTTCTTTCCCCATGCCCCATAAAGGTTCTGGGTGTGTCTTCACATAAAGCATCTCTACAGCTGCCACACCAAAGCATGAGGTAATCTTTTCAGAGAAACTACTACACTTCCTGTGTTTTCCCTGACACTCAGATCTGAAAGAGAAACCACAATTAATTTCTCTTGTGGTAAAGAGAGTGTGGGAAAGAAAGTAGGATATTCCTGTAAATTGTGATGTGTCACATAGTTTGCCACTACCCTGAATGTACTTGGGTAAGAAAAGTCTAGACAGAGTATTCTGAGATGCTTTGAAAGAAACTGAAAGAGAAACTAGTGTCAGATTTATCCCCAGTCTGATTTTCTTTGTGTGATAGGCCTGTTGCAGACCTTAGAGTGCTTAAACTTCCACATGGCAAGTACAACCATGTTCACTGATGTTTAAATAGTGTCTGAAGCAAATGCAAATGACTCTTAACAATTTTGGGATGCTTTGAATTCCCTAGAAGAGACAAACACATGAAAGATTCCTCAGTAACATCTCATCAAATGTAACTGCAGCCTAAAAGACAAGGAAAATCCCAGATATGGAGGATGGGCTGGGAGGAGCTTTCACCTTTCCATCTCTCTCCCTTCCTGTGTCTCAATAGTCAGTACTGAGAGCCAGTCTGATATAGACCTGAAGCAGGTCTATAAAGCAAGTTTTGGCTAAACCAGGTTATGGTAAACTGCAGGCTTAAGATATAGAAAATAAACAACATTAAACGATGGTTGGTGGTAAACTTCTCAACTGGACCCCAGATACCTCAGAGACTGTTGGCTTAAAATGTTTGAGCCTTATAAAAGTTGGTTGCTAATCTTAAACCTATTTAATAGGTCAAAAGGGAGGCAAACCAAAAGCCTGGTATATTTTTACACCAGACCTTCCCCTTCAAATTAAAATATGGTCAAATGAATTCTTGTGGGCAAAAGGGAAACTTTAACAAATCCAATTCTAGATTTCTGAAGTTACTTTCAGAATTTTTTTTTTGTTTTGTTTATGACTGAACTTTACCTTGACTGTTATCTAGTAAGGGGGGATTCTAGTGTGTTTGTGTTGATTGGGGTTTTTTGGTTTTGTTGATGAGTTTGTTTAGTGTGAGGATTGGTTTTGTTTACATTTGGTTTGGGTTTGTTTAGTCTTTTAACTTGATGTAGTGAAGGTATGAACAGAAAGACTTGGGTCCCTGCTGTGTAGTTTTAGACATCCTTGGGTATGGCTGAAAGTGTGCATTTAAATCTATAAACATAGATTTTGGGTAGGGATACTTTTCATCTACTATTCTTGTCAGGGAGTAAATTACGATTTTTTTAAAATATTTTTTTTTACTGAAGGATGCTGCAGTGAAGAATAAAAAATGACTCAAAATCCAGTAATCTCTGTGTATCCTAATTGTTCCTGGGTTAAAAATTACATTCAACCTGGATTTTAAGAATCCATGATCAGGTAATAATGACCTTTATTGCAGGTGGATTTGGACCTAGGAACTTTTTCGTCCTTTTTCATAAACTGACCTTTTCCTGTTTGCACACCTGGACAACCACAGCTCTTTTCTAAGACTTCTTGCCCTTTCCACTCTTCTCTACAGAATAGTTAGAGGTGCTTTTATTTAGTCTTTTGTGTGCAAGGGAAGGTTCTGTGGTTGGGATCTTTGTGCAATAATGGAAATACAAATTGCTAGCCTATTTTCAGTGTCTAGTCATCTCGTATATTATTTCTCTCTAGGGTGTTTCCAAAATCGTTTCCTTTGCTCAAAATAAGTGGTTTTATTCTATGCCATCAGTGAAAGGAGAAGCAAAGTAAAGGGTTTCCTTTTATCTTCTTAATATTTCTGAAGTGTTACTAAACAAAAAACACCAGTCATGCCAATACTGGCAAATCTCAAGCACTTTGGTGAACAAATAGATAAGAGTTCTGCCATTTTGGTCTGTTGAGACCTCATCTGGAGTACTGCATCCAGCTGTGGAGCCCTGGACACAGGAAGGATTTGGACCTGATGGAGAGGATAGAACACCTCTGCTACGAGGACAGGCTGAGGGAGCTGGGACTGTGCAGCCTGCAGAAGAGGAGGCTCTGGGCAGACCAATTAACAACTATGAGAACAATGGAACATTGGAACAGGTTGCCCAGGGAGGTAGTTGAGGCCCCATCCCTGGAAATATTCAAGGTCAGGCTGGACAAGGCTCTGAGCAACCTGATCTAGCAGAGAATGTGCTTGCTTACTGCAGGGGTGTTGGGCTAGATGACCTTTGGAATTCCTTTCTGACCCAAGTAATTCTATGATTTTATGTTTCTGCAGTGAATAGAGAGTATAATTATTTGAACTAGCTGCACATTGCGTAATGAATGCTGACTTGAAAAAAAAAAAAAAACAACTGAAAATGTTTTGCTCATCTGACCTACTAAAGAGGAAGTTGTAATCCCTAAGTTTTACTGTGAAGAGCTATATTCAATTCTGCAGTGTATGTTGAAGGGCAGAAATATGAGACCCTGTTTCCTTTTGAAATGCTTAGAATTTTAGAAAGTTCTTTGATTTTTTTTTTTCTTTGAAGATGATTATCTCCGGTTTGAGAATAAAATAAAACCAGAAAGGGGCTTGCTCCATAGGCCACAGAAGCTTAAAACATGAGAAATACTCATACAAAGATTTTCTACTTCAGAAATAGGAAGTAACTTTAGTATAAAAAATGTAAAGATAGCAACATAGGTTTTGTCTTAAGATGTAAAACTTTGATTTTAAGATGTTTTAACTGTGTTTGAATCTTGCCAAATCATATCTGGTCTGTTTTTAATCTAATTTAACCTAATTCCAAACAGTGTTGAGAGTTCCCTCCAACAGCTGCAGGAAAAGGCATTTTGCAAGTGGTACACATCGATGCTATATGTGTTCTTGTCAAGGCAGGCTTCCCTATTAGTCACTTTGGGCTAATATGATTCTCTTTAGTCACAGAATGTTGAGGTTTGCACTTCTGAGAAAGAGAGCAAGTGGGAATACAGTTGAGAGAGGCATTTGAGAAGCAAGTTATTTTAGGTTCTGTTGATAATGTTCATAAAATGTAAACCAAAAGCCATGTCTTGCAGAACTATGAGTCCCCAAGGATGAGGCATAGAATAAATTGTTTTGGAACCTATATGAGAGTTCTGTACTCTGAAGATTTTATGATGTAAGAAAAATGTGTACATAGTACTTTTCTTTATTATTTTATTTGTAGGCTAGTTTTATCTGGAAATTTTATCTCTATTACTGTGAGTACATTTAATTAACATGATTGCTTGCCTAGGGTAGTGTGGATTATCTACTACAGAGCCACAAGCATTCTTGCAGAACTGTCTTTTAGGGGAAAACATTAAAAAAAAGCAGGATAAATGCATCAGTTTAGGTTTGTGGTTTTTTTTTTTTGTTTTGTTTTGTTTTAAAATCTGATTAACTGTTTAGATGGAGTGGATGATTAATTTTACACTGAGATTACTGGATTTTGAGTCACTTTTTATTCTTCACTGCAGCATCCTTCAGTTAAAAAAAAAAAAAAAATCTTAATTTTCTCCCTGACAAGAATAGTAGATGAAAAGTATCCCTACCCAATTCATGCTGATATCATGCTTGTTTTCTTGCTTTTGTATTTCAGGAAAGTACGTGAGAATATCTGTGCTTTCTGTTGGTCTGTAGCACCTGGTGACTTGTTCTTCAGAACAGGAATGTATTGCTGAACTGGAGCCAGTAATTAGTAGCAGTGTTACAACTGTGAATCACAGACTTCCTGGAAGATTCAGTGTTAGATGTAGAAAATGGAATTGAAGTCTTAAAGCCAAAGCTAAAACGCAAATCTTGTGCTGAGTTCACTTAATAAATAATAGAGTTGTTAATCAATTACCACAAGGAAGTTTGGTTTAACTAAGTATTGTCTGTGTGAAAAATCCTCTACTATATTTTTATGTTAAAATCTCTCCAGCTGAGAATAAACGAAAAGAAGTTAACCCTTTTTTATCATTATTTTGTGTTTAACCTACTTGAATGAAACGATTCCAAAGGTAGCAGGTTAAACAGCTGAAAGACTAGGAAATTATGAGTTCCTTTTATTGCTGTTTGTTGCTATGAGTTTTGTTGGCCATTAAGGATGCAGAAAAAAATGTTTCATGGGTGCACTTAGTAGGTGGCTAAATCACAGTGCAAACATTCAGTCATTCATCTAAATCACTGTTTAGCCTTTCAATTGTTTCTTTTGGGGAGGAACTGCAGGTGGGAGGTAGAAAGTTCAGGGTAATTATTTCCCTACAGTGTTGAAAACAAGCTCTATACCTATTGCATGCACTTGCTTCTGAAGTATTAACAGTTTTCACTGCTGCAGTGTTTTGGGAAAGCAGTGAAGGTATTGGAGGAAGAGTGTGATTACTGAACTTCTGTATTTAGTCAAAAGAGAACTATTACTTAATTTCTATCTTACGTTTAATTGATTCAGCTCCAAAACTGATACTAAACCAATGTATGGAATATAGCATGCAGGGCATAATTACACTCCTAGTTGCTCCATAGAAGCTGAAGCCGTGTAGAGCAATACAACTCTTCTGTGAGGCGGTCAATGGAGGAAAGTCGTGAACCTCACCGGTAGCTGCTTACAGCTGATTTGCAATTTCCCACAGCCTCCTCCAGTTCATCTGGCTGCTGTCATCAGCTTGATTGGGAAGGCAGGAGTCACAGTCAAAACAACTTATGAAAGCTGGGGGAGAGAGGGTATCACACCAGACACAATCTCTGTGACTTGCTCTCCAATTTCTCATTTTCACAGCCTCTGCTGACTGGTCAGCACTCTGGTGGGAGCTGCCAGGTGCAACAAGTGAGAGGGAAATTGTGAGCAGAGCCAAGAATGAGAAGTAGCCTGAATCTTAAAAACTGCCCACGATAGCTCTGCTAACAGAACGTAATCTTACAGGGATAGCTGAGTGTGTTACTGTGTGACCTATTAAATACATAACTGCAATGGGCTGACAGAGTGTTTTTGGTGAGAGAATGTACTTTTTGGCTGGGTTTTCCTGCACAGTAATCCTTTCTGTCAGCCCCTCTCTACTCATACTCAAGACATTTTGAAGTCCTTGGCTGCTTTTGATGAAACTTGACAGAGCAGAAACAGTTCAAAGTTAGTTTTCCACAAGCTTCATGAAAAGAGGTGATCACACAAATTCACATTCCCAGTTTATCTAGTATTGTGTGACCGTAGCTATATTACTACACAGCAAAGAATCTCAGTGGGGGTGGTGAGCAGGCAGGTTAAGTCTCAGTGTTCACAAAATGGCTTGCTTAATTGTGTCACATGCACATAAAAGTTGTTGCACCAAACTTGTTAAAGTTTACCAAAAATAGAGAGCCAGCTCAGAAGTTGTGTTGCAAGATGCAAAGCACATTTAAGAACTGAAGAGTTTCGGTTTGTGTTTTGGGTTATTTTTTTTCACTTTATGCTAAAGAATTATTAGGACCATGTGCCCTACCATGAAACAAGTATGCAGCATGACAGGATAGGGGATAGAATCATAGAATCATAGAATAGTAAGGTTG
>VWZE01013045.1:16071-28251 GCA_013396675.1 Eubucco bourcierii | reverse complement strand
GCCTGAAGTTTGTGCAGCTAGGAGACTTATATGCTCTGTATGTACTTTTATAATTTAAGTGATAAATACCAATAACATTACCTTGTATCTGTTTCAGTGCATATGCTAATCTGAGTGAGATTTCCATCAGTAGATTTCCCATTGGTTGTTCTTCTAATTATAACCAGATTGTTTTTATATGCTTTACATCAGGTAGTGCTGGTGTTTGTTGTCACACCATTTCATAATTTCTTTATGCATTCATACTCTTATGCATCCATATGTTCCATTAATGTAACTGTAGCATCAGTTCCTGAAATCTGGACAACAGTTGTTATTCCTGCAGCTCTCAATGCCTTAAGACAGTAGTTTTTACCAGTTATTGCTTAGTATATGATAGGGAAAAAATAATGTAATAGGTTGGTTTTATTGCTGTGTTTTTTTCCCACTGCATTTCAGAATAAAAGTATTAGTTGAACTTTGCTTGTCTTTATGTTAGTGTTGCTTTGCACTGTTAAGATGCACCACTTAGAAGAAACAGCTAAATCTCAAAATCTAATATGCTATTCAACTGTACAGAACTGAAAAAGCCTGCAGCAACTGAAGAGGTACAAAGGCATGGTTTACCTGAATAGACAACCTTGTTCCACTGTATAGCCTCTGTGAACACAGTTGGTAAGAATGTATTTCCTGGCATTGACCTTTAATGAGTCTTTAAGATACTGTTTCACAGGAATAAAAATACATGAAGCAGTATCATTATAGTCATATGTCTTTTCACATGTTTGGGAATGGAGTTTATGAATAAGTACTGTGTTTTCAAACTCTAAAGAAATAGATACGTGTATTTCAGTGTCAGAATTTTTGCTTACTTTGAAAATATATGGGGAAAAAAACCTTTATCAGTAGACTGTTGCAGGAAACATTTTATCTGAACATTATATTCTATTCCAGATCCAACCTTATTACAGAGAGAAATTGACTTTGGTAAAGTGGTCATGTACAGAATTCAGTCTCTCAAAAACTTAGTTTTCACAACTTTCATAGTATTCAAAGAGTCAGGAAAGGAGATAAAACTCTGACAGAGGTGTTTTCAGAAGCCATTACACCTAAGAACTGAGGACACGAAGAGGAAATTGGAGGAGACAGTGGTTGGAGATTCACTCCTGCAGGTAATGGTGCAAATACCTGTTGACCTAGCAGGTTGTCACAGAAGAAAAAAGGGATATAGGCACTGCCTAGGCATACCAAGATGGTTTTAGCAAAACCAAAGCTCAGAAACTTGAAACCTTGTAAGTGACATCAGGAATAAGAGGAAGAACTTCAACTCTCACATTACTAATAATAAGTTGAACAAGGAAATTTTGTTCATGCTGTGATGGGTAGCAAGCTTGGTACCACAGGACCTGCCATGGAACTTGCACTGCTTAGTATGTCTACCAGTGACCCAGAGGACAGCACAGAGGGCAAGCACATTAAATTTATGGGTGACACCAAAGGCAGGGCAGGCACCACAATGGAGAGCCAGGCTGCAGTCCAGTCAGACCTGGACCAGGGGAGGAAGAGACTGACAAGGTCTCATAAAATCTACCAAAAATGAGCCCAAACCCCACCCTGAAAAGGTAAAACTTTGCAAGAGTGTAGGCTGGGAAGAGCAGTGACAGGGAGCAGCTCTGGAGGATAGCCACAGGCTATTCTGCACAGAGTTTGTCAGATGTCCACATCCAAGTAAATGCAGTGGTGGCCACCAAGATGGTGGAGCTAAAGTCCTTGCCCTACAAGCAGAAGCTGCAGGACTGAAGCTCTTTCATCTAGGAGAAAGGATGGCTTTGAGGGCAATTAACATCAGCTCATATGCTTGGCCTCTGAAGGCAAGGTTAATACAGTGATGATCACAATTATCACAGTTATAATTTAATTTATATTGCAATTTATATATGCAATATATATTGCATTTGTATGCAAATGAGATCCTCATTTGCACACTGCCAAACCCATCTGTTTGACCAGACCAATATTTAGTTCATAAACATTTGCAATGTGGTGTCATCACATCAGAAGTGATACACAAATAACAGTAGCAACACTAAATTACTTTGCATGCAATTTAGACAAAGTTGTCAAAATATAAATTTTCTAGGGCTCTCTCTGTCTTGAGACAGAGGAAGAAAAATCTTAATGAACTATAGTAGCTCTCAAAGTACATGATAATTTAAAGACTTTGAAGATCTTGGACATTCAGTAAATGCTATAAGGAAACTCACAGAACTTACAGTTTACTGCATAATTAATGGCATGAGTTAATACAGAACAGCACATCAAGTTTCAGCATCTTAAGTGCATGTGGCCGTATTTCCTTAATGTTCTTCATTAGCTGAGGCTACAGATCATGATTAAACCTCATGTAGCCTTGCAGAGACCTGTTCTCAGCATGAAAAACTGATGTCTACATAAGGAAAATTAAGCAAACTATGTATGATTGTCTAGCACAGCTAACTCTTCTTGCAGGATTCTTAATGAACTTGAGGTTCATATACCATAGAATCATAGAATGGTAAGGTTGGAAGGGACCTCAAGGGTCATCTAGTTCCAACCCCCTGACATAGGCAGGGACGCCTCCCACTAGTACAGGTTACTCAAGGCCTCATCTAACCTGGCCTTGAACACCTCCAGGGAGGGAGCAACCACAACCTCCCTGGGCAACCTGTTTCAGTGCCTCACCATCCTCGCTGTAAAAAACTTCCTCCTAACATCTAGTCTAAATCTCCCCTCTGCCAGTTTAAACCTATATACTGACTTTTTCCTCCCCAGTCTTCTTATGTAGATGAGCCACAGAAACAGAAATGTCATATATTTGGATAATCTTTCAAGGCACAGCAGAGATCTATAAAAGAAATTGCACAGTGCCAAAATGTTCAGCAAGATTTCCAGCAGGAAACCATGGGAGAGCCTCTGGGGGCAAAGAAGAGAAATGGTTCTCAGCTATGGAACTCTAGTTGTCTGCTGAACAAAATTCATAGGTGCTGGTATGCAGGAGGCTTACAGATGGTCTACATCATGTCTACCATTATAAGAAAAGTTTTATGATGCCAAGCAACTCCAGTCTGTATAGGTTTGCTCTTTTTTGCTGAGGCTTTATCTAAGGAGTAAAATTTATCCCTACTAAGCTTGTTATGAATTGCTGTATTTGTTAAATATTCATAGTTAAAACCCATATGTTTCTTCTTTGATCTGAAAGTTCTTTAATGATAAAATCTCAATAAATTTTTACTAGCTCCGGTTTACCTTCTGATGGGACAACAGTGACACATGAATTTTTCATGTGTACCAAGAGGCATGTTTAAAGAGAAAAGTCTTAAGCTTGGAAAGAAGCCAAGTACAGAATAAACCAGTAAAGAAAACAGGCTGGAGTGGAGAATAAACTGAAGACCAGAAAAGAGTTTCATTTATGGCTTATCAAATATTCCTATGTGCGAATGGAGAATGAAATAAAGATATGTGACATATACCAAAAACCTTAGTCCTGTGCAAAGCAAGCTATAGCATGTTTCCTTACACAAGACAGAGATGGCAAAGCTCACAGCTCTGATCCATGGCAGGCTGGCAAAAATAAACACGCAAACCCCCTATTTCTGTGACCTGCCAGAAGCAAATGCACTCTCACATTGTGACTTGCACTTAGAGAAGCTGAAGGAGGAGTAGGTAATGCATTTTCTGCTCAATATCAGTTACCCTACAATTGAACCTTTTCCCAGAAAACTTATTCATCTGAGCTCACTGAAAACTGCCCTTACTGATAGATCAGAAATAGAATAACCAAATAAGGCCAGTTTTACTCCCTGGAAACTGTTCTTGCAAAAAACCCCAAGAGAACCAGTTTATTCATTCCAGATTTTTTTTCTCTATTTCTTCATTTTATTACCCCTTCCAGCATTCACTCAGAATTAAGCATTTTGGGATACTCCAATACAATCATCCTCATAAAAATAATTAGTTAAAATGAGAATTGTATGTTTAGGAGTTTGTAATTTTCTCAATAACATGCCTCCCTCATTTGCCTCTCCTTGACCTAGAAAATGTCATTGGAAGTTTTTTTTTTTTTTTAATAGCTGTTAAATGTAAATTTCCCTAGTGTCTTTGTCCATTTCAAGTTGAGCCTTTCTTCAGAAGTAATTTAAAACAAAAAAAAAAAAACAAACAACAAAAAAAAAACCCAAAACAAAACAAAACACACACACACAAAAAAAAACCCCACTTCACAGTTGTTCTGTTTTGAATTCAAGTGTTTGTCTCTGACCTTTGCTAAAACTTGTAAAATCACAAGGAGAGAAGCATGAAAGAAATCATGTGCTGTTCAAGTACTTAAAGTCCAGCAAAATGCACTGAAGTAGAAAGGGGATTAATAGAAGAAGGAGGGTGAAGCCAAGCCATACTGTGTTGGTAGAAGAAGGATTAGTAAGCAGACTGAATCAGGAGAGAAATTAGCAGAGCTTATTTTGAGGTTAGACACAGACATAGCACATGCAGAGATAGAACAGGATCTCAGCAGACGAGAGGTACCAGAAAGACAGAGCAGGTACTATGCATGAAGCATTGTAGCTTCACTTTTCTAGTGGAGCTGCCGTTAGAGAGCAGCAAGGGAACAGAGCAGAGAACTGCTGAGAACAAGATACAGTAGTTAAATCCAGAAATAAAAGGCATGAATGGGCTGGGGAGAGGGGTAGGGGCTGCTCAGGAAAGAAAAACAAAGCAAACAAAAAAAACCAAACAACAGGGTGTGTGTGAAAAAACGGTGCCTTATACAGACTTCAGCATTTTGTGCTAGCAAAGTAAACCTTGTCTTGCAGATGTACATCATGGATGAACATTTGGGAACTTAGAACTCAGTGAGCAAACCCAGCTCTAGGCAATTATTATCTTTTGTGCAGATAATGAGAGACCAGCATCAATGTCTGTAGTTGGAACTGTTAGCTTTTCATTGAAGTATCAAAGTGCAGAGCACGGAGGAATTTTCAGGGGTAGAAGGGGTAGCCTGAAGGTTTGTATCACTTGTTTTTATTCTTCCTTTCTCTTTCTCTCCCTTGCTGTAGAGAGAGCTGGGTGCCCCATCGTAGGAGAGAAGTCAGCGTGCGTGGACAGCTGGCTCTCAGACAGAGCCGACTGCTGGATCCACCATCATGCAGCTCCCTGCATTGCTACTCCTTTCCCTGCTTCTTGGCATGCTTGGTCAAGCTGGAGCTCAATTCCCTCGCCAGTGTGCTACTGTTGAGTCCCTGAGGAGCGGCATGTGTTGCCCAGACTATTTCCCTGTGTTTGGGCCAGGTACTGACCGATGTGGTATTTCTACGGGAAGGGGCCGGTGTGTACAGGTGACCATTGATTCACGACCTCATGGTCCACAGTACATCCATGATGGGCGGGATGACCGTGAGCAATGGCCCATACGCTTCTTCAACCAAACCTGCCGGTGCAATGGTAACTTCTCTGGTTACAACTGTGGGTCATGTCGTCCTGGTTGGAGTGGACCTACCTGTAGCCAACAAATCAATATAGGTAAGAGCATTAGAAATGTGACATGGAAATTTGCTATAAGCAGTACTTCTAAATGTACTTTGTGTATATACATACATTTTTATTCTTTTTTAAGATTAAAAAATGCCCCTTGTATTTATTTAGCAAATGTACATTGCAGTAGGGGTTATTAAGGCAGACACTAGATAATATTTTTAGGTTATATGCCAAGCATCTACACTTACTACCAAATTTAAAATAAAACAAAACAAAACACAACAAAACAAAACAAAAAATTCCCAGACCTGTAGTTAGTGTAGGATTAGTAGCAAGTCCTTAGGAGAACAGAACATCTAAGTTGAAAAAAAAATGTTATTCATTGGACTTACTTAAAAAAAAATTATATAGGCATGTATGTGTGTTTGTGAGTATGTCTGGGAATAATACACATCAAGATACGACATTTAATGCATTCTGTGTGGTAAGAGCACTTCTGATTCAAAATCTCAATACATTTTTAAACTGTGTGCCCAGCCTTGTAAATTTTTACTTACCTAGTTGCCGTAGATGTCTTTAAGAAACTTTAACTCATGAGTATGAGATGTTCCAAATAATCAGCACAAGAGCTGGTGGGTTTTCCTGAGAATTCTTCAGTTCCAAGTTAGTTCAGAATATCAGTAAATAGATGTCTAAATTTAAAGAAAAATAGTTATGAAGTCTATGTGGGAGTGGAAAAATCTTGAATATTGTAGATAAATTTAAAACCAAAACAAACAAAAAACCCCAACAACAACAAAAAACCCCCCACCAAACAAACAACAGCCAAAAAACCCACCCTGTAATAAAAAAAAAACAAGCAGGCTTCAGGACAGATTCTTGTTCCTAAGTCAAAATCTTCTGAATGAGCAAGACTTCAGTCTTTATTAGTTTATACTTAAAGGTGTTACTGAAATCCTGTAAAATCCGTAATCCCCTAAATGAATGACAGGTTCTGTTGACATGAGAAACAATAGGTCTTTTGGACAAATGTGTAGTGCCTTTTACAGAAACATTTCATTTTCACAAGAAAGGAAAAGTTCCATGAATGTGAGTGCATGTTCCAGCAAGTGTTAACAAAGGATCACTTACCCACTCAAAATCTTAAAATAATGTTGCTCAAAAACAACTTTTTGAGGGTTGTAATGAAAACTTTAGGATTTTATTTGTCCTTTATTCTACAAAACACAGATTAGGAAGAAGAAAATATGACTCATGTATTAGATCTGCAAAGCCAATTTTTACCCTGCAGTGCTCTGGTCTGTTCTCACTAACAATGATCATAATTCTGAAAAATGAGCAAGAAATGTGTGTTAACACACCCAGACCTAGCAAAGTATATCTGGAGATAGGCAAAAAGTGGCTTTAGCTGATTCACCACTCAGTAAAATGTTAAACTAATCAGATTTCTCATGCATGACAACAGAAGTTTAAGCAGGGATATTTTCAGTGCACTACTTAAAATCAACAAGAAAGCTTCAGTGACCAAGCCTAGTATATCATTTCCATTCTGCAAAACAGAAAAGTATGCTTCGGAATAGAGACTCCATGAATGAAACTCATGCTCCATAAAAATATTTCTATAAACTTACTGAAAGTAAAATACTCCGTATAGAACCAACTTTACACAATGCAAGTTATTTAATTTTTATTCATACTGTTATACTGACCTATTGCTTCTCGTACCAAAAATATGGTATCATTCATTTGGGCAGTTATGGATTTTGCAGCATATTTTTTAATGAAAATAGGTGCATTTTGAAGAATAATTCTGAGGACTACTCATTTATACTTTGTCTAAGCTTAGCCTAAAACCTCAGTTCAGGTCAAAGAATGCTTGACTGAAATGCAATGATTTGGACTTTGTTCCTCTTGCTGATACACTGATACTCCAACCATTTAATTTCCTTCCTTGTTTTATTCTCTATATGTGGATAATGATATTTTGTAATGGTTTTGAGATATGCTGCTAAAAATTAGTAATATATGGCAGTTGTTTATAATAGCAGGTAATAACATTAAAGAGAAGATGTGTGGTACTGTGTGAAATTCGTAATTCGATGGTCAACCTGCCATTTCTCCTACAAAGGTTCAAGCATAAAAAATGAATTAAGTTCTTCACTAAAATGTCAAACAGCAGATCTTCTGATTGTTACAGATTGCTATACAGTATTCTTTTTAAAAAAAAAAATACTACCACAAGAGACCTTAAGTATATTAGATGAAATTCTGATAGGTTTATGTGATGAAAAACTGTCATTTCTCTGGCAGAACAGACATATTATCTCTAATAACACTGTTAAAATTACTAAACCCACAAGGTTTTGGCCTTCAATTTTATTCAGTTTAACCTTTCAGATAATAAATAACATTTTCCATTCATGCTCCATCATTTCTAAATCGTCACATTGGGGAAAAAAAAAAAAAGTCCATGAATGAAGGCAATGACATTTACTTGGAATTATTAGGAGGAAAATTAATTGGTCCTGTGAGATCAAAATTGAGTATCTATTACTTTCATAACTTGTGTCTTCTGTATCCTCACAGTTAGGAGGAATCTTCTGGATCTGAGCACAGAAGAAAAAAGGCGTTTCGTGAATGCCTTACACCAAGCCAAGGTGACAACCCATCCTGACATTGTTATTGCCACACGGAGACGTGAGGAAATATTTGGACCAGATGGCAACACACCACAATTTGAGAATATCACCATTTATAACTACTTTGTGTGGTCTCATTATTATTCTGTCAGGAAGACTTTCCTTGGTGCAGGGCAGCAGAGCTTTGGAGGAGTTGACTTCTCTCATGAGGGGCCAGCTTTTGTCACATGGCATAGGTACCATCTACTGCAGCTTGAAAGAGACATGCAGGTAAAATTTGGATTAATGTTGAGACATAAGTTCATGCTATGTTTTGTGCAGTTCAAGAATTTCTCTTCATATTCCAAACTGCAAAAATGGTAGCAATCATTTCTATTCATTGAAATAATTCAGGTTCAAGTTTAGTAACTCAGTAAGCGTACTAAACTTAATAGAGTGCATTTAGGTTTTAGACTACCATTGTTACTGAGATACTAAAAATAATGTTGCTGTCAGAGTAATGGAGACCATGAAAGTTACATGGAAACTTCCTGGAACAGATACAAATTACAGCTATATCTACAGAAAGCATGTTATTGGACCAGTAAGATTTACTGCCCTTATTACTATCAAGGTTCTGAATTTTTGTTTTTAGATTATTCAAAGCAGGATAAATTCTATGAAAAAGTGTAAGAGAAATGGTTTTAGGATTCAGAAACATTTTATTTTATTATTTACTGTAAGTAGTTAGAGAAATCAGTGATTTTCCTGTTTTCCTTTCCTTGGGCAGATTTATCAATAAAATATATATATTTATATATATGTGTGTGTGTGTGTGTGTGTGTGTGTGTGTGTGTGTGTGTGTGTGTGTGTGTGTGTGTGTGTGTGTGTGTGTGTGTGTGTGTGTGTGTGTGTGTGTGTGTGTGTATTATAGACTGTAAGTTTTCTTAAAGAAAATTAACTTTTCAATGTCAGGATTAAATATTCTTTGAAATCACTTCATATGGCACAACAGTTCTGCATCAGACTAAGGCAGAAACTCTCTTCAAAAACTCGCATTTGACATCAGCAACATTTCATTATGTGGAAGCTCTGGGATATTCTAGCTCTTTGTGATTTAATATGAATTCCTATTTATGCTAGTAAACTTGATTATTATTTAACGTACTTTGGCTTCCAAATAATTCTGTTATATAAATATTGGAAGCCAGGACACAGCCTAGAACTATTCAGTTCCAACCCATGCTAGAACCAAACTGACAATTTGAAGGGCTGGTATCTCTTTTCCTGTTTTCTTTCAATCTCCTTTGTCTTTCCACAGTTACTTTAGTTATTCGGAGTGCTACAGACATTGATGTTATTGATAGGCTATTAAAAACATTCAGAAAAAAATGGGATATCATTATTAAAGATGTCTCCTACTTGACAGTATGCTTTCATGTAAGAGGCAGTGTCATATTAATGAGGAATAACCATGACTCGGGTCAATAGTCCAGTTTTCTGTTTTGTTGAACAAATGTTTAAATGTAAAAAACTACTAAACGTTTTAATGTTGATTCCATAGAGTTTTCATAAATTTTCCCTCCTCAATGAAGCAAGACTCTGACTCTCACTAAGTAGCAGTGAACTGAGTTTTAACATCCTTCTAGCAGTAAATATTATCTATCTGGAGCACACATGTATTAACATCATATGTATGTGGTTTAGAACATGCTGCAGGACCCCACCTTTGGACTGCCTTACTGGAATTTTGCAACAGGACAAAACACCTGTGATATCTGCTCAGATGACTTAATGGGAGCTAGAAGTAATTTTGACATCTCTCTTATCAGCCAAAACTCAATCTTCTCTCAGTGGCGAGTGTTATGTGAAAATGTAGAAGACTATGAAACTTTGGGAACTATCTGTAACAGTAAGTATGACTGCTGGTAGATATTTGGGTAAAAAAAAAATTTAAATAATAAATAAATATAATAATTTACATCACAATGGCTTTCCTCAGTTAAAAACTCTTTTGACTATTTCTGATCCAAGTATCATCAGTCCTCTGAGATAGTACATATTTATCATCTGTCCTCCACTGATGCACCAACCAGCTCAAAATTTGATCTCTTGTAGTAGAGGAAGATCTGAAAACTTCTCTTCTTATGTAGTATCTGCTCATTTCCCATGCCATCAATAACTAAATCTGCCGGTCCCACATCTTCATTGAACCTTATGTTTCCTTTTGACTAGTCCATCTATCACCATGGCAGCATTGTTCTAAAAGGAAGCTGCAAGAGCAAAAAGTCCTGGCAAGATACTTGTGTATTTATTACTTCAAGCCACAACCCAGGGTCTTAATGGAAATACAAGGGAAAAACAGGGAAAAAACACTTAGATAATCAACTGTACTCATTTCCACAGCTACTCTAACAGGACATTCTGAATAATTTTGTCCTAAGTTGTATGAAGAAATCATATTGAAAAAGTATGAAAAAGTTTTCTAAAGGACTTATAGACTCTCAATTTTCAGAAAGAAATTTATAGATCCAGCACACAGAACTCCATGGAGATTCAGACTCTGCCTGACATGAGGAACTGACCCATTCATTCAAGTGTTATTTGTGAGGAATTCTTTTTTCTCCACAGTTCAGTCATTAAAAAGATGCTTTATGTAACCTACTGCTTTGCTTTGCATTATTTCCTCTCTCCTCTCCGCTCTCAGGTACTGAGGGTGGTCCGATCCGAAGAAATCCAGCTGGAAATGTTGCACGGCCTATGGTACAACGTCTCCCAGAGCCTGAGGATGTTGCTCAGTGTTTGGAAGTCGGTGTATTTGACACTCCTCCTTTCTATTCTAACTCAACAGATAGTTTTCGTAACACAGTAGAAGGTAAACACGCCAAATTAAAGGATATGGAACAGGTCCAAATAGTCAAATGAGCAGGATTGCCTGTTGGAAGTGTGAGTTTGGAGGCAGTCTAGTGGACCCTGAGAATACACTGGTTTTAGCATGAAGTGTTAGTTTAGTATTAAATGGAAATAAGATCAAATTTAATTACTTTATTGCTTATGTCAGTTCTTTTCATGTATGAAAGCCTCTAAAGTCTGTCACTAGCATACCAAGTGAAAACTGAAATCAGGCTACTGCAATCAAGTCATAGTTTGTTGCTGAAAACAGACATCCCTTGTCTGTGGACTGACGCAAGCTGAATCTTTAAATGAGGCAAATAAATGCTCACAGCATTTACTCTTCTACCCAAAATAAAACAAACAGGAGAAAGCAAAAGACATTGTACGCATTGGTAGTACTTAACAACATGGTATTGAGAGTAGTAATTGAGGTCTGGATACAGGATTTACTGCTGTATTGTTAGTCCTCCTCTCTGAGCCATGTAGCTCTGCTCTTTTCCAGGCCTTACACACTTAAAATTGAATTTTCAGTCATCTGGCATTTGAACCACACATACCAATACAGAAACCAGCCTAAAGATTTGACTCATGCTGTTCAACCAGTATCCTGTAAACTACTTCTGAACTTTAATAATCCATATTTTCTAACAGGAAACACTAAGCTAAACACGGTTTCAGTCACTTACCTGTATAGACCTTTCTCTGGAAATTTTGGCCAAAGTTTGAAAACAGAAGATTTCAAGATGTTTCAGATCTTGACATCTGACATAAGGGTTATGCAATATTACACACCAACAGAGTTACACAGGATGTCTTCACTAGAAAAAAAACAAACCAAAACTCAAACNTTTAGGATAGATGGCAATATATACACACACTTAAGTCAGGTATCGGGAAACAAATGCAACAAATTCAGTTCTGTTGAAAGACATGCATGTTCCAAATATATCTCTATTTTCAGGCTATGATACAGCCTGAAAATTTTTGCATTAGATTCCAGCAGCCTTGCTCTCCACATTCTCAGCATTCTTTTAGAAAGGCTACTTTAATCTGAAAATTGTGCATGTTAGGGACATTTCTCAAATGCTAGTGAGTATTACAGCTAGTAGATACAGTTAGCTACACATTTATGTTAAGCAAGGCATTGCAAAAACATGAAAGTCTCTCAGAGAAAAAAAAA
>VWZE01013044.1:3960-50153 GCA_013396675.1 Eubucco bourcierii | reverse complement strand
AGGGGGTTGGAACTAGATGATCTCTGAGGTCACTTCCTACCTTACCATTCTATGATTCTATCATTTTTTTTTCACTTGCCATACTGCAGTACAGCCTCCAAGACTCCTGCTTTTCACCCGCTTCATTTCAATCATAATTTTCCAATTAATAATGTTACAGAATAAAACTGCTAGGGAGAGGTGATTAAAAATAGAAAAAGCAGCTTACAGAACGTTGCAGCATGCAGCATGTGTAGCAGCACGTGTCAAATAAAAAAAAAAAAAGTTGTGGCATCCTCTCAACAGATCAGAAATCAAAACATTTTTTTTTCTTTTAGATGGAGAATGCAAATAACTTCAACCATCTCACGCTCTCTCAGGTTCAATCTGTGAAGAAGCAAAGCAAATAAATGGTAGGGATTTCTATTAGTAACAGAAACACTCAGCCTAGGCACCAAATAAAATATATTTCTGTAACATCACAAGTACTAGAATCTGGATGGAACACTGCTATGGTTTGGACTCAGCCAGCAAACAAGTTCATACACAGCCACACGCATGGCAGTCTTCTGGTGGGATAAGGAGGAGGATCAGGAACAAAAGAATAAATAAAAGGCCTGTGGGTTGAGATAATGATAGTTTAATGGAATAATAATACAGAAAAAAAACAGATTTTACAGGAAGCACAGCAAAAGCAAGCAAGCCAGGCAGCAGAGAAGGACGTACCCAAGCCCAGGTGTGGAAGAAGAACAAGAAAACACCAGAAAAAAAGGAAGCATCACAGGTCACAGACTGAACTCCAAATCCCATCATCCTCTCCCTGGCCAGCCCTTTCTTTACAGAGAGGGTATATGGCAGTATGGCATCAAATACCCCTTAGCTGGTTGTGGTGGTTTGAGGGGTTCCAGGTTATTCCAGACTCCCTAAAACAAAAACTACAAAGACGATCTGGCTGTCTCGATTGGTGTTCCCTTTGAGCTAAAACTTGGACAAACACCCATGCATAGTTTACATAGCCACAGAATCACAGAAAACATCCAGTTGGGAGAGACCTCCAAGCTCATCCAGTCCAACCTGCAGGCTCAACACTGAACCATGTCCCCTGAGCAGCAGCTCCACACAGTGCTTAAACAACTGCAGGGACAGTGACTCCAGCACTGCCGTGGGCAGACCATCCTAATGTTTGAGAACTCTCACTGGGAAGAAATATTCATTTGGTTGGTGTTCTGGAGCACTCCGAATTCCTTCACACACACACACACACACACACCAGGTTTGAATGGGGAGAAGAATAAAGTGCAAAACCTGCTTTACCCACCACCACCCTGCGGGTTTGAGGGAGGAACAGCAAAAGGCCTTTCCACACACATGTGCTGACTCGTGTGGCAGCCTGTACTAGGATGGGGCTGGTGGTGAGCTGGATCTTCATGCCCAGTATAAATTGGCAAATGGACACTTTGTCTAGAAAAGGATAAAGAGAGTGAGGGAGAAGGTGTGAGATGCCTGCCTTGAAAGAGTTCCTGCCTTGAAAGAGTTCCTCTTTGGACCATCCCTGCTTTTGGACAGCTCCTACCTTTTGCAGGGCTCTGGGTTTTGCACCACCCCTGCCGTTGGACTCCTCCCCCTACTTGTGCACCACTCTGTGCAAACTTGCATGCTTGGTAAGTCCTGGGGTCCTTTTGAGAGAGGTGCTGGCGGCATCCGGACCCAGCTGCTCTCAGACCACAGAGCAGCCAGCTTCCTGGCCGCTATTCTGTACTGGCAGACCTGAGCAGTCTGATTCTCCCCAGCTGCCGTCGAGACAGCGTCGCTCCCACCAATGCCTGCCTTGTGGCAGTCGTGTTTGGAGACACTCCTGACTTTGGCAGCTTTTCCACCCACCTTGGGCAGCTGCTGCCTATTGGATATTGCTTGCAGCATCAGAAGGCAGCCACAGAGAAATCCAGCAAGGGATCATCACCCAATACCTATCTCACCTAGCAGTAAAGCCTGCTGCTGCCTTAATTCTCTGCTCAGCCTGATTGGTAGGGAGGTGAAGCTGTGCTTGTAGCTTAGCCTTTTCCACTTCCTGACAGCCTAAATCTCTAAATTATCACAGTATCACAGAGGTTGGAAGAGACCTCAAAGCTCATCAAGTCCAACCCAATACCACAGCCCTCAAGACCAGACCATGGCACCAAGTGCCACATCCAAACCCGCCTTGAACACCTCCAGGGATGCTGACTCCACCACCTCCCTGGGCAGCCCATTCCAGCAGGCAATGACTCTCTCAGGCAATAACTTTCTCCTCACCTCCAGCCTAAACTTCCCCTGGGGCAGCTTGAGGGGAGGTTCTCCATAACATCCTGCTGAAGAATTCCCAATCAAATTAGAACCTGTAAGTAAAGCCAAACCAGTTCTGTATGCAGTTTGGGGGTGGGGTTTTCAGGAAAATAAAATAACTCTATTTTTATAATTCCTGACTCAGCCACATTAATTCCCTGCCTCCACGACAGTTGGGTATTAATTGGCCAAGGCAGGAATTACAACAATAGAATTATTTTTGTTTTCCTGAAAACTCTGCCCCCAAGCAATATACAAAACTAGTCAGGATTATTTACAGGCTCTATCTCAGTCGGGAAATCAAACCTCCAGAGATGGTGAGAGAAGGAAGAAGGAATTTGGAGTACCTCACAACAAATACATCCTAGCATCCAGCCTGGTGCAGCTTGGAACTGATCCCTCTGGTCCTGTCGCTTGCCACGAGTGTTCCATAACACACTGAATATTAAAGACATGTTTTAAACTATTCAGTAATTGATTAGAATTACAATTGAACTTAAGTACTACAATTGGCCCTCACATTTTAGACTGGTTTTGTGGCCTTATTGCTCCCAGGCAGTGCTTGGTGAAGAAGTTGGCATTGCTCTCTGAAAAATCACTTTGCACTCCCTGGAGCATGACTTAGCACATAACTGGTGCATGTTGCTTTCTACAATGAAGGAAAGGTATTTGGGAATCTGAGCATTCAAATTTAGTTACTAAAAACTAATGTAAGAGGAAAAAAAGTTGAACTTACCAATGTACAGATGTACAGGATACATTTTCAGAAGGAGAATCTACTTATTCGCACCACAAGCCAAATGGATGAATGTTTAGGGAAAAGTATCCCAGAGAAAGGTCATAAAGATGCTCAGAGGGCTGGAGCTGCTCTGCTATGAGAACAGGCTGAGAGAGTTGGGGTTGTTCAGGCTGGAGAGGAGTAGGCTTCAAGGAGACCTTCTTGTGGTCTTTCAATATCTGAAGGGGGCTACAAGAAAGCTGGGGAGGGACTTTTTAGGGTATCAGGAAAGACTGGAGGGAATGGATCCAAGCTAGAGGCTTTAAGGCTTTGAGGAGACCTGATAGTAGCCTTCCAGCATCTGAAGCTGGCCTACAGGAAGGCTGGGGAGGGATTATTTACGAGGTCTTAAAACAACAGGACAAGGGGCAATGGGTTTGAACTGGCAGAGGGGAGATTTAGATTGCATGTTAGGAGGAAGTTCTTTACAGTGAGGGTGGTGAGACACTGGTACAGGTTGCCCAGGGAGGCTGTGGCTGCTCCCTCCCTGGAGGTGTTCAAGGCCAGGTTGGAGGAGGCCTTGAGTGAGCTGTACTAGTGGGAGGTGTCCCTGCCTATGGCAGGGGGTTGGAACTAGATGATCCTTGAGGTCCCTTCCAACCTTACCATTCTAGAGGAAAGCAGATTTGCATTAGACATTAGGAAGAAGTTCTTCAGCACAAGGGTGGTGAGAGTCTGGCAGGTCTTTAAGGTCAGGCTGGATGTGACTCTGAGCATTCTGTGATTCTGTAACTACTGAAAGTCAGTACTAAAGAACCTGAAGTTCACATTTCCTGTACACAGGAAATTCATTCCATGATCTGGACAGCTATCCATTTTTCATATTTCACAGTCTCACAGTATCACCAAGGTTGGAAGACACCTCAAAACTCATCAAGTCCAACCCATTATCACAGCCCTCAAGACCAGACCATGGCANAACCTCCTCCTGGCTACAAGCACCCTTCAGGTAGCTGGAGACAGCAAGAAGGTCTCCCCTGAGCCTCCTCTTCTCCAGGCTAACCAATCCCAGCTCCCTCAGCCTCTCTCCATAGGGCTGTGCTCCAGGCCCCTCCCCAGCCTCGTTGCCCTTCTCTGGACACACTCAAGCACCTCAATGTCCTTCTTCAATGGAGGGGCCCAGAACTGGACACAGCACTCAAGGTGTGGCCTAAGCAGTGCAGAGTCCAGGGGCAGAATGAGCTCCCTGCTCCTGCTGGCCACACTACTGTTGATGCAGGCCAGGATGCCATTGGCCTTCTTGGCCACTTGGGCACACTGCTGGCTCATGTTCAGGCGGGTGTCAATCAGCACCCCTTGTTCTTATAAAAAGAGCAAAAAACACATCGAAAAAAAAATGAACATGCACCCTCTGACTGAAGGATCACAGAACTGTGAGGGTGGGAAGGGACCTGAAGGATGATCTAGTTCCAACCCTTTGCAGGGCCACCCTCTAACTCAAGTTGTACTGGGCAGTCTACTACTTCTCATTCACTTCAGAACGGGAGTGCATTATATATAAAATCTTGTTTTACACCACAGGTTTACAGAAATGTTGTTTCTAAGCATCATTCCTTTTTTCTTGTATCATGTGAAGCATTATGAAACTGCTGTGTTTCCGAAAGCATTACTTAATACTCAAAATTCATTAAACTACGTCACCAAATCTAGCTCAGATTTTCATTACTGTCAACAGCATTTTTATTTGAACCTTATGAGCTTTTAGTTCCAAAACCAGCAGTTCAAAGTCAATTTGCAAGTGTAAACAGTGATTACATTTTGCACTATATATTCTTTCCTCAAAGCCATAGGAATGCAGTATAGTTTGTTGCTTATTGTGCTGACATATAGTATCCTTTATTGTTCCAGTATCACAAAAGACACACAAGAAACACATTGGTCAATAAGATTTTGATAAACTAGAACTTGGCCTGTGCTCTTCTAAGTCATACACAAAATCACACAGAGTCATCCAGGCTGGAGAGGACCTCTGAGCCCACCCAGCCCAGCCACTCTGCCCGCTGCACCAAGCCTGTCCCTGCACCCTGTCCCCAGGCACCACATCTAGATGGGTTTTTAACACCTCCATGGATGGCAACTCCACCGCCTCCCTGAGCAGCCTCTGTCAGTGCCTCACAACCCTTCCTGTGGAAAAATGTTTCCTGATGTGCAGCCTGAGCCTGCCCTGGAGCAGCTTGAGGCCATTCCCTCTGGATCTGTCATTAGTGACTTGTGAGCAGAGCCCAGTGCCTGCCTCTTTACACCCTCCTTTCAGGTAGCTGCAGAGAGCAAAGAGCTCTCCCCTCAACCTCCTTGTGTGCAGACTAACAGCCCCAGCTCCCTCAGCTGCTCCTCACAGCCTTGCTCTCCAGCCCCTGCCCAGCTCAGTCTCCCTTCCCAGTCCCTGCTCCAGCCCCTCCGTGCCCTTCCTCTGCTGTGGTGTCCAGAGCTGAGCACAGCTCTTGAGGTTCAGCCTCACTAAGGCTGAGTGCAGAGGGACAGTCACCTCCCTGCTCCTGCTGACCACACTGTTTCTGATACAGGCCAGGATGGCATTGGCCTCCTTGGGCACCTGGGCACACTGCTGGCTCACATTCATCCTCCTGTCAATCACTGTCCCCAGGTCCTTCTCCTCCACACACCTCTCCTTCCATTCTTCCCTAAGCCTGTAGACTTGTGTGAGGTAGTTGTGGCCTAGGTGAAGGACCTGGCTTTGGCCTTGGTGAAGCTTATACAGTTGACCTCAGCCTATGGGTCCAACCTACCAAGGTCCCTCTGTAGAGTCTACCTATCCCCAAGAAGATCAACACTGTCACCCAGTGAACTCCCTGAGGGTGCCCTCAATGCCCTCATCCAAGTCACAGAATTATAGACTCACAGAATGGTTTAGGTTGAAAGGGACCTCAAAGCTCAGCCAGTCCCAACCCCCTGCCACAGGCAGGGACACCTCCCACTAGAACAGGCTGCTCAAGGCCTCATCCAGTCTGGCCTTGAACACCTCCAGGGAGCTTGTGGAGTGCAGAATCACCCAATGTGATCAAAGGCCACATTGGGTGATTCTGCACTCCACAACCTCCCTGGGCAACCTGTGCCAGTGTCTCACCACCCTCACTGCAAACAACTTCTTCCTCACATCCAATTTAAATCTCCCCTCTGTCAGTTTAAACCTATTTCTCCTTGTCCTGTCATTACTGCTCCCAGTACTGAGCCTTGGGGAACACCACTTGTGACTGCCCTCCAGGTGGATTTAACTCCACTGACCTCTAGTCCCTGGGCCCAGCTAGGCAGTGCTTGACCCAGCAGAGCCTTTGCTCATCTAAGCCATGAGCAGTCACCTTTTTTTCTGAGGATGTCATCTCATTAAAGGCCTTATAGAAGCCCAGGTAAACAACATCCACAGCCTTTCCCTCATTCCCTAGGCAGGTCATTTTGCAATGGAAGGAGATGAGGTTTGTCAGGCAGGACCTGCCCTTCATAAACCCATGCTGACTGGCTTGTGCTTGTAAGAAACACTTTGTCTGCCAGAGCAAACACTTGTGGCTCAGCCACGCCTATCTTTATGGAGCTTTTCTAATAAGTACATCTATGTCCACCACAATAGTGATCCCTTTCACACAGGAGACAGATGTTACATGATGTTCAATATCCTTTTAATCCTCTCTAGACCTCAGACAGAAGGGCTGACGAACTGACAGTTTTTATTATAGCTTATGCTGTACACAATAATCTTCTTTCACCTGGACCATTCTCCCACAAGCATTACAGACTTTGACTTACATCAAGGATTATTTCTAGTCTCTTTAGGAGGGAAGAAATTGTTTTTATGTGGTGTGAATCTTATCTTGTGTGAACTACCTTTTCAAAATAGGAAACACCTATTGTCTGTTTATTTTAATGTCAGTGAAACTCCTTTGTGTTCACTTCAGGTAAAGTACACTTTACAGGTCCAGCCACAGACATTTTTCTTCCCAAAGAGTGTTCATCATCTACACACACAGAATCACAGAATCAGTCAGGGTTGGAATTGACCACAAGGATCATCCAGTTCCAAGCCCCCTGCCATGGCCAGGGACACCTCACACTACAGCAGGTTGCTCAGAGCCGCATCCAGCCTGGCCTTAAACACCTCCAGGGATGAGGCTTTCACCACCTCCCTAGCAACCTGTTCCAGTCTCTCACCACCCTCAAGCTGAAGAACTACTTCCTAATGCCCAATGTAAATCTGCTCTCCTCTAGCTTGAATCTACCCATTTCTAGCTTGCTTCCATTCTCCCCAGTCATATCACTACCTGGCATCCTATAAAGTCCCTCCCCAGCTTTCTTGTATCCCCCTTCAGATACTGAAAGGCCCTAATAAGGTCACCTGGGAGCCTTCTCCTCTCCAGGCTGCACAGCCCCAACTCTTTCAGTCTCTCCTCACAGCAGAGCAGCTCCAGGCCTCCTGGCCCTTCTCTGGACACCTTCCAGCACCTCCACATCCCTCTTGTCCCAGGGGCTCCAGAACTGGATGCAGTACTGCAGGTGGGGTCTCACCAGAGCAGAGCAGAATAGAGGGGCAGGATCACCTTCCTCACCCTGCTGCCCACACTTCTGCTGCAGCCCAGGCTCTGGTTGCTCTCTGGGCTGCAAGTGCACACTGCTGGCTCATGTTGAGCTTCTCTTCCACCAGCACCCCCAAGTCCCTCTTCTCAGGGCTGCTCTCCAGCCAGGCGCTGCCTAGCCTGGATTTGTGCTTGGGATTGCCTCGACCCAGATGCAGGACTCTGCACTTGGCCTTGTTGAACTGCAAGAGGTCGGCTTGTGCCCATGTCTGCAGCCTGTCCAGGTCCCTCTGGATGGATCCCTGCCCTCTACCAAGTCGACTGTGCCACACAGCCTGGTGCCAGCTGCACACTTGCTGAGGGTGGACTCAATTCCTCTGCCCATGCCACCACAAAGATGTTAAACAAGACTGGTCCCAGGACTGAACCTTGAGGGGCTCCACTTGTCAGTGGCCTCCACTGGGACATGGACACATTGACAACCACACCTAACAAATGGCACTCTGTACAAAACACCATTAACAACAGGGGCACACATCTACCACTCATTTGCACTGACAACATTAAATAATAACATATATAAACAATTTATGCTGAAGTATAATGCAACTAAAGTGCATTAATTGAAAATTTCAGAAAGCATCCTCAATTAAAAGCCACAAACCCATAAAAAATCCATTTCCTCACTACAGCACCAGAGAGTCTCTAACCATTAGACCAACAGTGTTAGCACTCACCTAGCTTGCATTTTAGGCATGCCAGCATTTCCACAATTAACATAAGAGTGATTTAAACAGAGAACCTTGGTCTTGGGAAAGACAACACCACCAGTATAAGCCAACATTACCCTTATTTTTAGGATCTGGAAGCCAAAGAATTCTCTGTCTCTCTCTTTACCATCACAGTGCCATTTGCCAAGAGAACTGACTGAGTGCTTACCTGCAAGCAAGGTCCTTGTGAGTCAGCTTCCCTGCTCTCTGCACACAGTGCATTTGCACTATTTCCAAAACCATTCTGCTGTTAGCACAGGGGAGGGGGCAAAGAGAGAAAAACACTCTCTTTGCTGATAGAGCCACCTGAACATTTGACCTTACACAGAACATACTCTGTGTTCTGGGTTCTGCACTTTGGCCACAACAACCCCATGCAGCGTTACAGGCTGGGAACAGAGTAGCTGGAGAGCAGCCAGGCAGAGTGGGACCTGGGGGTACTGGCTGGTAGCTGAACAAGAGCCATCAGCGTGTCCAAGTGGCAAAGAAGGCCAATGGCATCCTGGTATCAGGAACAGTGTGGCCAGCAGGACAAGGGAGGTCATTCTGCCTCTGTACTCAGCACTGCTCAGGCAGTGCTCAGGCCACACTCAGCACTGCTCAGGCCACACCTGAGCACTGTCCTGTGTCCAGTTCTGGGACCCTCAGTTTAAGAAAGATGTTGAGGTGATGAAACATGCCCAGAGAAGGGCAGCAAGGCTGGTGAGGGGCCTGGAGCACAGTTCTGTGAGGAGAGGTTGAGGGAGCTGGGGGTGTGCAGTCTGCAGAAGAGGCTCAGGGCAGACCTCATTGCTCTCTGCAGCTACCTGAAGGGAGGTTGTAGCCAGGTGCGGTTGGGCTCTTCTGCCAGGCACCCAGCAACAGAAGGAGGGGACACAGCCTCAAGCTGTGCCAGGGCAGGTTCAGGCTGGATGCTGGGAAGATGTTCTTCCCAGCAAGAGTGATTTGCATTGTAATGGGCTGCCTGGGGAGTGGTGGAGTCCCCATCCCTGGAGGTGTTTAAAAAGAGGCTGGATGAGGCACTTAGTGCCATGGGTCAGTTAATTCGAAGGTGGTAGGAGACAGGTTGGATGGACTCCATGGTCCTAGAATTTTTTTCCCAACCTGGTTAATTCTGTGATTCTCTGATTCTGAGAGTTAAATTGGTGTGCGGAGAGGAATCACCTAACTCAGCAGCAGGCAGTTACCTGATCCCCGGTGGGTGGTCACATCACCCCCAGGTGGGAGGCACCAGATCACGTTTATACTCTCCCCCTTTCTAACTCTAAGAGACAGCAACTGCCTGCTTAGGCTCTCTTGCCTTTGCTCTTTGCTGCTGCTACTGAGAGCTCCTGACCAGGTGGATAGGCCTGTTCCACGTGGTGTGGGGACTGCATCCAAGGAGAATCCATTCCCATCCAGAGAAATCCACTGCCATCCAATCTGCTTTTCTATCTATACCTGTATCTATTCCCTTTCCCTAGACCTACGTGCCCCCTTTTTTCCCAAATAACTTTTATTTTTTCTTAAACTTGCCTTTTTACCTTCCAGCTCTGTTTATTCTTCTTGTTAATCCCTTCACCTTCCCCTGCCTATCTTTTTCCCATGGGGAAAGGGAAGGAGAGGAGAGGTAATCCCTAAATCCCTACCCTGTGTTTCCTTGGGGTTTTGGCTGTGGGAAAACTCAACCAGCTACACTCTGGAAATAGGTAAACCCTCCAATTACCTCATTGAACTCTGCATTTAAAATAGACATAGGAAAAGTTTTAGTTTTCCTCCATTTTGAGACTTGCACAAAAACCCACAACGCTCTTGGCTGCTACCTACAAATTCAGATAAAACAAAGAGGTCGAGCACATTTCCACCGCTTCTTTCCATGCAGGAGATAAATCACTGACCCCAGTTGACCACCTTTTCCCAAATTTTAAAACTGGTAGCCACAATATCTTTAGCAAAGCTGAGTGCTGCCAGGTGGTGAACACTCCAGTTCATTATCAGACTGCTTAACTGTGCTTTATTTTAATATATGCAGTCCCCAGTGAGACTCAGACCATTCGTTTGCTCATAATTAAGGCCCTTAAGTGATTTGCTAAACCAGCCTAATGTGAGTTTTCCAGAAGTGAGTTTCCAGCACCCAGACTAATGGGAAGAGCTCCAGTGACCTCACTCTTTTCATCACCTCTGTTTGATACCCATGTGCCACTCTGTGTCTTTACCCTGAGAAGATTTACTGCTGTGGGAACTGCAGGAATTCAGCAGAGAACTCTAAGAGTCCACATTTGCTCTAGGAACTGCATGTGCACAGCTACTGTCTTCTATATTCTGCAAATCACAGAAACATTCCTGTTGGAAATGACCCTCAGCATCATCAAGCCCAAGCTGGCAGCCCATAGCTTGGACAGGGGCACTCTGTGCTGGGTTAAGAACTGGCTGGATGGTTGGGCACAGAGAGTGGTGGTGAATGGAGCCACATCCAGCTGGCAGCTGGCACTAGTGGTGTGCCCCAGGGATCAGTGCTGGGCACAGTTCTGTTTAACATCTTCATTGATGATCTGGATGAGGGCATTGAGTCCTCCATCAGTGAGTTTGCAGGTGACACAAGTTGGGAGCAAGTGTGGATCTGTTAGAGGGCAGGAGGGCTCTGCAGAGGGCCCTGAACAGGCTGCACAGATGGGCACAGTCCAACACCATGGGTTTGAACAAGTCCAAGTGTCAGGTTCTGCATTTTGGCCACAACAACTCCATGCAGTGCTACAGGCTGGGGAAAGGGTGGCTGGAGAGTAGCCAGGTAGAGAGGGACCTGGGGGTGCTGGTTGACACCAGCTGAACATGAGCCAGCAGTGTGCCCAGGTGGCCAAGAAGGCCAATAGCATCCTGGCCTGCATCAGGAACAGTGTGGCCAGCAGGAGCAGGGTAATCCTTCTGCTCCTGTACTCTGCACTGCTTAGGCCACACCTTAAGTGCTGGGTCCAGTTCTGAGCCCCTCAGTTTAAGAAAGATGTTGAGGTGCTGGAAGGTGTCCAGAGAAGGGCAGCAAGGCTGGGGAGGGGCCTGGAGCACAGCCCTGTGAGGAGAGGCTGAGGGAGCTGGGGGTGTGCAGCCTGCAGAAGAGGAGGCTCAGGGCAGACCTCATTGCTCTCTGCAGCTCCCTGAAGGGAGGTTGTGGCCAGGTGGAGTTGGGCTCTGCTGCCAGGCACCCAGGGACAGAACAAGAGGACACAATCACAAGTTGTGGCAGGGCAGGTTCAGGCTGGATGCTGGGAACATGTTCCTCACAGCAAGAGTGACTGGCATTGGAACAGGCTGCCCAGGGTGGTGGTGGAGTCCCCATCCCTGGGGGTGTTTAAGAGGAGGCTGGATGAGGCTAGGTCCCTTACTGCTTCATCCTGGATTACAGGGGTACTACATTGGTCCCTGGCTCCATCTGCCAGTTCAGGAGGCCACTTTTCCTGGAGACAATCTTTCCCACTACTGAGCCAGAGAAAGTTTTAAGTACCACTGCATTTTTCTCATCTTTTGTTACCACATCCCCCTCCACATGTAATAAGCAGTAGAGGTTGTCCCTTTCTTTTGCCATTAATGTATTTATAGAAGCATTTTTTATTCTCCTTAACAGCAGTGGCCAGTCTAAGTTCTAAATGGGCTTTTGCCTTTTTTTCTTATAAGACCTAGCAACAAAACTCTTCCTGGGACAGCTCCCCTTTTTTCCAAAGGTGATACTCCCTCTTTTTTCCTCCTTAATCCCTTTAGAAGCCTCTTGCCCATCTAGCCTGGTTGTCTCCCTTGCTGGCTCACCTTCCAGCACATTGGCACAGCCTGTTCCTGCACCTTCAAGAGTTCTGTCTTGAAGCAGGCCCAGCCTGCCTGGACCCCTTTGTTTTTAACGGTTGCTTCCTAAGGAATTTTCCAAGTTATTTCCTTAAATAAGCCAAAATCTGCCCTTTGGAAGTCCATTGTGTGCTCTTCCTTGTTTCACCATATATTGAAAACTGCAATTTCATAGTCACTGGACCCCAGGCAGTCTCTGACCACCACATTTCCCACCAGCCCTTCTCTGTTTCTGAGCAGCAGGTCGAGCAGGGCTGCACCCCTGGTAGGCTCATGTAGCAGGTGAGATAAAAAGCCTCCATACACTCCAGGAACCTTCTAGACTGCCTCTTCTCTGCAGTGTTAAGAGTCCCAGCAGATGTCTGGCAGGTTAAAGTCACCCTCAAGAACAAGGGCAGGTGATCTTGAGGCAGCCCCCAGCTGCTTAAAGAATGATAAATCAACCTCTTCTTCCTGGTTGGGTGGTCTATAACAGACTCCAACCAGGATGTCAGCCTTGTTGGCCTTCTCCCTTATTCTTACTCATAGGGACTCAACCTGAGCAGCCTTAATCTCTACTTCCATGATGCCCAGAGCCTCCCTAATCTATAGGGCCACTCCTCCACCCCTTCTCCCTCACCTATCCCTCCTGAAGAGTCTGTAGCCATTGATCACAGTGCTCCAGCTGTATGAGCCATCCCACCATGTTTCTGTGATGGCTACAACATCAGAGTTTTCCTCTCATACCAAGGCCTCCAGCTCCTCACCATACAGCATGCATTAGTGTACACACATTTCACCTGGGCTGCTGGTTTTACCCCTGTCTCTGGCCTACCACCCTTAGCCTCCTGAGGTTTGTCTCTAGTACTGCTGTGTTTGACCCTCTCCCCCTTCCAGCCTAGTTTAAAGCACTTTCAACAAGCCCCACCAGCTCCTGTGCCAGGATCTTTCTCCCCCTCTGACACATCTCTTGCTAGCAGACCTGGGGCCATATAAAGTTCCCCAAAATCAAAGAACCCAAAACTTTGTTGGTGGTACCAGCCTCTGAGCCACAAGTTAAGTGATCTTAGAGGTCTTTTCCAACCTGGTTAATTCTGTGCACCTACTCTGCAAGATGCACCCAAACCATATCCCCAAGCACCACACCAAATGACCTTTAAACACAGCCAGGCTTGGTGACTCCACCACCTCCCTGGGCAGCACATTCCACTGCTCACCACTCTTCCTGGGAAAGAATTCTTCCTCATGCCCAGTCTAAACCAGCCCTGCTGCAGCTTGAGGCCATTCCCTCTTCTATCACTAATAACCTGTGAGAAGAGACCAGCACTAAGCTCTCCACAACCTCCTTTCAGGTAGTTGTAGACAGCCATGAGGTATGCCCTCACTCTCCTTTTTCAAACTAAACAGTTCCAGCTCCCACAGTCATTCCTCATGAGATTTGTTCTCCAAAATAATGAGGTTTGCCCAAGACACCTTGGTAAGTTACACCTTAGTAAGTCACTTGTTCATAGGCCATTAAGACACAGAGAAAAAGAAATATTCTTACTATTTTAGTTCTGATTTTCTAAACTGTACATCATGAGTTGTTTTTCAACAGCTGAAAGTAGTACATGGCCCTGTGGATAATAGGAAAAGAGCATTTTAAAATAAACAAAGTGCAGTTTCTGTGTATGCTTTGCTGTCCAAGGGAATTATTTCCTTTTCTACCCTAAATATATTCAAAAAGTAAAGACTCAAAGCCAGTATCCCCTCAGCAAATGCAGCAAGCTTTATGAAACAGTAACAGAAATAAAGTAGGCAAACCACAGAGGCCAGCACACAGCAAGTTAAAAAAAATACAAATTACATGAAGAATGGATGTTGCATTCTTACAGAATCCAGGATTGTCAGGGCTGGAAGAGACCTCAAGGATCATCCAGTTCCAACCCCCCTGCCATTGGCCAGGGACACTTCTCACTACATCAGGGTGCCCACAGCTACATCCAGCCTGGCATTAAAAACATTCAGGGATGAGGCTTCCACCACCTCCCTGAGCAGCCTGTGCCAATCTCTCACCACCCTCCAGCTGAAGAACTCCTGCCTAATCTCTAATCTCAATCTGCCCTCCTCTATCTTGGATCCATTCCTCCCAGTCCTATCACTGCCTGACACCCTAAACAGTCCCTCCTCAGATTCCTGTAGATCCTTCAGACACTGGAAGGCCACAAGAAGGTCTCCTTGGAGCCTTCTCCTCTCCAAACTGAACAGCCCCAATTCTCTCAGCCTGTCCTCACAGCAGAGCAGCTCCATCCCTTTGATCATCCTCGTGGCCCTTCTCTGGGCACCTTCCAGCACTTCCATATCCTTCTTATAATAGGGGCTCCAGAACTGGACACAGTACTCCAGGTGGGGTCTCACCAGAGACACAAGTAACAGTTCAATGGCAGACAGCTGTAAACTCAGTTTTATTTCTGTACAAGCACTCACTTGCAAGACTGAAGGAGGGGCATGGATGTGCTGTATCAAGGTTTTGTTATAATTACCTTTGCTGTGATGTACTGTACAACATCCACAGTGTGATGATGTAGACAAATGGCACAGCCAAAAGCCACTCTCCAGACATTAACATGACCATTTCCATGAAACCAACACAAATGAAAAAAGACTTATTTGTTTGTTTGTTTGGGGGTGGTGGTTTTGTTGTTGTTGCTGCTGCTGCTACTTTGTTTTGTTGGTTTTTAATTCCTATAACCAAAACATATGGAGACAGTACTGATAGTATGCAGGCTCACTTTGTATGATCCATACACTTAGAACCTGATTCTCTTGGTGGCAATGCTGGTTCAGAGAAGCAGCACACTGCATATTCTGCTTTATCATAGAGTAGAGTAATGTGTGCTGGGCTGCAGCAAGAGCAGTGTGGGCAGCAGGGCAAGGGAGGGGATTGTGCCCCTTTGCTCTGCTCTCCTCAGACCCCACCTGCAGTCCTGGGTGCAGTTCTGGAGCCCCCAGCACAGGAAGGACATGGAAGTGTTGGAGCAGGTCCAGAGGCCACAAAGATGATCAGAGGGCTGGAGCAGCTCTCCTATGAGGACAGGCTGAGAGAGTTGGGGCTCTGCAGCCTGGAGAAGAGAAGGTTTCCAGGAGACCTTAAAGTAGCCTTCCAATATCTGAAGGGGCCTACAGGAAGGCTGTGGAGGGACTATTGACAAGGTCTTGCAATGTCAAGATAAGGGGCATTGGGTTTAAACTGGCAGAGGGAAGATTTAGACTGGATGTTAGGAGGAAGTTCTTTACAGTGAGGGTGGTGAGACACTGGCACAGGTTGCCCAGGGAGGTTGGGGAGCACAGAATCACCCAATGGTCACCCGATGATCACATTCTGTGATTCTGTGCTCCCCAACCTCCCTGGAGGTGTTCAAGGCCAGGTTGGATGAGGCCTTGAGTGACCTGTACTAGTGGAAAATGTCCCTGCCTATGGCAGGGGGTTAGAACTGGCTGAGCTTTGAGGTCCTCTCCAACCTTACCATTCTGTGAAAGAAGGAAGTGTGGGGGCATTCATTGGTGGCATCTGTCCTCTGGAGCAATCTCTACGTGTATTGGAGCTCTGCTTCCCAGAAGTGACCAAAACACCATCTGCTGATGGGCAGTAGAGAAAAACATCTCTGTTTGCTTTGGCTTCCACACACAGCCTTTGTTTTGAATTATAAAAATTGCTTCTAGCTTATTACAGGCCTTTTGTTGCATTTTTCACTCTCCTCTATCCATCTAACAAAGTGAGTGATAGAGTGGTTTTAGTGAGTGTATGGTCCCCAGACAGGGCCAAACCACCACAACATGATGATAGCATGCCCAGAGAAGGGCCACAAGGATGCTCAGAGGACTGGAGCTGCTCTCCTATGAGGACAGGCTGAGGGAGTTTGGGTTGTTCAGTCTGAAGAAGAGAATGCTCCAAGGAGACCTTTCTGTGACCTTCCAGGATCTGAAGTGGGCTACAAGAAAGCTGGGGAGGGACTTTTTAGGGTGTCAGGTAGTGATAGGATTGGGGGGAATGGATCCAAACTAGAGGAGGGTAGATTGAGATTAGACCTTAGGAAGAAGTTCTTCAGTATGAGGGTGGTGTGACACTGGCACAGGTTGCCCAGGGAGGTGGTGGAAGCCTCACCCCTGGGTGTTTTTAAGGCCAGGCTGGATGTGGCTGTGAGCAACCTGATTTAGCGTGAGGTGTCCCTGCCCACGGCAGAAGGGCTGCAACTGGATGATTTTCGAGGTCACTTCAAGCCCTGACAGTTCTGTAATTCTGTGATTTCTCTTTACAAATGAAATCCTTATTTTTAGCCCCTTACCAGTCAATCCAAAAATAAAGGACTTTAAAACAACATTACCCAAAGGATCTAAAATACACAAGCATTACATCCACAGGTTTTCAAATATAACCACCTGAAAAAGTGTGTGATTGCTAAATGCTACAGCATGGCCTTTTAGGTGGCTGCATCCTGGCAAGGAAAACTCCACCTCCTAGCTAAAGATAGGAAAGGCACAAGGCCTGCCAACATTCAGAAGGGTTAGGTGAAAATCAGATCAATTCATCTGTGTTTACAAAAATAGGACAAACATTTGCTGCTACAAAAGCAGCAGAAATCTTGCATTTGTGATCTAAGGAGGAAGGTTTCTCACATCCTTTTAAGACGATTATAGAAAAGATAAAGTATTTGTCACATCTCCTCCCATACTGAAGCTAATGGTGTAAGAATGAATACATTTTCTGGAATGGCTCAGCAGTTGAAGTGCTCTCTGAAAAATATTAACAGGTTTGTTTGGTTTTTTTCTTTTCCCCCAAGAGAAATCACAGAATCACAGAATTAATCCAGTTGGAAAAGACTTTTGAGATCCTGGAGTCCAACCTATCACCCAACACTATCTAATCAACTAAACCATGGCACCAAGTGCCACACCCAATCTCTTTTTAAACACCTCTAGGAATGGCGACTCCACCACCTCCCCAAGGCACCCCTTCCAATGCAAATCACTCTTGCTGTCAAGAACTTCTTCCTAACACCCAGCCTGAACCTGCCCTGGCACAGCTTGAGGCTGTGTTCCCTCCTTCTGTCACTGGTTGCAGTGGGAGGAGAGCCCAACCTCACCTGGCCACAACCTCCTTTCAGGTAGCTGTAGAGAGCCATTCTATGATTCTGTCAGTGTTGGTCCCAGACATAGTGTCTGTAGCATTATGAAACACTTGGACACATTGGCTTGAGAAATTTTGGCTCCCAAGGTAAATGTCTGTGATAGTTAATGCTCACTACTGTTGGCTTTTTTTGTTCCCTCACTTACCTTCCCCTTTCCCCCTCACCCCATGTGTCAATAATGTGGGTTTTTTTTATTTCTTCAATGATAAAATGACATACTTTATATAGAGGATAAATTCATAAAATACTTATCAGATAGTAGCATGAGCAATTATTAACTGACTGTAAAAATGAAGAATACTTGAGGGCATTTCACAGTATCACCAAAGCTGGAAGAGACCTCAAAGCTCATCAAGTCCAACCCATCACCACAGCCCTCAAGACCAGACCATGGCACCAAGTGCCACGTCCAAACCTGCCTTGAACACCTCCAGGGACGCTGACTCCACCACCTCCCTGGGCAGCCCATTCCAGCAGGCAATGACTCTCTCAGGCAACAACTTTCTCCTCACCTCCAGCCTAAACTTCCCCTGGCACAGCTTCAGACTGTGTCCTCTTGTTCTGCTGCTGCTTGCCTGAGAGAAGAAAGCAACCTCCTCCTGGCTACAAGCACCCTTCAGGTAGCTGGAGACAGCAAGAAGGTCTCCCCTGAGCCTCCTCTTCTCCAGGCTAACCAATCCCAGCTCCCTCAGCCTCTCTCCATAGGGCTGTGCTCCAGGCCTCTCCCCAGCCTCGTTGCCCTTCTCTGGACACACTCAAGCACCTCAATGTCCTTCTTCAATGGAGGGGCCCAGAACTGGACACAGCACTCAAGGTGTGGCCTAAGCAGTGCAGAGTCCAGGGGTAGAATGAGCAACCTGCTCCTGCTGGCCACACTCTTGCTGATGCAGGCCAGGATGCCATTGGGCTTCTTGGCCACCTGGGCACACTGCTGGCTCATGTTCAGGTGGGTGTCAATCAGCATCCCCAGATCCCTTTCTGTTTGGCTGTTCTCCAGCCACTCCCACCCCAGCCTGTAGTTCTGCATGGAGTTGTTGATGCTGACTTAACTGATGCAAACTCTTTTGACTGGGATGGTTTTTTCTTCATACCTTACTTTATGTATAATGGAGAACATGGAAAGTGCTAGAACTCGTTAGTTTT
Organism: Eubucco bourcierii; assembly: GCA_013396675.1. Classification (NCBI taxonomy): domain Eukaryota; kingdom Metazoa; phylum Chordata; class Aves; order Piciformes; family Ramphastidae; genus Eubucco; species Eubucco bourcierii. Next base: position 31,687 of record VWZE01013044.1, on the reverse strand, counting down.
CTAGCAGAAAGATCATAACATCCAAAAATGTATGATTCGGTGTGGCCTTTTTTTTTTTTTGTTGAAGCATGCAAAATATTTCAAGTATTCATTATTGTTTCTAATGCCTGTATTGTGAACTCCAGTAGTAATAGCTGCATTAACTATAACTCTTGTCCCTCCAAAAAATGCTGGTGAACCATTACTCTTGCAAAGTAGTATTGGGAGTCATTGTTTGGCTGAACCTGAAACACCATGTTTACATTTTTTGGTGGAACTTGCCTCTGTGGCTATAGAAGGGTCACAAGGATGATCAGAGGGCTGGAGCTATTCTCCTGTGAGGACAGGTTGAGTGAGTTGGGGCTGTTCAGCCTGGAGAGCAGGCTCCAAAGAGACCTTCTTGTGGCCTTCCAGGATCTGAAAGGGGCTACAATAAAGCTGGGGAGGGACTTTTTAGGGTGTCAGATACTGATAAGACTGAGGGGAATGGATGCAAGCTACAGAAGGGAAGATTTAGATTAGACCTTAAGAAGTTCCTCACCATGAGGGTGGTGAGAGCCTGGCACAGGATTCCCAGGGGGTTGGTGGAAGCCTCATCCCTGGGTGTTTTTAAGGCCAGGTTGGATGTAGCTGTGAGCAACCTGATGTAGTGTGAGGTGTCCCTGCCCACAGCACAGGACTTGGAACAAGATGATCCTTGAGGTCTCTTCCAGACCGTACGATACTGTGACTCTGTGATTTCTCTCTACAGGCAACTCAGGCTTATACTATGGAAAAATGTGTCAGAGAAGGATTAGAACAGGCATAATGCTACAGGTCTGTCAGTAATAGGATTCATCCAGCAAAGAAACGACTTCAGTTTAAAGTACATGAATAGGTAGCACTATCAGGAACTATTCAGGAAAAAATAGTATTATATTTTCACACTAAGCAGAAAAATACTGGTGGCAATATAGCAGGATGACAGTGAGAAATATGTCAGAGGGTTGTGCAGAGCTGTTTTCAGCTGCCAGATAATCACTCTGGAATCTCATTTGTCCGTGTAAAGTCTTTCTTTATCTTCACAAAGGCAACAAAGATGCAGCGTACAGTAAAAACGTAATGCATATTTTTAATTACGTGCTAGAAAATTACTAATTTGCACTAATGGGAGGGAGACACTTCTATGAATGACTGAATTGTGCAAATTAGCAAGTGAGCAAACACAATTAAAAAAAAGAATAATGGATCACATCATGCACTTAATCTGTTTTGACATGTGTGTGCTTCAGTGGGAACTGTTGGTGCTAGTCCCTTGCCTTGTGGCGTGCGCTAGCAAACACGTTCCATTGCATTTAGCCAAGATGGTGCTGTGCTGGCAGTAGATGCCAAAGCAGCATCACTTCTCCCTCTCTACTGAAACATGGCAGGGAAGTTTGTGCTGCCTTATGTAATGCTTGGTGCATATTTCTGATGCTGCTGTTTGGAACTGCTGCGGGTGGTTTTGTAAAGACAAATCAGTAGGACTTAGGGTGCTGGACTTTAGAGTGTGTAAAGCACCAAAATACATCACTGGAGAGAGCTTTGGAGGATACAGACAATTTGCTCTTAATCACACAGGGTTTGGGGTTTTTTTCTTTTCTTTTCTTTTTTTTTTTTTTTTTTTNTCAAAGATCATGTTGGGTGATTCTGTACTCCACAACCTCCCTGGCAACCTGTGCCAGTGTCTCACCACCCTCACTGCAAACAACTTCCTCCTAACATCCACTTTCAATCTCGCCTCTGTCAGTTCAAACCCATTGCCCCTTTGCCTGGCATTACAAGACCTTGTCAATAGTCCCTCCACAGCCTTCCTGTGGCCCCCTTCAGATCCTGGAAGCCTTCTCTCCAGGCTGCAGAGCCCCAACTCTCTCAGCCTGTCCTCACAGCACAGCTGCTGCAGCCCTCTCAGCATCTTGGTGGCCTCCTCTAGACCCACTACAACACTTCCATGTCCTTCCTGTGCTGGGGGCTCCAGAACTGCACACAGGACTGCAGCTGGGGTCTGAGGAGAGCAGAGCAAAGGGGCACAATCCCCTCCCTTGCCCTGCTGCCCACACTGCTCTTGTTACAACCCAGCACACAGTTGTTGTTTGGGCTGCACTCACACATTGACAGCTCAGAGCCCCACAGTTCTGCAGTAAATACACTAACATTAACTTGTCAGTTTTGCAAAAATGCCACCCTTGTATATTTTCCTTTTGAAAGAAAAGAGGCATTTGAGTTATGTTCCAAAAGGCACACCTTTAAATGATGTTTTCTGAAAGAGCACACTGCATTGTACTGCAGCCTAAAGATTGCTTCATCTGAGTGACTCTGCAGACTTCTTTCTGCAACACTGTTCTAATGCTAGAATTGCTCTGGGAAGGCCCCACCTGGAATACTGCATCCAGTTCTGGGCTCCCCAGTCAAGAGGGACAGGGATCTGCTGCAGAGAGTCCAAGGGAGGGCTATAAGGATGCTAAAGGGAATGCAGCACTGCCTGAGGAGGAGAGGCTGAGAGCCCTGGGGCTGTGCAGTCTGCAGAGGAGAAGGCTGAGAGGGGATCTGAGCAATGTCTGTCAAGAGCTGAGGGCTGGGGGGCAGGAAGGAAGGCACAGGGACAGCCTCTGCTCACTTGTGCCCTGCCATAGGACAAGGGATGGAAACTGCAGCACAGGAAGCTGCAGCTCAAGATGAGGAAGAACTTCTTGTCTGTAAGGGTCCCAGAGCCCTGGCACAGGCTGCCCAGAGAGGTTGTGGAGTCTCCTTCTCTGGAGCCTTTCCAGCCCTGTCTGGATGTGTTCCTGTGTGACCTGTGCTGGATTCTCTGCTCCTGCTCTGGCAGGGGGTTTAGACTGGAAGATCTCCAGAGGTCCTTCCAACCCACCCTGTGAACACAGCCTGTCTGAATTTTTCTGTCCAATTCCAGATCATTTTTTCAATTGAGACCACCAGCATTCCTTTGGTAGGCTCAGAACCTGCCATAGCTTTAAAATGAGTAACATATCTCTTTCCCCACTAACCAGGAGACAGAAGTACAGGTTGACTACTGAACCAAGTAACAAGAGCCAAGGAGCTGTTTTCAAAAAGAGTCTTTTGTAAACTGTGACTTCTTGCTAACAGAAAATCTGTCTGCATTGTGACTCCAGTGATGAGTGTTTGCCCTGGAAATAGGCAGCTACAGTTTGGGATGTGGAAATGTAGTTTCTTAAACCTAGTCAAAGATTTATAGAACGGCTTAGGTTTAGAAGAGACCTTGAAGATCATCAAGTTCCAAACTCATGGCCAGGAAACATTGCACTAGACCAAGTTACACAAGGCCTTGTCCAACCTGGCCTTAATCACCTCCAGAGAGGGAGCATCCAAAACCAGGTTGCCCAGGGTGGTTGTCTCACCACTCTCACAGCATAAAATTTCATCCTAATATCCATTCTAAATCTCAACCTCATATTCATTCCTTCTCCTCCTATCACTAGAAACCCTTGTAAAAAGTCCCTTCCCATCTGTCTTGTAGGTTCCCTTCACAATTCCTTGACATCCCTGAAAATATAACAAACTCACTGGCTGGCTGATGTTGCCCAGTGTGCAGAATTGTTCAGATTTGCCACCCTTGGAGATGTAGCCCAGGTAAAAGCAAAGTGTAGGAAACCTTAGGTTAGGATCTGAAATCTGCATAGTTAGGTTAGTTCCCATAACCACCCACCTGTGGTGAACAAGAAGCCAGGCAGACAGACTAAGGGAGGAGGTGACAGAAAACAGCCCTGTAGAAAAGGACTTGGGGGTGCTGGTGGGTGAGAAGCTGAGCATGAGCAGGCAGTGTGAGCTTGCAGCACAGAAGGCCAAGGGCAGCCTGAGCTGCATCCAAAGCAGTGTGGTCGGAGATTGAGAGAGAAGATCCTGCCCCTCTGCTCTGCTGAGACCTCACCTGCAGTGCTGCATCCAGCCCTGGAGCCCTCAGTGCCGGAAGGACATGGACCTGATGGAGCAGGTCCAGTAGAAGGACAAAAATATGATCAGGGGCTTGGAGCAGCTCTGCTATGAGGACAGGTTGAGGGAGCTGGAGGTTTTCAGTCTGGAGAGGAGAAGGCTCCAGGGACACCTAATAGCAACCTGCCAGTACCTGAAGGGGACTACAAGAAGGCTGCAGAGAGACTGTTTGCAAAGGCCTGCAGGGACAGGACGAGGGCAATGGTTGCAAACTAGAGCAGAGCAGATTGAGATTGGATGTGAGGAACAAGTTGTCCATCATAAGGGTGCTGGAACACTGGAACAGGTTGCCCAGGGAGGTGTTTGGGGCCCCATGGCTGGAGCTACTCAAGGTGAGACTGGACAGGGTTGTGGGAACCTGATCCAGTGGAGGGTGTCCCTGCTGAGTGCAGAGGGGGTTGGATTTGATTTGGAGGTCCCTTCCAAGACAGCCCATTCTATGGTTCTATGAAGTCTCATCACTTGTTACACTTCGCTTTTTAATTTAATTTGTGATGAAATGCACAATTGCTGCTAGCATTCATCAAATGACTTCACACTTGGTGTAAGCAAAACAAAGTAATTTTACCTATGTGGTTCTTTACTCAAAGAAAGAAGCAGAGATTTGGTCTGAAATGACTGGATAGGAAAGCCTGAATATCTTTACATGGTTCCTAATACTCAGCTCACTTGACATTGTTCTCCACTGCATCTAACTGCAGAAGTAATTATAGCAATAAACGATGTGCTCCCACACTAATGAGAAATCCTACAGTTTCATTTTTAAAGCACTTCCCCCCCCCCCCCCCCCCCTTAATGATTCTTCTATCCATTTGATCTTTTGGATCTAAATATCAAACCAGCAATCATACAGGGAGTGTCTAACAGGTTCTGTGTTAGGTTCATTAAAAAAAAAAAAAAGGTGTAATTTAGAGTGCAGACGTAGTGCATCACAACATTAAATAACCATATTATTTTATAACTCTATATTAAAATAAATAATTAAAGCACCCTGAGGGTTAATGAATGTCAAGAGACTCCACTCAAAACTCACTGAACAAAACAGTGATTTCTACACTGTGATTATCACGTGGAATAACATCATTTAACCAGCTCAGACATCACAGAAACGTTGAGGTTGCAAAAGCCCTTCAGGATCACCAACTCCAACCCAGAACCCTACTCTGCAAGCTGCACCAGAAACCATAGCCTCAGGCACCACAACCAAATGACCTTTAAACACATGCAGGGTTGGTGACTCCACCACCTCCCTGGGGAGCTCATTCCAGTGCCTTAACACTCTTGGTGGGAAAAAAAATTCTTCCTAACATGGAGTCTAAACCTGACCTGCTGCAGCTTGAGGTTGCTTCCACTGCACCCCTGTCATCACCCAGCTGCATGCAGAGCACACAGCGTGAAGGAGCTCTCCTGTGCAGTTAGGACTTCCCCTTTCTTGTGGCAGCATTGAAGATGCAGCAAAGAATATTACCAGATAACATCCCATTCACAGAGTCACACAACTAACCAGGTTGGAAAAGACCTCTGAGATCATCCAGTCCAACCTAACACCTTCTACTTACCTAACCCATGGCACTAAGTGCCTCATGCAGCCTCCTCTTAAACACCTCCAGGGATGGGGACTCCACCACTCCCCAGGCAGCCCATTCCAATGCCAATCACTCTTCTTCCTAACATCCAGCCTGAACCTGCCCTGGCACAGCTTGAGGCTGTGTCCTCTTGTTCTGTCCCTGGGTGCCTGGCAGCAGAGCCCAACCCCAGCTGGTTACAATCTCCCTTCAGGTAGCTGCAGAGAGCAATGAGCTCTGCCCTGAGCCTCCTCTTCTGCAGGCTGCACACCCCCAGCTCCCTCAGCCTCTCCTCACAGGGTTGTGCTCCAGGCCCCTCCCCAGCCTTGCTGCCCTTCTCTGGACACCTTCCAGCACCTCAACATTTTTCTTAAACTTAGGGGCCCAGAACTGGACACAGCACTCAAGGTGAGCAGTGCTGAGTACAGGGGCAGAAGGATTGCTCTTGTCCTACTGGCCACACTGTCCCTGATACAGGCCAGGGTGGCCTCAACATCTCTTTTTAAAGTGAGGGCCATGAGCCAGCTTTAAGACACCTTTTGTATCAGTTCAGGTCTCAAAAGGTCTTTCAGTATTCCTGAAACAAGACACCTGCTCTGCCAAAAGATCTGGATCTCAGCATCTCAACCTGCACCAGGGGAAGTTTAGACTCGATGTGAGGAGAAAGTTGTTGCCTGAGAGAGTCATTGCCTGCTGGAATGGGCTGCCCAGGGAGGTGGTGGAGTCAGCGTCCCTGGAGGTGTTCAAGGCGGGTTTGGATGTGGCACTTGGTGCCATGGTCTGGTCTTGAGGGCTGTGGGAATGGGTTGGACTTGATGAGCTTTGAGGTCTCTTCCAACCTTGGTGACACTGTGATCTGCCTCCAGACACAGACTGACAATTGCCTGGTCTGAAACTCTATTCAGGCTTTTGAAGCCTCTCTCCATTTTCTTGACCAGCACCACTCTCAACTGCCATAAATTTGATTTTGGTTTGGTTTTTTCCTTGATAATTTTTTCCCTAGACCTGTTCAAGGTATGTGTGGTCACGGTACTTAGGGATATGGTTTAATGGTCATGGTGGTGTTGGGTCAGTGGTTGGACTAGATGACCTTGTTGGTCTTTTCCAACCCAAACCATCCCATAACAATTTATGTGGATTTTAAATGTGGCATCACTAAATGGCTTCACTATTGGAATATCTTTTTGCTCCTTTACTTTTACTGCAAGTGATTGATGCCCTCCTACATTTTACTGAAAAATCCTTTTTCCAAATAGAAAAACATGAACTGAAGTTTCACTTCTCAAATCTCACACAAGAATGGAATTTCAGGGTATTAGGTGGGATTATTTTTCCTCCAAAAGAAAATTTGGGCCAAAAAAAAGGAAATACTTACAGCTTACACTAAAAAAAATGAACTCAGCTTCATTTGCGTAGCTTGGGAGAGGAAAGATGAGTGAATGGAAATATCTGCCACTGAACAGTAAACATGGGGTTTGAGACTCAATTTGTCTTTTCATCAATAAAGGGTGAAAAGGTCATCAATTAAAAATGGGGCTATGCATTATTAAGTCTCTTGCATTTCTTCTAGACTAAGTTTTCTGAGCCTTGAAATTTTTCTAACATCAGCTGCTGCAACACCATCACAAAACCCTGGGTTTATAGAATCACAGAATTAACCAGGTTGGAAAAGACTTCTAAGATCATAGAATGGTAAAGGTTGGAAGGGACCTCAAGGATCATCCAGTTCCAACCCCCTGCCATAGGCAGGGACACCTCCCACTAGCACAGGTCACTCAAGGTCTCCTCCAACCTGGCCTTGAACACCTCCAGGGAGGGAGCAGCCACAACCTCCCTGGGCAACCTGTGCCAGTGTCTCACCACCCTCACTGGAAAGAGTTTCCTCCTAACATCCAGTCTAAATCTTCCCTCTGCCAATTTAAACCCACTGCCCCTTGTCTAGTCATTGCAAGACCTTGTCAATAGTCCCTCCACAGCCTTCCTGTAGCCCACTTCAGATATTGGAAGGCTACTCTAAGGTGTCCTGGAAGCCTTCTCTTCTCCAGGCTGCAGAGCCCCAACTCTCTCAGCCTGTCCTCACAGCAGAGCTGCTCCAGCCCTCACATCTTTGTGTTCTCCTCTGGACCTGCTCCAACACTTCCATGTCCTGCCTGTGCTGGGGGCTCCAGAACTGCACACAGGACTGCAGGTGAGGTCTGACAAGAGCAAAGGGGTAGAATCCCCTCCCTTGCCCTGCTGCCCACACTGCTCTTGATGCAGCTCAGGACTCAGTTGCTGTCTGGGCTGCATGCACACTGCAGGCTCATGTTGAGCTTTTCAGCAACCCAGACCCCAAAATCATTGAGTCCAACCTATCACCTAACCCTTCTAATTAACTAACCCAGGAGGGCACTAAGTGCCTCATCCAGCCTCTTCTTAAACACCTCCAGGGATGGTGACTCCACCACTCCCCAGGTAGCCCATTCCAATGCAAATCACTCTTTCCCTGAAGAATTTCTTCCTAATATCCAGTCTGACCTTGCCCTGGTTCAGCTGGTTGACAGAAAAAAACCCCACCACCTTAGTTCTGAAAGGGTTTTTTGATCTATAGCACATAACAAAATTTAAGCCTGTTTCCAAATACTTCAACTATATCTTTCCTTCACATTTCTTTTGACAAACAAATCCTAATGTAAAGAATTAGAAGAAGGAACACAGCAGAAAGGTTTTGACTTGTCCCCCCTGTCCCAGGAAAAGCATTAGAACACAGACAATGCCCAAAGGATTACCAAATGCAAGCCGTGGGAGCTCCAGGGTTCTTTCACCCCAGCTAAGAAGCCTTATCTCGACTTCCCAGAACATTTAGGAAGCAGTAGGCAGTCACACCCTGCATGAGTTACTCTTTAGGGCCATGAGGATGCTCAGAGGCCTGGAGTACCTCTCCTGTAAGGACACACTGAAAGAGCTGGGGCTGTTCAGTATGGAGAAAAGAAGGTTCCAAGGTGACCTTATTGTGGCCTTCCAGTCTCTGAAGGGGACCTGTAAAAAGCTGGGGACAGAGTTTTCAGGGTCTCAGGTAGTGACAGGACTAGGAGGAATGGAGTAAAGCTGGAGGTGGGGAGATTCAGACTGGTTGTGAGGAGGAAGTTGTTCAGCATGAGAGTGGTGAGAGCCTGGAAAGGACTGCCCAGGGAGGTGGTTGAGGCCCCATCCCTGGAGGTGTTTAAGGCCAGCCTGAACTAGGGTAGGTTGTCCCTGCCCATAGCAGGGGGTTTAGAACTGGATGATCCTTGTGGTCCCTTTCAACCCTTACTCATTCTTTGATTCTAAATATTTGCAATTATATAAGTTAGAAATAATACAGAACTCCCAATTCAATTCTGGACAAACTGCCCAGGAGGGCTTGACACCACTACAACCACACACACCCATCCCCACCTCCTCCACTTTCTGTTTCCTCCTCCTCCTATCTCAGAAACCCACACAGAAACAGCTTCTGTCTTAATGGCTGAAGTAAGAGGTGAGGAGTCAGAACAGGTCAGGGGTAGAAGAATTAGATTGAAGGACACCATCAGGGAGTTTGCAGCCAACACCAAATCAGCAGCAACTGTGGATCTGTTAGAGAGTAGGAGAGCTCTGTAGAGGGACCTGGTTTGAGAAGATTTACTGCTGTGGAAACTGCAGGAATTCAGCAGAGAACTCTAAGAGTCCACATTTGCTCTAGGAACTGCATGTGCACAGCTACTGTCTTCTGTATTATTTTGCAAATCACAGAATCATTTTCGTTGGAAAAGACTCTCAGGATCACTAAGCCCAACCTGGTGTCCATGGTTTGGACAGGGGCACTCTGTGCTGGGTTAAGAACTGGCTGGATGGTTGGGCACAGAGAGTGGTGGTGAATGGAGCCACATCCAGCTGGCAGCTGGCACTAGTGGTGTGCCCCAGGGATCAGTGCTGGGTACAGTCCTGTTTAATATCTTCACTGATAATCTGGATGAGGGCATTGAGTCCTCCATCAGTGAGTTTGCAGGTGACACAAGTTGGGAGCAAGTGTGGATCTGTTAGAGGGCAGGAGGGCTCTGCAGAGGGCCCTGAACAGGCTGCACAGATAAGCACAGTCCAACACCATGGGTTTGAACAAGTCCAAGTGTCAGGTTCTGCACTTTGGCCACAACAACTCCATGCAGAGCTACAGGCTGGGGAAAGGGTGGTTGGAGAGTAGCCAGGCAGAGAGGCATCTGAGGGTACTGGTTGGCACTGGCTGAACACGAGCCAGCAGTGTGCCCAGGTGGCCAAGGCAGTCAATGACATCCTGACCTAGATCAGGAACAGTGTGGCCAGCAGGACAAGGACAATCCTTCTGCCCCTGTACTCAGCACTGCTCAGGCCACACCTTGAGTGCTGTGTCCAGTTCTGAGCCCCTCAGTTGAAGAAAGATGTTGAGGTGCTGGAAGGTGTCCAGAGAAGGGCAGCAAGGCTGGGGAGGGGCCTGGAACACAGCCCTGTGAGGAGAGGTTGAGGGAGCTGGGGGTGTGCAGCCTGCAGAAGAGGAGGCTCAGGGCAGACCTCATTGCTCTCTGCAACTACCTTAAGGGAGGTTGTGGCCAGGTGGAGTTGCGCTCTTCTCCCAGCCACAGAACAATCTCAAGCTGTGCCAAGGTATGTTCAGGCTGAATGTTAGGAAGAAGTTCTTGACAGCAAGAGTGATTGGCATTAGAATGGGCTGTCTGAGGGGTGGTGGAGTCACCATCCCTGGAAGTGTTTGAGAGGAGGCTGGGTGAGGCACTTAGTGCCATGGGTTAATTAGAAGGTGTTAGATGATAGCTTGGACTCGATCTCCGAGGTCCTTTCCAACCTGGTTAATTCTGTGATTCTGTGACACAGAAGCCAGACAGAGAGAAGTGAACAGGACAACATCCCAGCTGAAAGTGCCTGAACATTATTTATGTTTTTGACTTTCTATCCCACTCAGCAAACCAATGACTGATACAGACATCATCATTATTTTCTTTTTACAACCAATGATCTAATTTCTCTCATTAAAATATTCCAGTCAGCCTCAAACCAGCACAACTCCTCACAGATGAGCACAGCAGACCACACATCTTCTGTAACATCCAGCCAGCAGGCAAGCTGCAACCTAGAGTTGTTTACACTGGGTAGTATTAAATGATGTGCCTGGATCATAAAGTGAGCATTGCAGTAATTCTAGTTTGCAATAGCTTAGTCCTAATCTTAATCTCTTTCAGCAATCTGACTATAAACCAAATTCTACTAATTCCAGGAACAACTTTGAGAATCAATAAAGGATATTTTTCAATTCCTGTTTCTAAGGAATGTAAAAATATTTCCAATAAAGTTGTGTGGGTTCACACCACTAAAACTCAGAGGGAAGAGGAAGAGGGAAGAACCATAGAACAGCCTAGGGTGGAGGAGACCTCAGAAATCATCTAACCCAAGCCCCTGCCATGGGTAGTGATGCCTCTCAACCAGCCCAGGTTACAACAGGCTCCATCCAACCTGGCCTTGAGCATCTCCAGGGAGGGGGCACCCACAACCCCTCTGGACAATCCATTCCAGAGTCTTGCCACCCTCCTAGTGAAGACTTTTTTCTCAAGATCCAATCTAAACCTATTCTCCTCCAATTTAAATCCATTTCCCTTGTCCTATCAATGGACACTCTTGTACAAAAATCCCTTTGCAGCCTTCCTTCAGGTTCCCTTCAGACATCAGAAGGCAGCTATAAGGTCCCCCTCAAGTCTTCTCTTCTCCCTGATGAACAATCCCAATTCCCTTTGCCTATCCTCATGGCAGAGGTGTTCCAGGCCCTGGATCACCTTTGTGGCCCTCCTTTGGACTTGCTCTAACACATCTATGTCCCCCTTACAGTGGGGACACCAGAACTGGATGCAATATTCAATGTGGGGTCTCACAGGAAGCTATCTGTTACACAAATTGTCTCTTGCACAGTCACAAGCAGTTTAGGTTAATTATTGTTAAGGTGTTAGGCTACCCAAGGTTTTTGGTGGTTTTTCCCTGGTGCAGATGTTGACATCTGTAAATGTTAGTGCTGTTTTACCTCTCCCAGGCATCATAGCACCTGGAAGAGCCACAGGGAAGGCAACACAGATTCTTTTTGAAATCACTGCAGCAGCTGCCAACTCAGGAGGAGCACCAGACAGCAGCATTGTACCGACCCTCACTCTTCTCAAATAGTCTCTCATCAACACGAGGAAATCTGCAATGAGAACATAGCTTAGCCTATGACAAAACATAATCAACACCCATTGGACAGACAGACTTTGTCACACATGTAAAGACTTTAAGCAGGCAATTGTTTAGGTGATATGGCAGATACATCCTTAACAAAGTCACCTACAGCTCATGTGGACATACCTCCTGTCTCATGTTGCAATAGCTTTGATTCAAATACTCGGATCTTCTTTAAAGCCACGAGCAAAAAGTGGGACGTACATTTATTAGATGAAGCCATTTTTATCACCTCATTCATTTTCTTTGGGGGGGTCTACAAAATCTAAATGAATCCAGGTAGACCTCATGAAGGTAAAGAAGAGCAAATGCAGGGTTCTGCACCTGGGCTGGAACAATCCTCACTATCAATACAGACTGGGGAAGATGGTGATAGAAGGCAGCAGGACTTGGGGGGTTGCTGGGTGAGAAGCTGGGCATGAGCAGGCAGTGTGAACTTGCAGCACAGAAGGCCAAGGGCAGCCTGGGCTGCATTCAAAGCAGTATGGCCAGAGATGGAGAGAGTGGATCCTGGCCCTCTGCTCTGCTGAGACCTCACCTGCACTGCTCTGGAGCCCTCAGTACAGGAATGACATGGAACTGATGGAGCAGGTCCAGCAAAGGGGGTTGGAACAGCTCTGCTATGAGCACAGGCTGAGGGAGCTGGGGGTGTTCAGACTGGAGAAGGGAAGGCTCCAGGGAGACCTAAGAGCAACCTGCCAGTACCTGAAGGGGGCTACAAGATGGCTGCAGAGAGACTGTTTGCAAAGGCCTGCAGGGACAGGATGAGGGCAATGGCTGCAAATTAGAGCAGAGTAGATTGATATTGGATGTGAGGAACAAGTTCTGCACCATGAGGGTGGTGGAACACTGCAACAGGTTGCCCAGGGATGTATTTTGGGCCCCATGCCTGTTGCTATTCAAGGTGAGGCTGGATAGGGTTGTGGGCAACCTGATCTAGTTGAGGATGTCCCTGCTGAGTATAGAAGGAGTTGGACTTCTGAAGGTCCCTTCCAACCCAGACCATTCTGTATGTAAGAAATTACACGCTAATGAGACAACAGCAGTATTAGAATTCAATAAACACATAATGGATGCTACAGAAAACATTGCCCCTTATCCATTCTGATCTCAGAACAAGGGCTCAACAACAGATGCCTGTTTGAAAGTACGTCCTAGTCACAAAGGGAGAGCCACAAACTGGCACAAAACCAGTTACTGAATTGTAACTGGAGCAGAAGCAGTGTGAATATCAAACCACAATCAGCCAAACCAACCAGAAAAACCATGGAAAACCAAACATACTCTATTGGGAATAATTAATAAATCTAAGACAGTGTAATAATAATGATTACTTTTTCAGGTTCAATTCCCATCCAGCATGTAAATAAAAGCTAATCCTGACAACCTACACTGCAGTGGCAGAAAGGGAAATGTGTAGTGTCACCACTCTTCTCCTTATTTACATTTGAGTAACTGCCTAAAAGCCTTTCCGAAGATCTAGAACCCAAGATACACAACTTCCATCAGCTTTGTGCTTCAGGACTATCTAGAGTAACAAAACTGGGAAAGTACTTAGGCTTCCCTGAGTTTCATAACACCAGAACACTGCAAAACAAGCAAGCAGAGCACAAGGCCAGGAACTTCAGCATACAAATATCTCCCAGAGCCATTTCAATAACAGCATGGCCTGTCATGCCTCAGGGGCCAGGACTGAGGCCTGTCCTCTTTAGTGTCTCTTATCAATGAGGGCATTGAGGCACCCTCAGTAAGTCTGCACCAAGTTGAATCTGCTAGAGGGTAAGGAGGCTTTGCAGCAGGACCTGGACAGGTCAGACCCATGGGCCAAGGTTGATTGTATGAAGTTCAACAAGGGCAAACACCAGGTCCTGCACCTGAGTCACAGCAACCCCACAGGGAGCTACAGACTTGAGGGTGTGTGGTTGGAAAGTTGCAACTTGGAGATGGACCTGGGGGTGTTGGCTGGCAGCCAACTAAAGATGAAGCAGCAGTGCCCAGGTGGCCAAGAAAGCCAACAGCATCCTGGTTTGGGTTAGAAACAAGGTGGGCAGCAGGGACAGGAGGGGATCATGCTCTGTGCTCAGCACTGCCAAGCCCACACCTCAAGTACTGTGTTCAGCTATGGGCTGAAGGACAGGAAGGGCACTGAGTGGCTGCAGTGTGTTCACAGAAGGGCAAGGAGGCTGGAGAAGGGCCTGGAGCAGCTGGGCTTTGAGGAGGGGCTGGGGGTGTGCAGGCTGCAGAAGAGGAGGCTGAGGGCAGAGCTCATTGCTCTCTGCAGCTCCCTGCAGGGAGGTTGGAGCGAGGAGGGAGCAGCCTCTGCTCCTTGGTGGAAAGAGACAGGAGCAGAGGAAATGTTTCCAAGCTGCCCCAGGGGAGGTTCAGGCCAGATGATAGGAGATATTCCTCCCAGAGAGGGTTCTCAGCCACTGGAATGGTCTGCCCAGGGCATGGTGAATTCCCCATCCCTAGAGGCATTTCAGTAGCCTGTGGAGCTGGGTGGGAGGTTGGACTGGGTGAGCTTGGAGGGTTCTTCCAATTGCATTTTTTTCTGTGATTTAACAGAATCATCTTGCTGCATATTAGTACAGCAAGAACAAAATCTTCCTTGTTTTTCACAACAAACTGCTGTTAGCCTCTTTCTAACTCTACAGAAAACATGCTCTGAGAATTTTTGTTGTTGCAGAAGCTAACCTGAACTTGGAAGGTGAAATAGCAATGCCATGTACTGACAGAACTCAGAACTTTAATACCCTTACAAGTCAATCTACTTGTACAGGAAAAAGAAAGCAGATTCCAGCCAACTGTCACAGAAATCTGACCCTGTAGGTCTTAGGATTTGGAAAATTTTATCTGCTTCTATGGGTGAGAGCAATTCCTCAGATCACAATGTGATGGTTTGGAAGTTACCTGCCCCTCCATTCTATGAAAATCACCTAGACTGGACTTAACCAGCTGGAAGTTAAGGTCTGAAGCTCTATTTACAGCTTAGCACAATGTACAAGCAGAGATAGACACAACAGACAGGAATATTTACTGAGATATACAAGTTAAAGGTGATACAGAAACACAATTCCCCTCCCAGAAATCAGAGTCCCCAGGAGGGGCTCCCAACCACCCTTCCACCTTCTCCCCACCCCTCTACCTCACCCCAAGATCTCCCTTAGATGCAAGGTGAGTTTAGAGGATGGGCAAGGGGGGTTAGAAGCAGAGTGATGAGTTGGGTTACACAGCAGAAGGCTAGCAGACACAACAGCTCCCATAGAGAGACTCTCTGTGTTATCTATGTTTGTGCCCTTGTTTTCATCTCGGCAAGCCTGTGAGTGAAGTAAACATCACCGTTGTTTGCTTTTCACAGCCTATCATCTCATTTTTCATTAAAATATTCCAATTAGCCTCAAAACAGCACAGGAGCTTATGAAACTCACTCTACAGAGACGATTCACTTCTATTTGCAGTCCAGGAACACAAGAGATAGAGCTGACAATTGTCAATCTATAGTCAACCACCCACTGGTGGCCCTCCAAAAGAGATTCTCTCATTAGTAGCCTTCCCAATCACAGAATTAATCAGGTTGGAAGAGGCCTCTAAGATCGAGTCCAACCTATCACCTTCTAATTAACTAAACCATGGCACTAAGTGCCTCATCCAGCCTCCTCTTAAACACCTCCAGGGATGGTGATTCCACACTCCTCCCAGGCAGTCCATTCCAATGCCAATCACTCTCCCTGTGAAGAGCAATACAAAAGGTTATTTGATGATCAGTCCTTTTCTTTGACAACTACTCCACACTTTTCAACAGGTTTGAAAAAACAAAATCTGTTCTGTCAAACAGACTTGGAGTATTTCAATGTCACGTTTCCAGACAAAAACAGCCCAAAAGGCAGCCCATGGCAGGGAGCTTGGAACTAGATGGTCCTTGAGGTTCCTTCCAGCCCTGACAACTCTGTAATACTTCCGAAGTCACAGGCTCACAGGATGTTAGGGTTTAGAATGGACACAAAGAGCTCATCCAGTCCAACCCCCCTGTCAGAGCAAGACCTGACAATGTAGTTCAGGTCACACAAGAACACATCCAGACAGGCCTGGAAAGGTCAGACAAGGAGACTCCACAACCTCTCTGGGTAGCCTGTGCCAGGGCTCTGGGATCCTTACAGTAAAGAAGTTCTTGCTGATGTTGAGCTGGAACCTCCTGTGCTGCAGCTTCCATCCATTGCTCCTTGTCCTATCCCAGGGAGGAATAGAGTAGAGTCTGTCCCCCCTCCACCCCAGCCCTCAGATATTTATAAACATTTATTAGATCCCCTCTGCCTTCTCCAGACTAAACAGCCCCAGGTCCCTCGGTCTATGTCCAAACTAGGTGTTGTATTCCAGATATAGAACTGTTTGAGCCAGTCCAGAGGAGGTCACGAAGATGATCAGAGGGCTGCAGCAGCTCTCCTATGAGGACAGGTTGAGAGAGTTGGGGTTCTGCAGCCTGGAGAAGAGAAGGCTTCCAGGAGACCTCAGAGTGGCCTTCCAGTATCTGAAGGGGGCTACAGGAAGGCTGGGGAGGGACTATTGACAAGGTCTTGCAATGCCAGGACAAGGGGCAATGGGTTTGAAGTGGCAGAGGGAAGATTGAAAGTGGATGTTAGGAGGAAGTTGTTTGCAGTGAGGGTGGTGAGACACTGGCACAGGTTGCCCAGGGAAGTTGTGGATGCTCCCTCCCTGGAGGTGTTCAAGGCCAGGTTGGAGGAGGCCTTGAGTGACCTGTACTAGTGGGAGGTGTCCCTGCCTATGGCAGGGGGTTGGAACTGGATGATCTTTGAGGTTCCTTCCAACCTTACCATCCTATGATTCTATATCTACCTCATGTGATACAAAACAATTCTGGTGCTATGGGTGCTGCATCCTTATTCTGAGAAATCCTTAGCATAGCATTGTACAAATGGAAGAAAACAGATCCTTACAGAGGTATTTGTGATTGAAAGCCTTCATTTAAGCAATGGTCCCATCCATGGCAAGTCTACCACAGCACATGCTCTTTCCTAACTGTTCATTACATAGAATAAGACGACCCAAACACCCAACATGCTTAGAGCACCTCAGAGAGTCCTTCCAGCACATCAATCTGATGCTGCTGTTGGATGAGCTCCTGACAGCACAGTAAACATTCCATCATTCACTAATACATCTCTGCAGCTTTTGGGAACAGACAGAGGATTTTTAACTTGGAGGCCAGTCCAGCAGTACCAATGGGTGCTCAGTCTGACCTCTAAATCTTAGGTAACAATACCTCAGTGAAAGAAGAGGAAAAACTAATTAAGTATCTTGTGTCCTTAACAGCACTACAGAAGGCATCTAATGAATTAAACAACCAACCACAGAGACTGGCTGAGAAAGTCGGGGTTGTTCAGTCTGGAGAAGAGAAGGCTCCCAGGAGACCTCCTTGTGGCCTTCCAGTATCTGAAGGGGTCTACAAGAAAGCTGGGGAGGGACTTTTTAGGGTGTCAGGTAGTGATAGGACTGAGGGGAATGGAACAAAACTAGAGGAGGGCAGATTGGAAATTAGGAAGTAGTTCTTCAGCGTAAGAGTGGTGAGACACTGGCAGGGGTTGCCGAGGGAGGTGGTGAAAGTCTCATCCCTGGATGTCTTTAAGGCCAGGTTGGGTGTGGCTGTGGGCAATATGATGTAGTGTGAGGTGTCTCTGCCCATGGCAGGGGGGGCTGGAAATGGATGCTCCTTGTGGTCCCTTCCAACCCTGACAATTCTGTGATTCCATCAGCTCGTAACAGTAAAGCTGCTACAAAGCATTCCAATACATTGCCATTTTGCTTTTCCTCTCAGCTATGTGATAGGCACACTTGGCAGCTAAAGGCAGCCCATTTCTATAACGCTGTGAAATTTGACATAATTCCACTGCCACCACTAATACAACCTCTCAAAAAAAAAAAAAAATCCAGTATGTTCACAAGCTAAAACTAGGAGCAGACTGCAAGAATGCCGTGCGGGTTTTACATACATCCCTAGAAGTGTCTTTTGATTTTGAAGCACAGATAAAACATGCTTGGTCTGATCTGAATTACTGCAGTGTTCTTGTTAAAAACCACCATCTGTCAGAGATTATCCTGTTTTACACGGTGGGAAGATGCATTAATTATTAATCCTACTCCTCACAGAAATGTACTCACAGAGGATCAGGACGATTCACGGTGTGACAGGAGTATTAGTACTCTTAGTAGGTAGTCTCTGGGTGAAACTCAGGACTGATCCCTTCAGCACTGCTAGCAAGTGAGCTGCTTCAGGCTAGGTCACTGGCCACACAAGAAGCAACAGCTGAATTCCCAGGACCTGAGTCTATTTCCATGAGCCAACAGAAATATTACACACAGAAACACACACTGTGACCCTGTGCCACGCACACACCAAAGCCTGTGTGCAAGTTTCTGCAACATGCATCTGACGCTTACGTTTCATTTTAAATTAAGCAAGGGTTTTCTGAGTGTTGGCCAAGGTGCTTGGCACTTTGCTGAGTCTTCCACACATGCTGAGGGAAGGAATTCATAGCTGCAAACCAGCACACTGATGTGGCAGATCTAATTCAATCACAATGAGAAGCTGATGCTAAACAAAATAAGATAAAGGGAGCTCTCCATAGACCTCAGTGAGGGACAATGGGAAGGAAGCATTTTTACAAGGTATTCACTGATCACATATATCCCGGAGAAGCTGGCAGAGATCACATTTTGCTCAAAGATGCTAGAATCATAGAATGGCTTAAACTAGAAGAGACCTCAGAGATCATCTAATCCAACCTCTCTGCCATGGGCAGCAACACCTCTCACCTAGCCCAGGTTACAAAAGGCCACATCCAACCTGGCCTTGAGCATCTCCAGGGTGGGGGTATTGTGCTGGTTTGAGGCTAATTAGAATATTTTAATGGAGAAAATTACACTCTAGGTTGTGAAAGGAAAACATCATGATGTCTACTTCACTCGTATGCTTGCTGGAGAATTGTTTGGGAACACTAACCAAAACAATAGATAAGTCAGTCTCTCTCTGGCTCTTGCTGGGACAGGAGCTGCTGTGGGATCTAGCAGCTTCTGGGCTCTGGTTCCTCTGATGATTCATCCTCACTAACCACTTCTCTTCTAACCCTCCTGCTTGATCCTCCTAATTCACCNACCTTCACAGGTATCCACAACTTCTCTGGACAATCCATTCCAGAGTCTTGCCACCCTTCTAGTGAAGAATTTCTTCCCAAGATCCGATCTAAACTATTCTCCAATTTAAATCCATTTCCCCTTGTCCAAGGGACACTCTTGTGCAAAGTCCCTCTGCAGCCTTCCTGCAGGTTCCCTTCAGGCATTAGAAGGCAGCTATAAATGGTCCCTCTGGAGTCCTCTCCACGCTGAACAACCTCAGGTCCCTCAGCCTATCCTCATGGCAGAGGTGTTTCAGATAGTTTGGTATTGTTTGAAAGTCCAATGCAATATACTGTCTCCAGTTGAAACCTCATTTCCACTGAGTTTGTTTCCTTTGTCAGTGGCTAACTGACCACTCAAATCATTTTACAAACAAATACCTTACAGGTCTTAGTATTTCAGTGAAAAAATTTAACAGAGAAAGACTAGTGAGTGAAGTAATTTCTTTAGAAAATCATTTATGCCATATAGAAGTAGCTGATAAGAGACAACAACTCACAGTCCTGGGCTCTGTTTGGTGCAGTGGATAACAAAAGCCTCTACCACACTACAAAGAATGTAACTCAAAGTATACTCTGAATTCCCCTAAACAAGAAATAAGTTGTCAGAACAAGTGGAGGACACCTCCATATAAACAGAAAAGAGCCATGGTTTTCAAAACTTAAAGATGGTCACCTTGTGTTACAATGGCTGTGCCTTTCTGGGCAAAGAAGAGGTTAAAAATTACTTTTTTTTTTTTCCTCCTAAACTCAGAAAATGCTACACTGCCTGAGCTGCCAAGCAGGGAGGAACAGCACTCCAATTGGAACTCATTACATAAACAACACGAGAGAGCTGATCCAGCTTTTTGTTTACTGCAGAGGCAAAGTCACAGAAGCATCTTTCTACAGAGACCTAGAAAACTATGTTTGTGGCCCTGAAGGGAAGGATCAGTCCTATCCAAAGGAAACAGGTTATTGGGGGGGTGTTCATTTGTTTTGGGGTTTTTTGTGGGTTTTTTAAAATCCTTTTGTTTTCCAATTCAGTGAGATTCAGCACTGATGAATGAGCCTTCTCCTGATGAAGCGGAACTATTTCTATTCTTCAGAGTACATATCATAACAGTTGATTTGCAGTGGCACTGCATAAAGATGTAGTAGACATTTTGAAAGAAGAGGATCACACTTTTCAGTTCAGCTAAGAGAAGCAGGTTTGTGCAAAGCCATTTGGTTTCTCTTCTGGTAGGTAGTACTCACAAGAGAAGACTCCCCCCCCACCATTAAGTACATGTCCATGTCTCTCAGGGTCAACGACTGTGTCAAACACAATGCAAGTACCACACTGAAAGTTCACCTTCCATCGAGTGAAATAACTAAGGAGCTCTCCAGTTCTCACCCTGGCACCACTGTTTAAGTACCATGCACATTCTTTTGTACTTACAGCACACAGCCAGGTTTTATTGCCATGTTAGATTAGGTTTCCCCTAATCTAGTCAGGAGAACCTGTTGAAGGACCTTCCCAGAGCTCTGCTTACAGAGCTCAGTTCAGAGATTTAAATTGATTGTGCAGCAGGAGAATGACTCAGCCATTATGTAGGTTTTGACCCTCTGTAAGCCACCAGGTTTCCATGGCAGTCCAAGCAGGACCTCAGCTTTCAGGCTACTTCAGCTGTGCACTTTGACCACTCATCAGTTAGAAAGGAGAGACTGAAGGAGAAATTTTAAAAATCAGCCTAGAAAATCATAACCTCTCCAACAGCTACTTCATAAGCAAAGGAAGAATTGGTTACATTACAGGACTTGGCCCAGCACCTCCATCTCTTAACTAGTTAAGAGGTCCCACGAGGAACAAAAAAGCAGACTGGAAACAAGGAAGAAAAGAAAAGAAAAAAAAGAGGGAGCAGAGAAAGCAAAAGGGAACAAAGCTATTTGGTTAACACCAAAAAATGCCCACTCCTCTCTGTATCAGGCCATCTGAAACTGGTCATTGTGGGCAAGGGGGAAGACATACATCAAACTAACAAGCTGAGACCACTCCCTTATTTAAAGCAGGAAGAGAGCTAACCTTTCTGGTTTAAAACTCATGTGTCACATTGTTGTGGAAGACCCATCTCCTGGCTTGCCCAGGCATGGTCATATCATCTCTTTCCCTCTGCTTGGGGGGTAAGCAGAGAACAAGAAGACAAAAGGCTTGGAGACACCCACTTTGAGAGTCCAAGACTAGCTCAGACTTACCCTTAGCACAACTGCAGATTTGCTAGAAACACTTCAAGATCAAGCTGGGTTATTCCAAGGGAAACTTAAAAGGGGTTAAATATACTGTGTGCAGTTCTGGAGCCCCCAGCACAGGAAGGACATGGAAGTGTTGGAGCCAGTCCAAAGGAGGCCACCAAGATGCTAAGAGGGCTGCAGCAGCTCTGCTGTGAGGACAGGCTGAGAGAGTTGGGGTTCTGCAGCCTGCAGAAGAGAAGGCTTCCAGGAGACCTTGGAGGGGCCTTGCAGGATCTGAAGGGGGCTACAGGAAGTCTTGGGAGGGACTATTGACAAGGTCTGGTAATGACAGGACAAGGAGGAATGGTTTTAAACTGGCACAGGGGAGATTGAAACTGGATGTTAGGAGGAAGTTGTTTGTAGTGAGGGTGGTGAAACGCTGGCACAGGTTGCCCAGGAGAGGTAGGGGAGCACAGAATCACATTGAAGATCACATTCTGTGATTCTGTGCTCCCCAACCTCCCTGGAGGTGTTCAAGACCAGGCTGGATGAGGCCTTGAGGAACCTGTTCTAGCAGGAGGTGTCCCTGCCTATGGCAGGAGGCTGGGAGTGGCTGAGCTTTGAGGTCCCTTCCAACCTAAATGATTCTATGATCCTATGAAATATTGCTGCACCTAAACACTAATGCAGCTTTAAACAGACTTAATTCTTTGGTACCTAGAACTGATTGAAATGAAGGGTGACAGAAAGTAAATGTTGCAACCATTGGATTTTTTAGGATATTACCATAAAGTCTTCACTAACATCCATATCAATTGGTGACCTCTTCAAACTTGTCATCCATAATTGCACTTGTCAGTAGATCTCCAAAAAGAGCAACAAGCCTATCATACACAGGAGGCAGTCCATAAATTACTGCCCACTTGTCCACCATTTTTCCATCACAGGGGAAATAAATCAGCGACAACATAAAAGGTTTCTTTTCTTCTGATAAAGAACATTGGTTGCAGAGGTCTTGTGCTACTGGAATATTCCATCATACAAAATCAAAGTAGGTTATTTTGATCTCAGAAACCCAAACCAATAAAAAAAAAAAAAACCCAAAAAACATAGAATCAGTCAGGGTTGGAAGGGACCACAAGGAGCACCCAGTTCCAATGCCCCTGCCATGGGCAGGGACACCTCACACTAGATCAGGCTGGTCAGAGCCTCATCCAGCCTGGCCTCCAGGGAAGAGGCTTCCACCACCTCCCTGGGCAACCTGTGCCAGTGTCTCACCACCATCACACTAGAGCTTCTTCCTAACATCCAGTCTGAATCTACCCATTTCTAGCTTCGTTCTATTCTCCCCAGTCCTGTCACTACCCAACACTGCTACAACTATTCAAATTTAATATTTAAAGAGCAGTGTGGGTAGCAGGGCAAGGGAGGGGATTCTGCCTCTTTGCTCTGCTCTCCTCAAACCCCAGTTGTAGTCTTGTGTGCAGTTCTGGAGCCCCCAGCACAGGAAGGAAGTGTTGGAGCCAGTCCAGAGGAGGTCACCAAGATGCTGAGAGGGCTGCAGCAGCTCTGCTGTGAGAACAGACAGAGTTGGGGCTCTGCAGCCTGGAGAAGAGAAGGCTTCCAGGAGACCTTAGAGTAGCCTTCCAGGATCTGAAGGGGGCTCCAGGAAGGCTGGGGAGGGACTATTGACAAGGTCTGGGAATGACAGGGCAAGGGGTAATGGGTTTGAAGTGGCAGAGAGGAGACTGAAAGTGAACGTTAGGAAGAAGTTGTTTGCAGTGAGGGTGGTGAGACACTGGCACAGGTTGCCCAGGGAGGTTGTGGAGCACAGAATCACCCAATGTGATCTTGGGTGATTCTGTGCTCCACAACCTCCCTGGAGGTGTTCAAGGCCAGGTTGGACAAGGTCTTGAGTGACCTGTACTAGCGGGAGTTGTCCCTGCCCATGGCAAGGGGTTGGAACTTGATGATCTTTGAGATCCCTTCCAACCTTACCCTTCTGTGATTCCAGGAGTCTTTTCCAACCTGAGTGTTTGATTCTGTGATTGTGTAACATGGGAGTAGATACTGAGTCCCACAAAGAAGTGGCAGCCATGCATCCGTAGCTCTGCTTCCCTTTGGTATTTCAGACACCCTGCTCTCTCCTCCCTGACAGAATTCAGACTCTCTGGGATGACTGCAGTTTGAACTGGAAAGCAGTGGGTGTGATTGATACTTGCTCTCTCTCCTCTTGAGTAACTGGTGACATAGCACTGAGCTGTGAGATCATTTTTTTCCCCCTCTAGGTAAAATTATTTGCTCTTCAGCTGCTCTTCCTTGGGCAAGAGGTATTTTGCTAAAACACGCTGAGAAGGATATTATCCAGAAACATAAATATCCATCACCTAAGCACAACTCAGACGGGAGGGTGAAGAGCAGCAACTGAGGCTGCCAGCCACAAGATGGACTCCCCCCGCCCTCCCACAGGGCTATTGGCGGGAAAAAGAGACACACATACATACACCCCACATCCCCCAATTATTTAATAGTCGAATTTACTCACTGATCAGCTCCAGACGCTGCTTTGAGGGTACCATCAAAGAAATTATCACCCCAAGGAGAGCTTTCGGTGCAACCCCAAGGCAGAGAGGGCAGCAGGCGCTGAGTGCGCTGCCCAAACTTAAAGCCAAAGGCGGGAGCCTGCGTCCTCGGGCAGGCAGACCGCAGCGCACAGCCAGCGGGGGGCGGAGGAGCTGAGCCCGAAGTGAGGCTCTCCCCGAGCAGAGCCCTTCGGTCACCCCTCCAGGCAACACAAAGCGCTGGCAGAAGCAGCATTTGAAACCCAGCCGATCAAACAGGACACCGGCACCGCGAACTACCCTGGGCCTGCTTTGCCCCGCCGGCAGGACACAACCGCTAAACAGCCCCTCCCCAGCTTTCCTGTCGCCTCCTTCAGATACTGGAAAGCCACAAGAAGGTCACTTCAGAGCCTTCTCTCCAGACTGCACAGCCCCAACTCTCTCAGCCTGTCCACACAGCAGAGCAGTTCCAGCCCTCTGATCAAAAGACCCTAAAAATGCTAAAACAACTCCAGGGATGAGGCTGCCATCACCTCCCTGGGCAACCTGTGCCAGGCTCTCACCACCCTCATGCTGAAGAACTTCTGCCTAATCTCTAATCTCAATCTGCCCTTCTCTAGTTTGGATCCTATTCCCCCCAGTCCTATCAGTAACCTGACACCCTAGAAAATCTTGTTTTCTTTAATTTAATAGCCGAATTTACTCACTGATCAGCCCCAGACGCTGCGTTGAGGGTACCATCGAAGTAATTAATTAATTAACCCCAGTTTTCTTGCAGCCCCCTTCAGGTACTGGAAGGCCACAAGTAGGTCTCCTCAGCGCCTTCTCTTTGGCAGACTCAACAACCCCAACTCTCTCAGCCTGTCCTCACAGCAGAGCAGCTCCAGCACTCTGATCACCCTCATGGCCCTTCTCTGGACACCTTCCAGCACATGTAGCCACACTCCTGATCTCTCTCAGTCTTTCAGAGGAGCTCAGAAAGTATCCTTTCAAGTGTCAAGATCACAGCAGTCAAGATACAACATCTATACAGCATGGCTCCTGTCTGCTTCAGGTTCCATGACAGACACCCTAAACAGTCCCTCCCCAGCTTTCCTGTAGCCTCCTTCAGGTACTGGAAGGCCACCTCAGAGCCTTCTCCTCTCCAGACTGAACAGCCCCAACTCTCTCAGCCTATCATCACAGCAGAGCAGTTCCAGCCCTCAGAGAACCCTCATGGTCCTTCTCTGGACACTTTCGAGCACTTCCATATCCTTCTTGTAATAGGTGATAAAAGTAAAACCAAGGAGTACTGGTAAAGAGCCTTACAGACCAGATGCACATTTCTGAGGATGCCTGTAGCAAACCATAAAATACCAAACTCTGTGGCAATGTTTGTTCATAGCAGTCAGTTGATAAGATCATAGAATGGTAAGGTTGGAAGGGACCTCAAGGACCAGCCAGTTCCAACCTCCTGACATAGGCAGGGATGCCTCCCACTAGCACAGGTCACTCAAGGCCTCCTCCAACCTGGCTTTGAACACCTCCCTGGGCAACCTGTGCCAGTGTCTCACCACCCTCACTCCAAACAACTTCCTCCTAGCATCCAGTTTCAATCTCCCCTCTCCCAGTTCAAACCCATTGCCCTTGTCCTGGCATTCCCAGACCTTGTCAATAGTCCCTCCCCAGTCATCCCGTAGCCCCCTTCAGATCCTGGAAGGTTACTCCAAGCTCTCCTGGAAGCCTTCTCTTCTCCAGGCTGCAGAGCCCCAACTCTTGTAGCTTAAACAACTACTGCAGAAGTGTCTGCAGCTGGTAGCTGAAGATCTGTGATATGTAACCTTGTAAGGGCCCAGACCTGCTGTGACTAAGGAAAGCAGGAAGGAGATAAAGGAGAAGCAGAGATGTCCTGACAGCAGCCATAAAGAGAAGCCTGCTGACCAAAGATGGTAAGAAACCCTGTGAGGAAGACTGTGCTGGTGCTCATCTCAGATATCCATTCCAGACCACCAAGGAGGGTTGAAATGGGAAGATATCTGTGTTAATGAACTCCAAGAAATAATTAATTTACAGCCCTGCCTCTTATTGTGAGTATGCCTGCTCTTGAAACATCATTTGTAGCCTGTGCTAGCATGGGGTGTGCAGGATTGATGGAGTGATCCTGCCTGCACCCAGCACTGTAATAAAATATGACAGGACAAGGGGCAATGGGTTTGAAATGTCAGAGGGGAGATTGAAACTGGATGTTAGGAGGAAGTTGTTTGCAGTGAGGGTGGCGAGACACTGGCACAGGTTGCCCAGGGAGGTTAGGGAGCACAGAATCACCCAATGTGATCTTTGATCACATTGGGTGATTCTGTGCTCCACAACCTCCCTGGAGGTGTTCAAGGCCAGGTTGGATGAGGCCTTGAGTGAGCTGTACTCGTGGGAGGTGTCCCTGCCTATGGTAGGGAGTTGGAACTAGATGATCTTTGAGTTCCCTTCCAACCTTACCATTCTATGATAATATACCTACTGCCTAACTCTGCAGGAGTTTTGGGGTTCTTTTTGCAAGTCATAGGTGTCCAGATCTGGACACAGTACTCCAGGTAGGATCTCACCAGAGTGCTATATCTGTAGTTTAAAGATACAAGTAACAGTTCAATAGCAGATGGCTGCAAGTTCAGTTTTATTTCTGTAGAAGTCTTTTTCATTTGTATTGGTTTCATGGAAAGATGTTAATGTGGAGAGTGGCTTTTGGCTGTGCCATTTATTTACATCATCATGCTATGGATGTTGTACAGTACCTCACACTGAAGGTGATTATAGCTAAACCTTGATACAGCATATGCATGGCCTCCTTCAGGCTTGCAAGTGAGTGCTTGTACACCCCCACACAACCCCCACAACACCCCACAACCTACCCCCAAACCAAACAAGAAGCACAAACCCCAAACCAAAAGTATTTCAGAGAAGAATGAATCAGATCATTGCCTTTTTTAGAGACAAACTCACACAGCCAGCAAACTTACAGCTACTCTAACTATCCATTTAAATGCTTTTTCTTCAGGTACAGCAATCCAGAAAGACCCTGAAGTGACATTTTCTCCTCAGTTTAGATCTTTCCAATTAAAAGCAGGGTGTTTTGATGCAGGACACCAGACTGCTTTGCAATTTTCTGATTGCATAGCTGGGTTTCATTAAAGAAATGGCATCAGAATATTGTTTGTTTTGAAAAAAAGGGGATTATATTCTATTGGAGCACCACTGACAATCAACATAGTTCTTTTCTTTACATTCCATCACCATTTGGATATTACTTCTATGGTTTCAATAGCTTTGCCACAAATCTCTGTTACCTTCACAAACCCACAATATTCAGAGTCACAGAATGTCAGGGGCTGGAAGGGACCTCCAAAGCTCATCCCGCCCAACCCCCCACCACAGCAGGCTCACCTCGACACCGCCAAAGCTCATCCCGCCCAACCCCCCACCACAGCAGGCTCACCTCGACACCGCCAAAGCTCATCCCGCCCAACCCCCCACCACAGCAGGCTCACCTCGACACCGCCAAAGCTCATCCCGCCCAACCCCCCACCACAGCAGGCTCACCTCGACACCGCCAAAGCTCATCCCGCCCAACCCCCCACCACAGCAGGCTCACCTCGACACCGCCAAAGCTCATCCCGCCCAACCCCCCACCACAGCAGGCTCACCTCGACACCGCCAAAGCTCATCCCGCCCAACCCCCCACCACAGCAGGCTCACCTCGACACCGCCAAAGCTCATCCCGCCCAACCCCCCACCACAGCAGGCTCACCTCGACACCGCCAAAGCTCATCCCGCCCAACCCCCCACCACAGCAGGCTCACCTCGACACCGCCAAAGCTCATCCCGCCCAACCCCCCACCACAGCAGGCTCACCTCGACACCGCCAAAGCTCATCCCGCCCAACCCCCCACCACAGCAGGCTCACCTCGACACCGCCAAAGCTCATCCCGCCCAACCCCCCACCACAGCAGGCTCACCTCGACACCGCCAAAGCTCATCC
>VWZE01013043.1:517919-576224 GCA_013396675.1 Eubucco bourcierii | reverse complement strand
ATAGCACCTTTTCTTGTGGGTTCCTCTACCATTTGTTGGGAGAAGCAACCACAGGAAAGGAAGGCAAAGGCCCCTGATGCCTCCATGTCTGTCCAAACTTGTTTATGGGATACCAACACATATTTATACACTTGTTTGTGTGCTGCCCTAAAAGGTAAAAGCAAGCCCTGACTTCATCTAATATGGTTAAGCTTAGCTAACTGCCATTCTGATTGGCTAAATTGTGTCCAAAGGCTCATTAGACTCAGGCCACATTGATAAAAGAGATGAGCAGGGAGAGATAATGTGCTTGCTACTGCCACCATTTGTTTCTGCCTTTAATGTGCTCTCTGCTTCTGGCAGTGCCACTGCCTCATCACATGCTGCCATGTTCTGTAGCATTATATTTGCTGAGCTATAAAGCTAGCTCTGTCACCCTAATGCTTTGGGTTTGTCTGCCTAGAAACTGCTTTGAGTTTACCAGGAATGGGCACCAAATGCCTCCATGCAATAGGTTTGTTTAGCAAGCATGACACCTGACAGTCTTCTGAGAAGACCACGCATCTGCCAGACATCCTACCTGCCCCTCTGCAAGCCTCCCTGCTGAGTCTGGAGCCAAGAGAAACCAGGAACAGATCAGAGATTGTCTGCCTCCTTCCCCAGCAGCCTTGATAGAGTCTGGAAAGATCAGAAGCCTCAACAGCAAAGACGACACCAACAGATTCCCACAAAAGTGTTCAGGTACTGTCTGAAACTGTAGCTAGCCCCATGAGTCGTGAGTAAATACTCAAAGCCTCTTTGGCAAATCTTTAAGAAACTCTGTAACTGAATCTAATCAAATCATAGCCTTCTGTCTTAAACGGACAAGAGCCTCTTGAGTCCACATCGTGAGCAAGTGGTATATTGACCACAAGACCTTCTCTTCCAGTTCAATTGAGTTTAGTGTTGTATTATTGCTAGATATTTGTTCTAGATCCAGTTATTCCCTTGTATAATGCTCTCATGACTGTTGCACAGAACCAATTATTATTAAATATTACTGGATGGGTGGCAAGAGAGTCCTGAATATCAAAATTAATAAGCAATGTTAATTTTGAAAAAAAAATTCCCATATCACGTTAACACCCTCCACTACATGCAAACACCACCAACTTCTCTTGTATATTTTCTTATTAAAAACAAAGCAAAACAACCAAAACTGGAGAAAACAACTTTTTCCTTGGAGCATAAAAGAAACGCACTTCCTAAAGTTTGCTTTTCATTAGAAATTAGGAGTAGTATCAACTAACTTTTCTTCACATTAACTTTGGAGGCCACATCTGGTTAGTTTAATTCCTCAAAGATTGCCTTGCTCTGTCTCCTTGGCTCTTTTTTCCTCTGTCATACATTGGCTCGTTTTATGTCTGACAGTTCTTTTATTACCAGATTTCATTTTAAATCCGATTTCCCCCCTGTCTCATTACTTCTGTCTTGCTCTCTGTTTGTTCTCTTTTTCTTTTCCTGACTGACAATTCTCTTATTAGCAGATTTGGAGTTGCTTTTGTTTCATGCTTTCTGGTTTTATTCTCTTGTGTGTTATTTTTGCTTCTTTACTTATTTTTCTCCTGTCAAGGCCTCCTTTTCTTTCTAGCTATTATCTCAAAAGGTATATACTTAGGCTTTCTGTAAAGCAACCATGTTTCAGCTTGTTGTAGAGTTGGTTTATCACTAGATATTACCATGTTGTAGAGTTGGTTTATCACTAGATATTGCCATGCAATGGTTAAATTTCAGTTCCTTCAGCTGCTTGGTCTAAAAGCCCGATCTCTGACTGAGGTATTAACCTATTTGTGTAACCACTAGCTCTGCCTCTCAGCTACCACAACATGCCCTGAATCTGAACTTACTGGTTAAGAGCTTGGACATTGCTTTCACATTCATTACTTTCTCCCAGCATTCTCTGTAAGACATTTGGTTCCCTCCAGTTGGTACAGAGAAGAGGTGATGCAAAAGCCTTGCCTTTGCTTTGCCCCTCACAGGTTCTGCCAACATGACTGCTACAGTAAATGAGTACTTTCCTAAAGTACATTAAGAGGTACAAACAACATTACTTGCACTTCTTCTGCTCTCAGTTCCTGTTGTGTGGATACATCATGCAGCGTTGGTGTAAGACATCTCAGAGAGAAAATGAGAGTTTGTGTGCTTCATTGGGGGAAAAGATGGATGCGTTGCTATTAGCGAGCTTCATCTACTAGGTTTCGCACGCCTTTAAAGAACTCACTGTATTACCAGGATCACATGTGCCCAAGCAAGTTCCCAATGGAACTCAGTGTTGATTTCTGAGCAGTCAGGGCCCCAGATGAAAGCCAGGGAGATCTCACTTACTTGTCACCTGCATCAATTTTCTTCTGGTGTCAGAAATTGAGGCAAGACCAAGAAAGCACCAACGGGACAGGAAGCTGATCTGAAAGGAGATGCTTGGCCTACACTGATACTCATGGACCGACTTATCAATGGGATACTTATTTTTGTACGAAAATGCAATCAGGTGAACTTGCTGCCACTGACTGCGAGGAGGAGGAGAGCATTGTCTCACTGCTCCTGCATATTGTTGTTTTGGTGGTTTTTAAAGAGGAAGGGAGTGTAGTCATCATTTTTCTCTTCGATGCTTATGGGTAGAGAATTTCTGCTTCCAAAGGCGTCAAGGAAAGAAGCTTTAGTAGATTCCTTGGTTAGAGCTCAAACTGATTTATTATTTGTCAAGAGACACATTAAATAAGCTTGGCCTTTTTTTCCCTGTCATCAGCTCTCTGAAAAACAACCTACAAGCATTAGGGTTTCTTTTAATGCCATAGCACTTATGGTAGAGAAAGCATAATTGAAGCACCTTGTATTTGTAAGGAAGGAAAGATGTCAGGGATATTACTTGCTGGGGTTGTTTGTTCCTCAGCGGGAAACTAGTTCCTGTGCAGTTTTTCCTCCAAATGTTTACATTGGGGATGAACGAATTACTAAATTTCCTTTGGTAAATTAATATTTGGTGAGCCAAGAGGATGATGAAGTCCCATGTCATTTTTAGCAGCCTATAAAGAGGATCTCTATGAAAGTGACTCAGCATTCCTTTAAAGGTCAATAACGCTCAAGTGCAAGGAGCATACTTCCATGCAGTTATTTTCAGAATATAGCCTTGTTATTGATGCCAAAGACATTTTCAGCAGGTTTGTGGGATTATTTTGTTGTTCTTGTTGATGGTTTGGACATGTCTCAGGACTTCCTCAGAGTTTCTGGTTCTGCAGACTTAAAAATCAAAAGTAGCACTCTGTACAAAGAGAAGTACAGACTAGCAAGACAAAGATTTCCACTTAAGCTTCCGAAAATTTGTGCAAAGTAGTGTCATGCATGGGATAAGTACTCTATCCCAGTTTGGTTTGCCAGTGAAAGATAGGAAATTAAATTATATAATCCATACAATAATATGGGGCACTGCAACAGAAAGCATAAAGGCATGTAAGCACTATTATATTTAAATGCTATAGACATACTAAAAACTGCAGCTGTGTCAACCAGACACCAACCCCCTTGTTTGCTATGCACAAATTCTGTGTATTAGATTCAAACTGAGTTCAGGTTGACAAAAAGAAACAAAGAAAATGCTTGGAAGCCTACTGTTGGTAGGGCAGGGTATTTTCACACACACCCCTTGCTTTTTTTATTTTATCCTTCCTTAAAAAGACACATATGCAACAATTTCTCAGACTAAATGGTATTAATCACATTAACATAATAAATCCCAGAGCAAAGATGATTAATCTAATCTGTTGATAAGGAAGGCCATCTCTGTTCCTGCAAGCCCTACTTTTCTTCACATCACTTAGTTTCCTATCTTATGATTTAAATAGAATGGGGACTAAATTGCACTCCCTTGATACAGGAGTCCCACTAGCATTTCACTAACTATTCACCATTACACATAAAAGCTCCTATTAGTGCGCTCTCAGTGCTACTGAACTTGACATAGCACTAAACTGCAGCAACCAGACTGGGATTAGAAATTTCAAAGTCATTTAGATGCCTTAAAGATGCACTGTTGTAATCTGCCTTTGGGA
Organism: Eubucco bourcierii; assembly: GCA_013396675.1. Taxonomy (NCBI): domain Eukaryota; kingdom Metazoa; phylum Chordata; class Aves; order Piciformes; family Ramphastidae; genus Eubucco; species Eubucco bourcierii. The sequence continues at coordinate 572,160 of VWZE01013043.1, read as the reverse complement.
ATGGTCTGCTCTTACAGCAAAAGCTAACAACATACTCCAATTCCCACAGACCATCCTGCAGTCTACAGTCTTTTTCAGTAGTTTCCACTGTCTATGCTGGATTTAATCACAATAAGCACTCCATACATCCTTCCCAGGATAGCCAGAATTAGGTATTTGTAGACACATGCTGCTTTTAAACTAAAAATACATTGCAGAGCTTCCTTTTTCCCCCAGCATCTTGAGAAAAGGAAGCAGCAGTCAAAAGACAAATAATAAATTTCCTAAAGTCAAACCTGCAACCCATACAAATTAGAGAGTGTTCTGCATTCAAATGCAAGACATATTCTGTAAGTCAGTCCATAACTCTACTATACCGTTGGTCTGATGCTCCAAATTAAGTCTGACAAAATCCACTAATAATTGCTTCTGCAACACAATTATTAGCAAATGAAAGATGCATAAGGGAACCTGGATCCTCAGTTTTTCAACTTCGGTGGCTTAAATGCAGGCCAAATTGGTGACTATTTTGAATCTGAAAGCTGATCTGGAGTCACAAACTGCTCTTAAGTTTCTGTCTGGAGCCCATATATCCCACATTCAGAGTAACTAAATATGCCAGAGCCATCATGAATCCTGCACAACTCTGCCAAAAAATCTATCCACTTCACTGAAACTTAATTCGGCCCAGAGTCTGAAATGCCAACTATCCCCCAGTTGTTTATAGAATCATAGAAGGGTAAGGTTGGAAGGGACCTCAAGGATCATCTAGTTCCAAATCCCTGCCATAGGCAGGGACACCTCCCACTAGTACAGGTTACTCAAGGCCTCATCCAATCTGGCCTTGAACACCTCCAAGGAGGGGGCATCCACGACCTCCCTGTGGGCAACCTGTTCCAGTGCCTCTTCCTTATCAACAGGAAGACAAAATTTTAAAATGTAGTTTATGTTTTTTCAAGGTCTAGAATTGCTGGTTTTACAGTAACACTATTAACTTGCAAATAAACAGTCAAAAGGAGGGTAAAAATCTATCATGCATGATGATATCACAGTACCACCAAGGTTGGAAGAGACCTCAAAGATCATCAAGTCCAACCCGATACCACAGATCTAATATACTCAGATTATATCTACCTAGCAAATAGAGAGCAAGCAAGGCTTCTGAAACACTTCACATTTCATTTTTCTGAACAGTTGAATCATACAATCCATGATTCTATGATTCAACTGTTCAGAAAAATGCTTGGATATTATTATCAGATAAAAATGAAGTAAAATTAATTTGTTTTAAGTTAATATCCTTTAATTTCCCTTTCACGTATCTCATATTACTTGAGACAAGAATAAAGTTACCTCAAATGCATCCCTTATTGAAAACAGCAATGTGCTTTCTTATCCTTAAAGCATACATACTTTCAGCTTACATTTCTTCCCTTCAACTTTTGTCAAAGATGCACATAGCAACAATATTTTCCCTCCTGTATCCTGTCTTCATGAAATGCCTGTAGTATACAGACAGCAAGCATCAAACAAGGACAAGTTTTGTGCCAAAGCCACGTACCTATCTCTTTCCTCATCCACTTGATTATGTTTCCTTCAGAGTTCTGCAGCATTTGGACACAACTGTCAAGTAATGCACACGAACAGAATATTGCAAGCAAAAAGGAAAGCAACCTATGAGGAAACCACAATACTAAAATGTGTGAATGTGTCAGACCATATTTTGGGAAAACTCTCTCTCAAAAAGACTTTCATTTATCAGTGAAAAAGGCATTTAGCAAGAAAGTTAAATCAACTCCTTCAGAAACCAAAGATAAATTTGTTGCCAATTTCATATCCTTGTATCTCCCAACCAGGAACTCTCATGACTGAAGTATTTGTTAATTGATAGTATTTTTCTACTGCTGAAGCACTTCATCTACACACACATGAGGCAAGTGCTGGAGGCTGACTCTGAAGAGGTCACACTTAGACGAGTTGGTAGGTGTCCCTTCACAACACTTTTCATGATCGCTATTTGAAAAGCTGTCCCAAAACTTCACTATTTTCAAGCAAAAACTTCAGTCTTTTGCAGAAGGTAATTTCTGATCAATTAGTTCTAATCAATTCTTTCAAAGCTAATGACTAATTTTTGTACAAATCACAGGAATATTGCTAGTGAACTCTGTACCTCACCCCTAGTGATGCTGTTTTATGAGCTGTCACTCTGCCAATCTCAGCTAAAACTAAGCTCTGACTCTGAACTATTTAACAATTAGATGAAATGTTTTGATACACTTTCACTGTAATTCAGTTGAGATGAGAGTTCAAGTGAAACAAAACTTTAAAATGCCACTTTATTTATACCCATCCTTACATTGTTTAAAATACCCAAGACCACTTCCAGCAAAAATTTCAATTGCTGCATTGCAAAAACTTAATGGGCCTTAGCATTTCATAGACCAGAGCCAAACACAGACACACACACTACAGGTTGATGTTATTTAGAATACTTTAGGACACCAAAAGAGCACTCCAGGGTAGAAAGCTCCCTGCTGCTAATAGCCTGTGTTTGAGCTGACAACAGTGAAATACATTCACAGGGTGAAAATTTCTGGGGGCAAAGTCAGGATACAAACAAAGCAGTGTCTTCAGAAGGGGGAGATGGGGATTCACTGGTATGGATTCACTGGTAATGTCTGTTGTGAATTTGCATGCACACATAGGAATGCAGAGAGGTTAAAAAACAAAGCATGATGAAAGTTAGCTTAAGGAATAGAGAAGTCAAAGTATGGATTTAGGACACCATCGGAAAACAGAATAGGAAATACAGGCATGCAGAAAGGAGAAGGAAGGGGTGCCCAAGGAGAATGACAACCATTATTTGGCCAGTTAGTAGATTTGTTGTTACATTCATACTTGACCTGGTTGCCTAAATGGAAAGAAAACTCATGAGTCCTACCTACCTGTGCCCTTTCTGTGAAACCAGCAATCACACAAACAGGTCTGTCACTACAACCTCAACTACTACAGGAAAGTGCTTTGTACTTCCATGAAACAAACAGAAACTGATGGAATCTGCACTAACACATCACACTCAAGTTATGGGCACTAGAAGTGGTGAGCAGCATCACATTGTTTTGTCTCTCAATTGTTATTTTTAACTGGCTTCTAAGAAAGTCAAAGATGACTATGTCCTGCATATCTATTCACCACATTCAATAACAGCAATTCCTTACAAAACTTTTGAAAGTCTGCTTCATGGTGTATACTCTAAAGTCATCCACACTCACTACACTCCTGGTCCATACCAATACATCTGGACTAGCCAGCTTGGGATCTATCATAACACTGTTTTGAGACAGTCCCACTACAAAAAGGAAGAAATGGACAGAGGGGATGGAAATCAGATGGCAAGAAGATGCAATTTCATAAAGGTTGGAAGGAAGTAGACAGAAAACTAGGAGATGTTTTAAGATGGAAGGAGGGAGGTTGCATGGATTCCACTGCGCAAGAGGTTAAAGCACTGTGAACCAGATAACCTGGTTCCTCCACAACACAGAAGTTAGGGAAAATAACACATACAAAAATCTCTGAGTTAAGAGAAGTTGAGATTTTTTTTCCAAGTTTAATATAAATCTACTAACATAATGCACAATTACCTTAGCCTATTTGCAGACAAAGGACAGCAGATAGTAGCAGCAAGGAGAAATAAATGAGCTAAAAATCCACGTCAGGAAACTACTCCCCCATTCCTCCCCATCCAGCTGCCATCCCAGTGCGAGAGGGCAAACACCTGCAAACCCAAAACCCACAAGCAGCAAGGAGGACAGAAAGCCTCTCATGTTACAATCTGAAGTTCAAGCTCCACAATACTTTGTTCCAACCAGCACTTTCATTTTGAGGTTGGCAGGAAGCAGAATGGTTTGAATAGCAGCAGATTAAAACTCAATACACTGCCAGTGAGAAAACTTTTGAATAGAAGAAATTCACTTTAGATAGTCTGTTGGTGTCTGCTCTCATTGTTTCCAGGACAGAGGTTTGTTAAGGCAGTTAGATAACAGTATGTCCATAAGACAAAGGAGCCAATGTAAGCATGTTTCAATGTCTGCCTAAGGTCACAAGTAAAGCACTCAGACTTTTGCAGTTATCAATTCTACACTAGCTACTATAAAGTAAGATTCAGTGGAACCATGTGCATACAGTGACCAAGTCCAGGTCTTGTCATAGCCCAGCACAAATCAGGTGAGATTTACCAAGGTTTTTACATAAACATATTTCCTATTATCAGGAAACAAAACGCTTCCGTGGAGGAAGTCTAAGATTTTGCTTACAGCAACCCTAAAACGTGGGAGCAAATTCACAGAATTCATATTTCTTATAATCCTTTTTGACAGAATTCATTAGCCAGCTCAGGAGTCTTGCTGTTTATTTTGATTAGGATGATGGAACCAAGTAGTTTGTGCAATTTTGCTGCAAACACACAAAACCAACCACAAACCAATCACAACAAAACCAAACCAACAAACACACAGAGAGAGACTTGTTTCAAAAGGAGAAATTCAACAGAAATTAAGGTAAAGGTGGTATTTTCTTTATTTACATAGTAACAAACTGCTTTCCAGCTGACGTTCAGCTCAGAATTTTTTTTGGCTTTCCCTCTGGACTAGACTGCCAATGATTTTGTAACTTCATCTGATGTTTTAAATGCAGCCCTCCCTCACTGCTCTAGTACTCCTTCTACCTTCTCTCGCTCATATATCAAAGCCTTCAGAAAATCACATGCAATGAAACCTTCTGCCCACACGCACCCCGTGCTTGCTCATGTTTGAAGTAGAAGCTGCTATCGCTTTGCCATCTGTTCTGCAAAAAAGCATCTCTGTTTCATAACCATTTTTCCTGGATGAAGGGCAAATATTGTTTCCCCCACTGGTGGCAATAGTTTTACCCCAAATCTGAATGGTACCTGGCAGGAAAAATACAAGGCAAAGATACTGCTACTTAAGAGAGTTTACTTAAGAGAGTTTAAATAAAGCTGCCTGGAGAGTAACCCAAACGACTGAAGAAGCCAAGGAGAGGCAGTAACATTATACTTGAGTGTGTGAGCTTGTCATGTTTTAAATCTTTGAAACTGAACCCTTTTGATTCTAAAGAAAATCTAGAGCATGAAAGTGTTTATGGTAAAAATCAAGCTTACAATGTCCAATGGCTTAAAGGCTGGATGAGGCCTTTTAAACATAAATCTCCATGCTTAGTTCGTTTCCTTTCAAAACATAAATGGAAGTGCAATCCAGTTGTGGAAATTTGGGAATAAATTTAATTTTAACAAAGTGTTTCAATTTTGAATGTCTGGTTCTACACCTTTAATTCTCCGTCAAACAACCAGTTAAAAGTAGGTGGTTTGCTGTGTTTTGTTCGTTGTTTTTTTCCCCTGTGAAACAACTGCTCTTCAGTGCAGTGCTGTGGTGTTTCACACCTATACGACTATTTTCCTCTCTTGTTCAGGCCAATATCTCTGTTTAGCCTTAGTGGCTTTCCTCTCTGATCCATGAGCAGATAAATTATTGATTCTTTGCACCATGTGTTTGTATTCTTTGGTCCCTAGCTATAGACATGGGATTTTTTTTTTTTCTTTTAATTTTTTTTTCTTTGAAAATTTCCAATTTGATGTCCATTTTTAAGGTCAGGCTTACAAAATGTGCACAACCTACCTGTGCTTGATATAGCTTGTTAAATATTTTATTTTATTTGTGTTTTTATTAGCTGGATACAGCCCTCTGGGGTACTTTTATGAAGGATGCTTTTGAAATGTAAATGTGATTGATTCGATATTACATCTTATATTATTCTACTTGCACAGTGCCTTAGGGAGCTAGAGAATGAAGTTTCTCTTTTTACTGATGAAAAGGTCCTATGGTAGGTATTTTACCCTCTTCTACATACAAGCACAAACAGCCTACTAATTTCTAAGGAAAGTTAGCAGTGTTTTTTTGCTCGTGCCAACTAACATCTGCTGCTTCCATTTTCTGAATCAGTTTGAATAATAAAAACAATACATTTGATACTCCCATTTCAGAGGCAAGTTAAAATCGACATGTGAAGCAGACACAGCTCCACCTAATAGACTGAATAATAGAATCCACAGCACTTTTATCACAGCTGCTAATCAGAAGTACAGAAGTCAGGAGGGCTAAGTGGTCTAGAACATGCTGCTGTGTTTGCCATCAAAGAGAAAGTCTGCAAAACACTGTGATTACTTACTCGTGTTGTGAGAATTCTTTCACTGCCTTTAAAAAGCAGCTAAATAAATGGCCAATTTCCTCATGTAACACAGTCTTTAAAGAATGTATGATGGGTGATAGGTTGGACTTGATGATCTTGAAGGTCTTTTTGCAACCTGATTGCTCCTGTGAGAATCTTCAAACATCTAGAAATGATGAGCTAGCACACTCCCATGTCCAACTGTGTTCCACTTCATCCTGCCCCCAGGGTGGCAGAACAGATATGGTAAATGTGTTTCAACATAGTTCTGAAAGGAAATCTTCTCCTGGTTTCAAAGGAAGCATATTTGTATGACTTATACAACCTATTGAATCCCAACAATTTAGCAGAAATTTGACTGTAATAAACAAGGCAAACTATTTCAAAACAGTGATCCGTTGTCTGGGGAGATATTAAAAGTAAAGCAAGTAACTAAGAAGCTATCTGCATTTCACAAGCACAGTATTAAAATACACCCACAAGAACAAAAGGCATCTGTGTAAAATTTAAGCAATATTAAGGGTGCAGCTTTCCCAGTGAATCGGTAAAGCTCAGAAGATGTAACTAATTAGAACAGAAGGCTGCAACAGTTAGACTATTTCAGAAAGAATAGTTAAGGTACGTTGCCATATGGTTCTGAAAATTCATTGAATGAATTCCAAAGAGAAGAACATGTGCATATACCCCTGTGAGTTGCCCAAGCATTAATACTGCCTTTTAACTCAGCCATTTAGTACAGGCACAACTGTTATGGAGCTGCATGACTTTAGACAATGAGGATAAAATTAAATTGGGAGAAGAATACAAAAGCTGTGAAAACAGCATAAATAAAAACAAACTAAATATTCATCTATGTGTTGTACAACATGTGATTATCCACTGTGCTGGAACATAGCAATACACTATTTCAAATAGCTCTGCCTTTGCACAAACTCAGAGTGGTTAGGACAGTGTGGTCATGCAGCAGATCCTGAGGTAGCAGACAATAATGCAAAGCTACATACTCAATATACAGAAAGTGTAGGATCCTCCATCTGGGGAGAAATAACAACAGGCACCAGTACAGTTTGAGAGCTGTCCTGATGAAAACAGCTCTGTGGAGAAAGACCTTGGAGTCTGGGTGGACAGCAAGTTCTGCATGGGCCAGCAACGTGCTCATGTGGTCAAGAGAGCCAATGGCATCCTGGGGTGCACCAGGAGAAGTGTGGCAAGCAGGTCTAGGGAGGTGGTTCTCCCTCTCTACTCTGCCCTGGTGAGATCACACCTGAAGTACCGTGTCCAGTTTTTGGCTCCCTAGTTCAAGAGAGACAGGGACCTGGTGGAGGGAGTGCAGTGAAGAGCCAGGAGGATGACTGGGGGACTTCAGCATTTCTCCTACAAAGAAAGGCTGAAAAACCTGGGGCTGTTTAATCTGGAGAAGAGTAGACTGAGAAGAGATCTAATCAATGTATACCAATATCTGAGGGATGGGTGTCAACTGGATGGAAGCAACTATCTTTTCACTGGTCAGCAGCAATGAAGACAAAGAGTAATAGCTACAAACTGGAACATAGGAGGTTTCACCTCAAAATGAGGAAAAAGTTCTTTCCAGTGAGGGTGACAGAGCCCTGGAGCATGCTGTCCAGAGAGGCTGTGGAACGTCCTTCTATAGAGACTTTCAAAACCTGCCTGGATGCATTCCTGTGTGAACTACCCTGGGGGATCCTGCCATGGCAGGGAGGTTGGACTTGGTGACCTCTGGAGGTCCCTTCCAACCTGCAAAGTTCTGTGATTCTGTGAAAGAGACACAGTTAAAAAAAATCACTTACAGTAAAGGTTGTGTTTCAAAATACGGTGCCACCTGTTCCGATGCAAGTTTAAAGATAAATAAATAAATAGCTTCACATTTAAGGATCTAAAAAATAAGGAGAGTTAGAAGTTGAGAAGACAACATCTTAGACTCTGACAAACAAAATTTGGTTGTCATTAGGTTATGTGAAAACGCAAACTCTCTTTTTACTAGTGCAGAAGCAGCACTGTTGAAATTTGGTCTCACTTCTAACAAGGATATTGCACGATAGATGTTGTTCCAGAAATAACACCAACACCAGAATTTTGGTTCTTCCTCTGGCAAACACAGAAAGTATGGACCTCTTTTAAATGTTGAAGCTTAGTTCACAGTCTAAGAAATAAACTGTTCATCTGACTCTGAAAAACAACCAGAATAAGTAGTTTGAAAACTTCATTCTCTCTTGTGATAGAGATATTCTTACCCACTGTATCAAGAACTACTACTATTATTATTATTATTATATAAGCTCTTTGACTGATACTTTTACTACTGCACTTAGTGTGTTTTGGACATCAAATAATACACAAAAAAAATAAGCTCTTTTACCAAGTCAAAAAATAAAGAATGGAAGACTATATTTGTTATTAACTAAAACAATCTCATACCCATAATCCCTGTCATCCCTTAGGAGACAGATCACAGAAATCACAGAAACATCCAGGTTGGAAAAGACCCTCAGGATCAACAAGTTCAACCTATAGGAGTATTCTACAAGATTCACCTTAAACCATATCCCCAAGCACCACATCCAAATGACCCTTTAAACACTTCCAGGGTTGGTGATTTAATCACCTCCCTGGGCAGCTCATTCCAGTGCCTGACCACTCTCTGCATGAAAAACTTCTTCCTTATGTCCAATTTAAACCTCCCCAGTCTCAGCTTGAGGCCATTCCCCCTTGTTCTGTCTCCAATTACCTGTGAGAAGAGCACAGCACTAGCCCCTCCACAATGTCCCTTCAGGTAGTTGTAGACAGCAAGGAGATCTCCCCTCAGCCTCCTCTTTTTCAAACCAAACAGCTACAGCTCCCTCAGTCAGTCCCTGTAAGACTCATTCTCCAGGCCCCTCACCACCAGCTCTGCCGTCCTCCTCTGGACCCACTCTAGTATCTCCACACCTCTCTTGTGTTGTGGTGCCCAAAACCAAACACAATACTCAATGTGTGGCCTCACCAAAGCTGAGCACAATCACCTCCCTACTCCTGCTGGCTATAGCATTTTTAATACAAGCCAGGATGCCATTGGTTGCCTGGGCACACTGCTGGCTCATATTCTATTACAGCCCCCAGAGCCTTTCTGCCAGGCAGCTCTCCAGCCACACTGCTCCAAGCCCATAGTGCCGCCTGGGGTTGCCATGACCCAAGTGCAGGACCTGGCATTTAGCCTTGTTGAAACTCATCCCATGTATGTCGGCCCATTGATCTAGCCTATCCAAGTCCCTCTGAAGAGCCTTGGGAGGTGTCAGTGAAAAAATGGAATTGTGCTCCAGTTCTATAACTGGCAATTGACTTCCATGAGCTCTGCACTGACAGGAGGACAGAGCATACAGCAATAGCTGCTCTGCTGACACCATCGGTGATAGGACGATGGCCCCAGGATGTTTTCACCTGTTCTGGTTCCCGAGTCTTAGTCACTCAGGGGCTGAAGACACTCCCTTAATTGTATATATTTTACAAGTAGTCAATATAAAATTAATTACTAACTCTCCCTGTCCTCCAAAAGTCATTTTAAAAGATTTTTGCCCTATACATTTTTAAAAAAGCATCCTCCATTGATCTATGTCTCTGCCACAAACCTGTGTGCTGCTTTCTGTTCTCCTTAGCCTGAGTCTTGAAAACAAGATACCTTTTCTGAATTCCAATGCCTAAATGTATTCACTGACATTTAGTAATACTTTATGCTACTCTGGCCTTTGAGTAGGTTGTACTGCAACTGCCAGGTCATGCTATAGTTTCACCACAGGTCAATGACACGTCCAAGGAGGGAATAAGCAAAATACTACTTGAGCTGATGGTATCACTTTCTTATTGTGACGCCTTTGAATTAAAAAAGTAGTGAATAACAGTAACGACACAAGGCAGATCATTGTTTGTGTGTCAGCTCCCTTCAGAAATTACCTTATTGCTGCCAGCAAGGCCACACTCACAATGGGCTGCAGAAGAAAGCTGCATTGATGTTGCTTTTAAGGAGACAAGAGATTTGGCAGAAAGTTAATTCTGTAAATAATATGGTTGTAAACAAGATTTTCTGAAATCTGCAGCATGCACTTTGAAGAAATTCAAGTGAGGCAGAATACAGAGGGAAAACTGCAAAGAGCATTAGCTTGAGCATCGTTCTTTTATGTCATGTCCCTGATTGGTAACATTTAGATAAATAACTATTTAAAACCCCATACTTGAACATGTAACACATACTCAGATATTTTCATAATCCTCAACACTGAAGATTCTTACTAGCAGAACTTTGCATCATTGAGCAGTCTTCCAAGAGAAGGACATAAATATTACACTAGAATTCATGATTTGTCTTAGCCTCAACTGCTTTAGAGACTATATATAGCATGCTGAAATCCCAGCATCTCTGTAACACTGAAACTACCCATCCAGCACCCAAACTCAGTACCTTGGCAGAAAGCAGACAGAAGAGCCTGGAGAAAGGAAGGCTCTGGGAAGACCTAATAGCAGCCTTCCACTATCGGAAGGGTGCCTACTCGAAGGATGGAGAGAGACTGCTTACAAAGGTCTGCAGTGATAGAACAAGGGCAATGGCTTCAAACGAAAGAGCAGATGTAGAGTGGATGTTAGGAATAAGTTCTTTACCAAGACGGTGGTGGAACACTGGAGCAGGTTCCTCAGGGAGGTGGCTGGGACCCCATCCCTGGAGATATTCAAGGTGAGGTTTTGTCAGGGCCTAGGGCAACCAGATCTTGTTGAGAATGTCCCTGCTGATGAGGTTGGACTATGTGATCTTTGTGTCCCTTCCAACCCAGACCATTCTACAATTATCTGAAAACAAGGTCTAACAGGGATGTCAGTTCTATAAAGAGAAAGATGTACTTCTAAAGGTTTCATCTGAAAGCTTCCAGTTTTAGGGGAACAAATGCAAGCAATATATGCTACAAGGGCACATCATAGAACAAGGGACAGACTTCTTCATTCTAACTAGGCAGTTTATATACAGTAATCAAAGTATTATTCCTTCAAATCAGTTGGAAGACTCCTATTGCTTTCTATGGGGACTGCGTTTTTCTTCCCATAGCTCTGTTTCAACAGGGGAGACTCTAAGGAAGGCTGAATGTAATCATAGACTCATATTGGTCGGAAAAGACCCTTAAGATCTCAGAGTCCAATCATTTACCTAACTCTGTCAAGTCTGATGTTAATCTATGTCTGCCTCTTCGAAACACAGGGATGGCAATTCAACCACCTTACTGGGGAGCCTTCTTCCAGTTCAATCCAGCTCAATGCTACATATTCTTACTAGTTATTTCTAGATCCTTTTACTACCTGTATAAAGTTTCCATGACTGATGCAAGGAATCAATTATTATTAAAATTAGTGATCAGGGTGGTAAGAGTTCTGAATATTGAATATTAAAAAACAATATTAATCTTTAAAAATCATCTTGCATTAATTACCCCTCCATTACACCCCCTCATTCAGATCATTGATAAAAAGAACTGGCTCCAGCACTGAGCCCTGGGGAGCATCACTTCTGATTGGCTGCCACCTGCATTTAATTTCATTTGCTAGCACTCTTTAAACCCAGTCAGTCAGTTTTTTACCCAGCAAAGGATAAAAAAAAAAAAACAAACCTGCTTCTGAGAGGAAAACGCCTCTTCTGAAAAGAGCTGAAGATCCTTCTTTGTACTTACACCCTTTTCTTTTCCCCCTTACAGAAGAAATAAAAATCTCTCCATCTTTTCAGACATTGCCTGTTGTTACAACTGTACACTGGACCACTTTGGACACTGTATCAAAGCCAACCAATCAGCTTTGATTTTTCATTTGGCTATTTCCTATTACAAATCTACAATCTTTGTTCTGACAAATACTCCAGACAAATTCGCTGGAGATCAGCTACCACCATTTTACAAGCCTCAGTCCCTACCTGACTTGCCAGGAAGGCTGTATCCTACCTAGCAGTTGTATACTCGTGTGGTTCCAGAGCACATGAAATGGTGTTAAACATCTATATTGAAGCAACTGAATCCCATTGTTCACCACAGACCTTCCCAAAACAGAAGACACTGTATCAGTAGGATAAGAGCTATTCCAAACTTTAGATAATTTGCATATAGTTTAATTCCACTGTTAGCTTAAAGGACACATTGCCCAAAGAACATATTGAACTTACAGATTTCAGAGTGATATATCCTATAAATTCACTGCACACTTGGGTTTACGTATTAGCCACTGCTATTTTGTAAAGTAGATGGTTATAATAATAATAGTATTTCATGTTGTTTCACAGTTAGAGAAGATAGAATAATCATTTGGTAATCCACAGGGGACCAGTGAAACCAAGTAAATGTTTTGCTATTCAAATTGTTTTATGGAAAGCAAAACTTTTCAAAATTGCTAGTATAGATTTTTTAAAATCTCTTCAAATACTTTTCCCACAAACTCTGTCATAATACATAATAATGTTTTCTCCTGACTCCAAATCATGATATTAAGTACTGAACTACCTAATGATTTCTCAGAAATCTTTAGGGAGCTTAGCACATTCTTTCTACACCTGATTTGCTTTTGTGTTTTATAAAGGAAGTGATTGCAAAAAAATATTTACAAATATGCATTAGTTAAGGAAATAACTTTGATGAGAATAGCAAATCAACAATTTCTGCTGGCAGGAAACTACTGCTACAAATTACAATAGTTCCACTGAAATCTGAAGCAAAGTTTGGATGACAATAGTCAAAGTTAGGTAGAAGAAAGCTGAATGAAGTAGAAAAGAACACCACCAAGTGTTTGGGAAGAAGTCTGGGAGTTTCTTCATCTCACGTTCTCAAGTAAGCTCAGCAGTTCCTTGAAAATTTAATCTATGTTTACACTAAACACCAAGTTGCAATTTGTATTGTGTGATTTAGGACCAAAAACACTCCAGCAAATTCTTCAAGAAGAGAAATATCTTAAATCATATTTCAAAATGTTTCAAAACCATTTTTGTCTTAGACTAGGGAGGCCCTGATCTTTTGTACTGCTGGTGTTGGTGCAATTGATTTACTTCCACAGGAGTCATTCTTCTATCAGCACAGAAAACAAATGTCAAAGCAGCTAATAATATATGTGCACCAACAGTGTCATCTGTTATACTTTAGGTGCTTTGTTGGTTTGGTTTTTGGTTTTTGGTTTTTTCCAACCCCAGCAAATAAAAAAAGGCCTTATTAACCTCCACTAGAATTAAGTATGTATTTTTAAGACAAAAGATTCCGAGCTGACTTCTACCCAGGAGTCCTTTGGAGGGGACAGCAAGCCTAAATAGCACACCAGCAAATAAAACCTGCCAATGCCTTTTCTGGGTTTGGCACTATCAATCAAACTTCCTTGCCTGAGTTTCTTAACATGAGACTAGAAATAACTGTTACGCTGATTATCTAGGAGGTGAACTTATACCCACGGCTAATATGATCAGTAAATTTAGCTATAAATTAGTTTGAAAGGAGTTGTTTGCAAAGAATCATGGAATCACAGAAACATCCAGGTTGAAAAATACCCTTAGGATCAACAAGTCCAACCTATAAGCCTACTCTACAAGAGTCATCTTAAACCATATCCCTAAGCACCACATCCAAATGACCTTTAAACACATTCAGGGTTGGTGAATCAGCCACCTCTCTGGGCAGCTCATTCCAGTGCCTGATCACTCTCTGCATGAAAAACTTTTTACTAATGTCCAATCTAGACCTCCCCAGTCTCAGCTTAAGGCCATTTCCCCTTGTTCTGCTTCCAGTTACTTGTGAGAAGAGCACACCACCAGCCCCTCCACAATGTCCCTTCAGGTAGTTGTAGACAGCAAGGAGATCTCCCCTCAGCCTCAAACTAACTATTCGCAGCTCCCTCAGTCACTTCTCATGAGATTTATTCCCTAGGCCCTTCACCAGCTTTGTTGCCCTCCTCTGGATCAGCTTCAGCACCTCCACATCTCTCTTGTATTACAGCGCCCAAAACTGAAGACAATATTCAGTGTTGCCTCACCAAAGCCGAGCACAAGAGATCAATCACCTCTCTACTCCTGCTGGCCACAGCACTCTCAATACAAGCCAGGATACTACTGGTCTTCTTGGTCACCTGGGCACACTGCTGGTTCATTTTCGGCTGCCTGTCTATTACAACCCTCAGAGCTCTTTCTGCCAGGCAGCTCTCCAGCCACACTGCCCCAAGCCTGTAGCACTGCTTGAGGCTGTTGTGAGCCAAGTGCAGGACTTGGCATCTGGTCTTGTTAAAACTCATCCCATTAATGTGGGCCCATTGACCTAGCCTAAATAAATCCCTCAATGGAGAAAAAACATACAATCCACAAAAAACCCCATAAAGTCACTCATTTTCCCTGTTTACTAGCTGTTCCCAAATAACTTCATTGAACTTGTTCAAGTGTATCCAATTAATTTTCCCCAATAGCTAGTTTGGCTAGATCAAAACAGAATAAAAAACAAAAACACCACACAAAGAAGTCTCTACACAAGGGTTTTGTCTCTGAAATAAAAGGAAAAAAAAGTAGAAAAGAACACACCCCAAATAGAGTAGTACTGTGTGAGGAGTTGATAGATGAAGTCAGAAAGCAATAAAGAAATCCATCCTCATCAACTACATTACAAGATATGGCTCTAGCAAGGGCTCATCAACCACGCACTGCATCATTAGGTGTTCCAGTAACAGTCACATGCTGAAAGGTAGGAAACTTGGAAAAGAGAAACAATATGATCTGACCACTTCTGAGAGTGAGATGATTGAAAAGTGCTTGATAGCAGTAGAAGTCCCTGTTTCTTCAGGAGAGGCCCTACCCATTCACTCCTGTTCACAGACTGCACAACTGAAGCACTGTCTTTGGTGGACAGGCTTATTGCAAGCCCTCAGTAGAACCCCAAGGAGGGTCTCTGCAAGATTATGTCCTACATTTGGTTTTAGGTCTTGTTCATCATCTGAAAACGTAAGACAATGAAAGATGGATTAAAAGATGACACACAGTAGGAATGCAAGACTAATACATTTCACAAGTGCTTTAGAGATGAAAATTTCAAGAAAAAAAGGAAAAGAAAAAAAAAAGTGCTGTTTGAATGTGAACCTTTAGCGACATTTGCTTTGACGCTCAAAAAGTAAAAAGCAAATAAAGCAGAAGTTAGGGAGGATGTTGTGAACCACATAAAAAATTTAATATCAAAGTTCTATTTATGTTTGTGTTCAACAACTTCGTATTTCTCCTCCCAAGTGTTTAATAGTAAACATTATGTCATCACAACTCAATGTATTCTAGGACTGGTGGTGCTCGTAGAAGTCTTAGTTGGTGGTCTCAAATTCTGTAGTAGACATGGATGAGTGTGTAATAAAGCAGATGGTAAAAGAAAACAAATACATGGAAAACACATATAGCACAGGTCAATATATATATATTATATATTTTTTTTATATATATATACACATACACACACACACACGCAAAACAAAGCAAATCTAATCCATTATTTTGTAGGAGACATTGTGACTTTCTTCTGCACATCTCCTCTCAGTGCTCAGATCAAGAG
This sequence comes from Eubucco bourcierii, assembly GCA_013396675.1. Taxonomy (NCBI): domain Eukaryota; kingdom Metazoa; phylum Chordata; class Aves; order Piciformes; family Ramphastidae; genus Eubucco; species Eubucco bourcierii. The sequence goes on along the minus strand of VWZE01013043.1, from coordinate 556,369 downwards.
GAAGCACACTCAGCACAGGGAGCCCACAGACAGAACATGAAAATCCTACTGCAGGCTAGGGAGAAGGAGCACAAAGAAATCAAAGAGCTATAGTAGGAACATTAAATAGCAGAACTCATAACATAGAATTTATTCAATGCCACAATACTCTTCTCTAATTTTCACTCTGTTATTCCATAGAATGCTGCCCAGGAAGTATTTTTGCAACTTTTGTAAAGTTTTGATAGGGATAGGACCCCTACTAATTCCAAGGTAAAAGTCACCTCTGTCTGGGACACTGAATATAGAAAAAGGGTAAGTTTAAATACATCTTCCACAAGTGAAAATAGATTTTTTTTTTAAACACTTTTACCAAGCATGTCAAAATTCACTTATGCTAATCCTATTCCAACTTAATTTAGGAGTCAAAATCTACTTACTTTAGCATTTAAAGAACTAGTTACTCCTTTAACACTGCTGGTTCTTTTCAGTATGCAGGGTCAGGAAAGCTCCATTGAATCTTACAAGATCATACCACAAGGCTGACATGGTACATCACAGCCAAGTAGACAAAAAAAATACAAGGTCTACCATACAAAGGTATGTTTGGAAGATCATTTCTGCTCTTGAATATCATGCATCCAACACAACAAATTATGACTGTCTGGGATTGAAAACATATTAGGGAGATTTTCTTGCTTTGCTGCTTTTTTTTTTTCCCCCCTGTGCCAGATTTTTCCATTGTCTCAAACTAAACCAAACAAAAGCTAGCAGGAATAGTCTGTGTTATAGATTTCTTTATTGTTGACAAAGAAAACCAGTCCAAGTCACTATAAAGTCAAACTCTCTTCACAGTTATCTCTCATCCCTATCAAGGCTGCATTAAACACCTTCCAAATGACAAAACAAACAGACAAAATGAAAAACAAGAAAAAAAAACAACCTCAGACATGAAAAATATGGCTTCTTCCTTTAAAATGTCAAGAACATGAATTTGAATTTTTTATCTAATGTCTCCGTGCTGTGGCTTACAGAAACATTAAAAATGTATAAACAGAATTTGAAATAGCTTGGAGAACCACAGAACAACACATCTGTTAACCAAATGGAAAGTAACTAAAAAATTAAAGAGGCTGTGGAAATTATTTGTTTTATTCTTTTGCATTGCACACAGTCATTATATGTTCTTCTCTTCTAATTGAGTTCTCTAAGCTAGAAGAGTTTAAATAAACACAAATGTCCAGCCATAATGTCTGTTTATATCAGTCTTTGATCAAGCTTAACAAATTAGGAAGAATCTTTAAGTAGTAATTAGCAGCATTATTACAAAAGCGCCACAAAATACTTTTGCACAACGCATTTTTCTCAGACAACAGCTACCAGCAGCAGTAAGAGAAGGCAAGCTAAAACTGCTTTTGAAGACTTCACAGTATATGAAAGCATAAAATCACTTAGGTAAGTACCAAGTAAGAGAGGATATGACATGCTAAGATTCTCACTGAAATAAAACATTTCAAAAGATTAAAGTATTCTTTGTGCGGCACTTCCCAGTTTGTTGTGAGAAAGAGAGAAGAACAGGCACAAGGTCAATGAGAAATGGACCTTGAGTGTAATCACAAAGGGAATACAGCAGGAGGGAAACATCTTCAGCATAAGTAGACTGCCTTTAATTTCCATTATCGATGCGCATAACACTACTCTCCTGCCTCCCTCAGGAAAAAACAAAACCAAAACAAAAAACTCCAAACAAACCAACCAACCCACCCCACCCATAACAAACCAAATAAAACATACCACCTACACCACTCCCAACAAAAAACCCAAACCAACCCCCCCCCAGAGCCAGTAAAACAACCCCAGTGCACATTGCAAATCACATTTTACTTTTTGCATAAGCTCTGTTTTGAGGTTATCAAGGCACTGGAGAGAATCCACAAGAAAAATTAATGTGATACAGCAAATCAATGAGAAAGGTGTCTTTTTCCTCTATGTCTTGTTCCACTTTATTAGCCAGCAGAAGTAAAATCTTGGAGCATGCAACTGAGCAATTTGTCTGTTGTCTTAGAAACATATCAAACATACCCAGTATGTTGGAGAAAAAGAAAGAAATGCAATTTTAAACCTCTCCCTCCTTGCCTTCACAGATGCAGATTAATAATAAGGAAGTTACATGGTTTTCACGCATCTGTACCTGAAGAGCCCACAAAAGTGAGAAAAACAGATGTCTATGTCCTTTGGAGACAAAACCAACCAAAACAAAGAGACCAAAACTCTTCTCTTCTTTCTTAATTTTAAATTGAATCAGTGCCACGAATCAAGGAAAAATATCCAACCTTTTCTATGGTACATTACCATTTCACAACTACCACTTCATAAGACAGCAGATAATTAATTCTGCTACCACCAGAAATGCTCTTTCTAGAGATCTATTTTTACTTCTTCAATTCCATTAAAATATGTCTACAGCAAATCCCTATTCAGAGCTAAAGGCAGTTTTTTAAATTGCCAGCTATAATGTTAATTCTTTACTAATAAGATTTGTGATTTATATAGCAAGCACATTTTAATGTAACTATAATTTGCTCTCCTGTTGCTAATTGATGACAAAGCAGTACACACTTTTAAAGAAAAAAAAAAACTTTAGAGAAAAATTAAACAATTTTCTGGTGCACTATTGACCTTTATCGTACAAAATTTGCTTAAAATTATGTTATGATGGTGTACAAACCAGTTCTGGATTACCTTTAACTTTCATACCCTAATCATCTCTGTTACATCATATCATCAACCAATTAATGCAAGCTCTTTTCTTACAATGTGAATATTAGTGGAGGAAAATGGAAGGGTAATAAAATTGTCAAAACTTTGAGACTTTGCATTTTCTAATTTTGAAAAACAATTGACACTGCTACATGTGTATATATATAATATATTTTTTCCCTTTTAATTTTTTTTTCCTTCTAGTTAGTTTACAGACATTTCCACTTCCCTTAAAACACTGCTTTTCATGTTAGCTAGTAGAAATTCTTGTAAAAGGTAGCCAATGTTTATTCCTTGACATTTCTGCTGAGAAGAAAAACAAGGATTTGTTCAGCCTGTTCTCTGAATCCATAGTACATGTGTGAAAAATAATCAATACATCTTGGTTAATGCTACAGAATATTCCTGTAAACAATCACTGCAGTTGTAATACTTGGGCCCATAGCCAGGGATTCGTCTTAGATTCTCTCCTCTTCAGCATTTGAGACAATTAAAAAAAAATTGCGTTGTGTGCATATCAGTATGAACTGAATTGGATCCATTCTGATGGCTTTTTCATTCCCAGAGCTGCTAAAAAAGTGCAGAATCCTGCTAGGGCTCCTAGGACTCAGTCAAGAAAAGTGGACACAGACAGCTGAACAAACTCCAGCCTCATGCTAAAGTAAACCATTGGGGAAACCTTGGACCTTTTTTGGAGAGTAAACTGTGCACATGATCCAGCAGTTCTGTGGAATTAGGATCAATACTGTCAAGTGGGATATAAGCGTTAGATAGATAACACATAGGAGTAGATGACTACTTGATTTTTTACATACTCAGTGGTCATAAATGAGTACTACAATTTATATGAAATGCATGGGCAAACAGATAGTAAGGCAGTTCAATACTGGTAAGCTTCAACCAATATATCTTACAGCAAAAGGAGTTCTCACAAAAGTCTATCCATAAAGGGATGAAAAAGAAAAGGCAGGAATGCACCTCTAACATCCCTATGCCAGTCACGGTGGGTGCTGGGGATATACAAAGGAGTGCTGCTACCACTTGAACAGAACACACAGGCTACATGGACCACTGGTCTAATAGAACAACATATTAATGTTCTTTAAAGAAATGCAAGCATTGAGGCTGCTATGTGTAGAGGAGGAAGTGCTCAACACCAACAAGGAAGGGAAATGGTTCAGTGTGCAGCTGCAATAATAAAGCTGAGAGTGAACAAAGATGGTCAACACTACCATCAATTTTGCAGTTCAATCAAGGTTTTCATTTACAAGTCCCTACAGATTATACAAACGTTCTTTAATGAGGTAGCCAAGCTCTTTCCAGATTGTTTTCAGATGAGTTATATAAAAACTGGTTTCTAAACTTGCTGCTTTATGATTACACTGTTATCTGGTGAGATTTTATGGTATATTCACATATAAAGCAATATCCAGAAAGCTCTGCGTTTAAAAAGCGCTTGATGAGATAGGATAATACATCCACAGAAAGGAGAAAAGTGCAACTGACAGATTCCTTGGTTCCATCTCCTTTCATTCTCCTGCAGTGCACTTGGTAACAGAAAGGAATTCATTCCTCAGATATCTGATATCAGAAGCTAAGAATGCTGAGTATTCCTCACAAAGAGCAAACAATGATTATGGTGATGTACTCAGATTCCTGTCCCTGAGCGAACATACATGGAAAGAAATTACTTAGAAATTTGAAATCATTCTGATCACAATGAAAAATTGCAGTGAAGCTAGACAGAACTAGAATAAGAGCAGTCACATTATCATCTGTAATGGGCAACGGTTGCCACAGGCTACAAACAGCATTTGGCTTTTTCAGCAAAAACTGGGAAGATCTATATAAAATTTTAGAAGCATTTCCAGTTCACAATGTCCATCATATGATAACAAAGTGCAATAATGTATTTGGAGAAAAAGCAGATTGGTAGGTCGCCAATCTGCTTGAAGTGGTCAAGTTATGTTCTTGTGAAATCCTAAAATGATGAAGTAATTCACAATTGATTAATAAGGGAAGATAAAAATATGGGGAACAAATAATAATAATCATGAAGCGTTACAATCTACAGATACATGCAAAGCTACTGAGCAAGGACACATCCAAAGATGATGTGTTGTACCGGCTTAGGCATTCATCCAATGCCTCAGAAGGCAAGAATGCAGGTAAAAAGCAAATGCATAAGTACAAAACAAAGATGAGCTTAATATAAAGACATGTGGGAATCTAGAAGAAAAATATTTAAGATAGTAAAGCAATAAGCTGTATAACGTGCCACAAGAAAACAGGAAAGTAAGGCACCATATTGAGGTAGGGAACAAGGGGGACCACAGATAACACTAATTATAAAGAAACAGGCACATGTACACGAAGTCCAAACAATTAAATGCAATGGGAACATTTGTCCATCAACTACGGCATCCAAATTTCCCCAGAACTGTGCAAGAAACTAACACAAAGCTACTGTCAGACAAAACAAATAATTACAAAAGCATAAGAAATACATAGGTTATAATTATATACAAAACCACCAAAATAAATACACATTCTGAAGTTTAAAAAAGTACAGACAACACAATCACTGCCTTCAGTTAAAACAATTGGATGGGTGCTGCTAGCAATGCTGAAATAAGCCAAGTTTTCCTCTGAGAGGTGCAGCAGATGCAAAATAAAGATGCAGCCTGAACGTCTCTTTCAACTTGATACAGCCATCAGAGGTAGATAAAGCTTATTACCAATCATTCCACCTTGAAGCACTACATGAAAGAAAAGGCAATCATACGATGTGATGACAGTGAGATGGGGCTTGAAGGATCATTCCTGTAAAGGGGACAGTCAGTATCTTGTGTGTGAAGGTCACTATTATGACAGGGAAAATATACACCTGATTGAAAAGAAATGTCTTGCAGTAGTGTTTGCATGTGGAAAGTTTGGTTCAAGGACAGGAAACCATTCTAGTGGAAAGAGATCATAAATCACCAGAGAGATGATTTTTCTTTCCCCCCCTTTCTTTTTTTTTTTTTTTTTTTTTTAATGTAATGACAGGAAAGACTGAGATACAGACAACTGACTTCCCATCCCAGTTCAACCTTGCAGCATCAAGTTGTGTCAGATCAACAGTAATATTAATTCTTCAGTTTGACAGACAGTTAAAAAAGTTTTATGCCCATTTCAAGGGAGATGCTAGATAGAATAGACGAAACAATGAAGAACTAAAGTTCACTCACTTATTCTTACATCCACCATCTTTCCTGGGTATTGTTCCTTCCCAATCACACAAATTAACAAAACCAGAAAGCCCTTCATATGTAAGTCATACTACAGCATAGCTGCAGGATAAGGGCACAAGGTAACTGAATCTCAACAAGCCATTTTCACTGATAAAACAAATTCTCCAGATATTACGTCACAGCTCTTTCTTAATGTGAACAATGAATGTTATATAGACCTCAGGTAGAAGAAAAATACATGGGTCCATTGAACAGCAATGACTTGTACAAAGTTGCCCAGTCTAAGCAGAAAGAAAAGACATTAGCACCAAGTAGGAAGTGCTCTACAGATAACAGACTAAACAGTAAGACCCTGTAAAGTTTCTCCATACTAGGAATGCAGCAAAGATCACATTTTGAAGAAAAATATGCATTGTTTACATGCATTATGTTGAGTGCCAGCCTGTAAAAGGTGAAGGTCTGACCAAGTACTTTTGAAGACAGTCAATCATTCAAGGTGAATAGTGCATTTGCAAAGCTATGTCTGTTCAACAGACACTAACATTCATCAACAAATTGTAGGGGACTGGGATATATTTCACCAAAAAAAAGTAATACATTTATTCATAACAATCAAGTCACAACTGGGAGTGCTGAAAAGGATGAAATAAGCTCTTGTATTTGATCAGTAGATCACAAAAGGCTACGGTAACATTTTCTAAAATCCTATTCTGTCAAGTATTTCTTTCAGATACAAAGATGAGATTCAGACTTGCTTTAAAAAAAGTCTTTAAAATTAAAAGTTTGGGTCCCTCACAGTTCCCAACACAAATTAAACTGAAAGACGAAGGCATTCAAAGTCAGATAGCTTTCTAGCCACAAAAGCACTAATTTGTTTTGCCTCTCCTTGACTTACTTATAGAAATGTGTATAGTGCAGGGCTCTTCCGTTTGCATCTCTGAATAACTATTACAGGTCACTACTATGGAAGATTTATGAGAAAGTGGACTTCACTGCCTTGGATAAAAACAGTATTAATCATGTAATGATCTGCACTGTGCATTTGTAAATGTTGTGGGGAAAATCAAGAAGTCTGGCTATGTCCCAAGAATATGCTTACAGCAGTAGAGCTATCTAGTTTAAAATCTCATTTTCTAAGTCCTAGGTTAAATAAATAATGCAATCCGCAAATGGAAAATTGTAAAGTCTTTTTCCAAAGCTCTTTTAGAATATTAAAATGTCATTTGTTATGCAAGATACTTTCAGACTGTGGAGGGCCAAATAAACAAAAAAATCCCCTTGCCATATTTCCCAAACACGTCCAGATAGAACAGTTTAGGCAGAAGCAGGAATAGCTTCCAGCAAGTCCTCCAGTTTTTGCGTGTGGCGCAACTGCAGGAGAGGACAAGGTCTGAGAGCGCTAACATTGCAGAAGCTACAGCTGTCATGTTTCTTATCCCTTTATTATTATTACAGTGTTATTGGATCTTCTGCCTTTTAAAGCAACTTGGTTCTTATCCATTCAAAATTGTTTCTGCGGTGCTTAAAGAAAAGTCCAAGTTCAGAAGCAAGATGGAGTGAGTAAGACATGGTTTTCTACTTGGAAAGGTTAAATAGTGTTCTCAGCCACTTCGGTTGCTAATTTAATCCCTCTGTTGGCAGATATTTTTGGTTAAGTTGCTGGAACAGTTCTGCCTCACAGTCAGGTGGAAAACAATAAGTCTTTGAAGACACCTCAGTCTGGAGAAAATATAGGCAAAACATTAACTTTGTCTTTGGAATCATGATAAGGCTTGGGCATAGCAGGCTACTTGAGACTAATTCTAATTTCAGCAACCTGAACACAGAGTCAGGCTTGTAAAACGCTACAATTTTTTTTGTATAGCAGGTTGGCCAGGGCAAAGCAGATAATTTCTGACCTCTGCTTCTATCTGACCTGTATGTCATTCCATTTCACCCAAATAACCTATATCAAGATGAAGGACAAGTTATGTATGTTAATTTAGGACTGCAATTCTGTAGTGTAACTACAGAAAACAAAAAGTCAAAGAACCAATGCTACACAAAGCCTTTGCAATGGCCAGGAACTAATGAGCAGAAAGAAGTCTAGACAGTTCCAAAAGCCAAACCACAGCTCTGCAACACAAAGTTGAAACGGTCTCAGAGTTCCTGCCTGACTAAGTCAGAGTAAAAACCTGAATGATCATAGGCTTGCAAGCAAATCACTGCTGAGACACAAAAAGGAATTCTCCTACCAGCTTCCTGGAAACTACGCTGACCTGACCTACTTATTATCTAGATGCCAGCCTCAACCTGGTTCTGATGCTCACAAGAAACTCTGCTTTCACCAAAGTCAAAATACATAAGGGGAATGGGTAGAGTGGAGAAGATGAATTCATTCCTGGCAGGCAATTAGCAGAAACCCTGATGCATGAAATACAGTATCATCTTCTTATCAATGCGGAGTTCTGTGTAGTGAAAGCTACCCCCAGTTTCTTCCAGGGCTCACTAACAGAAAGAAACAGGCCAAGGAACCTTTCAGTGCACACCTTCAATACAAACAGATTAAAGAGTGCCTCCTAAAGCTGGAGCACAGAAGATATTTCATTAGAAGCAGCAAATTCCTCCTGAAATCCTCATGGTGATGCAATTCCATTGTCTCCCTAGGGCACCGTTCCAACGTTCCATCCCTTGAGTGCAGTGAAAACTAACAAGAGTCACTAATGACTTGTTTGCTACGAAGGCAGGTTCTTGATAATATTACTAGACTTATTAGCAGCATTTGTTACTGTTCAGTAGGTCCTGGTGCATTGCTGAGTAGGGGTGATCAGTTATATACGGATAGTTATGTGCAGAATTAGCGGCAAACTTGCTTTTAGCTGGTGAAAGCAAATTCTTTCTCTCACTTTGCTGGGTTTATGCACATAACTTGCTTCTCCCCACACTGATTTTAAGGCCTCAGGGCAGGACATATTTCTTTTATGACTTTTACTTGTTCTACATGAATTCATATGCATACTTGTAAAGTGCATCTGAGATGAATATATAAACACATTATCCAGTACAATATGTGAGTGCAGGCAAACTATGAGGAACTCAGCTGAAGAGTGGCAGCTCTGACAAGTATCAGACAACTTTCCCAAAGTCATGTCTCATTTAGTTTTCCATCTCTGCTTTCCTACTTTTATTCTGACACTAAATTGCCTCACTTCAGCTCCCACTCAAATCCTCTAGCTTTTCTCCTCCTCTCAGCCTCAACCAAAAGGCCACCATAGTGGGCTCACATCCTTATCTTGCCTTTCACATTTCAGCTGCATCAGTTATCACTTGATCTCTGCAACGATGAACAGTGCAAACAGCACCAGTGTAAAGCAAATTAAATGACAAAATGGGACCAAAAAAAGGCATGACATAACAGCCCCTGATTTTATGTGAAACAGCTAAACTTGGCACTGTGATGTAAAACAGTAGTGACACCTGTACTTACAGAATGTGTGGTCTAATCTCTATTGGAATCCCTACTGCTTAATCTGTCAGTCATCACACAGACTTAGTATTTATAGACAGGTATTAATTCTCAACTGTTTCAAGTACTAAAATAATCAGGATTAGACAATACAGCTAAGAAAAGATGGGGGTTTAATCAACTTACTTGGCAGAAATGTCCTATGCTATTAAACAAGCAATCCTGTTAATCTTACACAACGTATTTTGCCAGTTTAACCATAGAAATATCTCTGAAACAGACTCAAATGTGAAGCCCAAGTTCTCATTAAGAACAAAACCAAACCAAACTTCACACAGTGGCAGATTTCTTTGCCTCTAAGTGGCAGAGTACTTTGGCATGGAAATTTCTGGGAAGGTTTTTCACCTCTGGACCACACCATCTTCTCTATTTCAGAACAGCCTTTGATTACTCGGCATGTAGATCACAGGTTGGAGAAGAGAGTGTGCTCCATAGCCATGTCGTGCAAGTGTCCATTCAGCCCAACCATCTGCAAAACAAAGTGCTTGGGGTTTTTTTTTTCTACTGTTCTTTTAGGAAGTGGAAAAGGAAGTAAAATAGATGGTAATTCAAAGGGGAAAGCAAGAAAAGATTATTCCCTTTAGGAACAGAGTAGTTAACCTGAAACAAAAGTAAACAATTACCTCTGATCCCCAGTTCCTGCAAGGTCTGAATTGCATACAGTTCAAAGGGTTTCTTTGAGTTACTGTTACTAGTGTCACACAAATATTGGACCAGAGTCACAACACTAATGATACATCAACTATTTTGAGAATGTGATGCATTGAGAGCAGCTCACTGGAGCCCTCTTGCAAGAACCAACGAAGAGAATAGCACTTAGGTAGAAATACTGGCAGCTCAACCCTGCATGACTGATAGTGAGGGAAATAAACTTTCAGATCTATCAATATATTTGTATCTCCTAACTTCCAGGATGCCTTTCTTTAGTATTGTCCAGGACTATTCTTAGCATATTTGGAATGTGCTATATGGCCTACATTGTACTGGTATTTTAGTCCAAGGGTTTTGAACCTTCCATAAAGTAACTCATAGAAGTAACTTTATTTTATGGCTGCAGCCCTCATTAGACAATTCATCACTGATCATCTTTAGTCATCACTTTCCCCTTTCATTTGCACTTTCAAGACAGAGGCCACAAGGAATTACATCCCCAAGCATGGCAGTTCCTTCACTGCCTTATGCAGTCTCATATATTTATTCTGCTAAAAGTCAAATGTCTTTTCTACCTTCTCCTTTCAAAGGTACAAAACAGACAATAAGCATTTCTCAGTCAGTTCTTGGCAGAGCTCTTTAAAACGGTGCAAAGTCACTCTGCTTGCCAACTCATCTACCAAATACTTTTTTTGAATTGGAATGACCTTGGCTGCAGTAAATCTTTAGATGTAAATGTAGTCATCAGACTGGCTGTATTTGCCAAACTAAGAGCTATTCATTCCTGAATACTTCTGTTCAAGTGAGCAGAGAATGCAAGACTAGGTGTTTATTTTATTTTTATTGATGATAATGTTTTTGTCTGACAGAAGGCTAAAAGCTTATGTAAAAAGCCTCCTTGAAGTGAAGGTCAGCACACATACTCAGAACTCAAGGTTTAATTTGCCATGTGAAGGTTAGTAAAGGAAACCATCAGAGGCTACTTTTGTGTGCTAGCCTGTCTGCATTAGCAACATCACACCAGATGCAGCAACAGATTTTTATACAGTGAAACATTCAGAATGTCAACATAGGATCAATTTCACTGTCCAGAATCCAAACAATTACGAAGAGCAATCTCGAGTAAGACTGTTTGCTAATTGTGAGCTATCATACAACCTCAGCACAGGATCCAGGCAAACAGACTTTTATTATCACTAGGTAAACAAGAGTGTGTGACATAATCTTGGTACCTACTGAGGAAATATTTCCTGTGTGCTAGCCTTCTCTTTAAAAACAAATGCATTAAAAAAAAATTATAAAACACAAGCACATTGCCTGTATGAGAATTGTACGTATGAGCTCAGTAAACACTTGTATTGAAAAGTTTCCTACACTTTCAATCAAATCTAGAAGTTACATATTTAATTCTGCTCTGAAAATATCCCAAAATCATTATCAACCACACGCAGTCCACATTTTCACAGACTCAGCCTAGTACATAACCTGTAGACTTTTGTCTGGAACAGCAAAGATAAATAACAATGATGTGCTGCAAGTTGTCCCAGGACTTAGTTACAAATTAAATAATACATCACCTTCTTCAAGGAGAAAGCATGTTGGTAGAACTCCGTGAAATGTTTCATCTAGCCACAGACTACCCGCAGACAGACATCTCTATAGTGTTATTGTTATTGACAAAACTTCCACAACAGGGACACAACCTAATAAACCAGAAGGATCAATTATTTCTGTACTACATTCTTTACCATCTCAGTTCTCCAAGAGCTTTAAATAATTTCTTTAGGAGCAATTCGAAGCAATGGCAAAGAGTCCTTGGAAAAGTGTGCTTAATTACAGCAGACTTCTGGAGAGTTCTGTCAGCTAAGATCTGGTATTGATCAGCATACTCTGTTGTCTATGCAGCACATGCTATAGAAGAAGAAAGAAGTGCTGGTACTGAAGTTTCTTCTCTCAGCAATTCTGTTAAATCACTTTTCTTTGACAAGGCAGCTTCGCAGCATCCCAGGAGAGCAGCATAGAATCATAGAATGGTAAGGTTGGAAGGAACCTCAAGGATCATCTAGTTCCAACCCCCTGCAATAGGCAGGGACACCTAACACTACAACAGGTCACTCAAGGCCTCATCCAACCTGGTCTTGAACTTCCTCCTAACATCCAGTCTAAATCTCCCCTCTGCCAGTTTAAACCCATTGCCCCTTGTCCTGTCGTTGCAAGACCTTGTAAATAGTCCCTCCCCAGCCTTCCTGTAGGCCCCCTTCAGATACTGGAAGGCTACTATCAGGTCCCCTCAAAGCTTTCTCTTCTCCAGGCTGAAGAGCCCCAACTCTCTCAGTCTGTCCTCATAGGAGAGCTGCTCCAGCCCTCCGAGCATCTTTGTGGCCCTTCTCTGGACCCGCTCCAACACTTCCATGTCCGTCCTGTGCTGGGGGCTCCAGAACTGCACACAGTACTCCAGGTGGGGTCTGACAAGAGCAGAGTAAAGGGGCAGAATCCCCTCCCTTGCCCTGCTGGCCACACTGCTCTTGATGCAGCCCAGAACTCAGTTGCTGTCTGGGCTGCATGTGCACACTGCAGGCTCACGTTGAGCTTTTCATCAACCCAGACTCCAAGGTCCTTTTCCTCAGGGCTGCTTTCCAGCCATTCACCACCCAGCCTGTATCTGTGGGTGGTGAATGGCTGGAGAGCAGCCCTGAGGAAAACGATCTGGTGATCTGGATCCTCCCCTTCTCCCATACATTGTCCCTGCTGCTTACATCCTCAGAAACTGGCACCAGCAGAACATAGCCCCAGTGTAGCCTATATATGGTAGAAACAACCAGTCCCAAATTCCACTGCTTCAGACAGCATCTGTACCTGCATCTATATGCAGATGCATCACCTCATACAGAACTCCCTTAAAAGCAAAGTGTTGATACAATTCCAGCAGTATGTCACCAAATACCTGTCTTCACCAAGGCATCTGCTCCTACATACTGAAAATGCTGACATTTTGCCACAGCATGCACTGGTTACTCCAAACATTTCATTAGAAATATGAATATATATGAAAAAAACAACTTCATTTACAAATCCTTTCTTCCATAGTGGTTAACTCAGATCAGAATTGTCTTGAACACCATCTTTTATCATGGCACTAACTTTATACCCTTTTTTTTTTTTTTTACATTCAAAATATGGAGCCCCTCTAGACAGCATATCTTTGCTGTCTCTCACAGGACAGAATGCAGTACACAACATTTTCTGGTTTACTTGCAGAAACTAATATGAAATTGCTCAATGTACCAATGAAAGTAGAGCTGCTTGAAGCAGACCACCTCCCACACTTCAGTGCTGGTCACTGGAACATCCACACAGTACATGCAGCAAAACAGCATATTTAGAAAGAGTAGAACCAGCTTGCTTCCAGCAATATGCCAATGCCATTCCAGGGTGTATTAGAAGGGCTGTAGTTAGTAGGTCAAGAGAGCTTCTTCTGCCCTGGTGAGGGCACACTTGGTGTACTGTGTTCAATTCTGGGGAGTCCAGCTCAACAGGGACATAGAACTGCTTGAGAGAGTCCAGCGCAGAGCCACAAAGATGATTAAGGGAACGGAACATCTCTCTTACAAGGTGAGACTGAGGGAGCTGGGGCTCTATAGCCTGGAGAAGAGGAGCCTGACAACTGACCTTATCAATGTTAACAAATACGTGAAGGGTGAGTGCCAGGAGGATGAAGCCAGTCTCTGCTCAGTGATGCCCAATGACAGGACAAGGGCCAATGGGCGGAAGTTGAAGCATAGGAAGTTTCATTTAAACATGAGAAGAATTTTTTTCCACTATGAAGGTGATAGAACATTGGACCAGGCTGCCCAGGTAGGTTGTGGAGTCTCCCTTTCTGGAGATATTCAAAACCCACCTGGACACATTCCTGTGTGATCTGGTATAGGAGATTCTGCTCTGGCAGAGGGGTTGGACTAGATGACCTTTCGAGGTCCCTTCCAGCCCCTGACATTCTGTGATTCCGTGAATATGCACAATGGATTCCTGCAGATGTGCTGCTGGATGGTTTGAAATTGCAGCAACACTGTTAATGATCTTTGTAAAGTCTGGAGGTAAAATTCTATATCAACAGATATTCCTTAAAAACTCAGTTGATCCTTTGTTTAATTAGAGGCATGAAGTTTGCACTTGTTTAACCAGTAAGCCAAAGCATCGATTCATTGATGAAAGTGGTACTTGACAGGCCTCAGAAACACAAAACTAGAGTTACCAGCAATCTAGTAAATACAGTGAACTGCCTGTTATATACTACCAAAACCCTCCAAAACAATAAAAAACAACAAAACAAAAACAACCACCACCAAAACTTTCAATAAATAAATTTATCATGTTCCTGGCACAATCAATGTAACTCTTCATCACTGCTATTTAAACAGACCAAAAAAAACCCAACCATCTTTATTCTTACAGTGAACATAAAGAAAGTAATTACAAAACTAATGGATGGAAAACAATCACAGTATTTTAGTTAAAGAAGCTGAGACTAAATAGTATAATGTACTCATCTGTTGTCTGTCATAATGAAGGCAGTAATTTGCTCCAATGCCATTTAAGTATCTTAAATCATTTGAAATGCATGGTAAACTTCACAACAGCACCACAAACATTTTAAAAAGCTATCATTTTGTTGGGAATCTGAATTCAAGATTCAGGTGGCAACAACAGGGCATGACTTAAGTGAGACATCTCACTTTTAAAATGTGCAAGATGGGTACAAAAAAGGAGGTGATGCCGTTTCCTTAGAAACTAGTCTGCGTGTATACTCCCAATATTTAATATTAACTCAATGGTATAATTGCTATGAAACAAGTATTCTCCTTTAAACTGAACAAGTTTAAAATTAAAAAAATATTCAGTCCCTAAGAAACATAAAAGGACAATCAACAAGAAGGATCAAACAGCAAGAGTGCACAATCTGAGCAAAAAGAGAACAGTCACTTGTGTCCAGGTTCTAAAAGTAGTAACAAGAATAAATTTCATGTGTGTCCCCTCTTTAGTGATAAAGTAACAAGTACAATTCAATCTTATTTGCTTATTCTCCCTACATTCATTATTGATAGGATGTGTTTCACCTGGCATAGGTCTTGGAAACAGACTTGAATTTGAGGGGAACAAATTCATTTAAAGAAATTTTAATTAATAAGAGTGTCTTTTCTAAGAGTCAGAAACAAGATATTTAACAAAGGAGAAAACTTTCAGGGTTTTTTTGTTTGTTTGGTTGGTTGGTTGGTCTGGTTTGGGGGGTTTTTTTGCAAGAATGTTTGCAAATAATTATTTTTTTGTTGTTGTTTACCTTACTTAATATTTGACAGGCATTTTGGAAGCCAAGGGCCTCTGCTCTTGAGTGATCATCAAAGCAGGACTGCTCATGTGATAATTTCCAAGTGCATTTTAAACAGACTATAAGACCTTCCATAAGATAACAGCTGCAGAAGATGTATGTTTTAACTGGATATATATTTTAGCCCCCAGAAACATCTGATCCTAACCTGGAACAAACTTATCAACGTCCTTGATTTATCTGACTACGAGTGGTCTCTCATCAGCAGAAGTACTGCAGACATCCATGTACATGGTTAGATCTTTGAATATACACTCAAACAATCTCACAAACACTAGCAGAAATCACCTGAAACTAAAACCTATAGCTAAAGGAAAAAAAAAAAAAAAAACAAAACAAAAAAACCCTCAAAAACAACCACACTCCCACACTGAAATCAACCATTAAAACACAAAAAATACCCAGATGACAAAACCCACACCACCAACCAACCAACAGTAAGAAAACACAAAAGGAATTCACAGAAAAACCCAACCAAACCAAAACAAATGTTGAAAACTGCAGACATACCACCTGTGATGTTAAATTATAAGAACCAAGAAGTGAGATCAGGAGAAAGAGAATACTTAAATTGCTCTGTTTAAGCACTTGAAACTATAACATATACGGGAAAAAAAAAAAAAAAAAAAAAAAAAAAAAAAAAAAAAAAAGAGGCTTTTTAGGTTTTAAGTCAGAGACAGATCAAAGTCAGCCCTGGATTGAAAGTCTATCTAAATCAGCTCTTAATACAATAAAATTCTCAGATGCAGAATGCAAAAATCCAATAGAAAAATTGATCTACAAAACCAGATCTGTTACATGAAACAGCCCCTGATCACAGGACACCTAAATAGTTGTCAACTCGACTAACAACTCTATTCTAATAAATGCCTAAAGGGTGGGAGTTGTGAGAGTGGGGCCAATCTTATTTCACTGGTGCCCTGTAACAGGGCAAGGGGGCAACAGGCACAAACTGGAACTCAGGAAGCTCTATCTAAACATAAAGAAAACCTTCTTTACTTAGAGGGTGGCAGAGCACCAAAACAGGCTGCCCAGAGAGGCTGTGGAGTCTCTTTCTCTGGAGATTACCAAAACCCACCTGGATGCGTTCCTGTGCAACCTGGTCTAGGTGAATCTACTTTAGCCATGAGACTGGATCAAAAGATCCCCATGGGTCCCTTCCAACCTTTACCATGCTGTGATTCTATGATTAAAAAACACATGCTCCTGACAGCGTTAATTTTGTTCTATCAAGGTGAATCAAATTTGCAGGTCTGCCTGAAATTTATTCACATTTTAAAAGTGAATGTAAAATTTCCGTGTGGAGTGGAGGTTTTTTGTTTTCTCTAATCACCAAAGTACATTTTATGGTACCAAATGTCAGGAGAATGTGAGATTCAAAACTCCCTTCTCATGGAAGAGATTATATGAAATAACATAAAACAGTATACCTCATGATTTGGAAAGCATTCTCTATCTTTCATCACAAGCAAAAACAAATAAATAAATAAAAATACTGCAACACTTACAAAATGTGCTGACAGAAAAAAAAATTACTAATTTAAAATTAGTTCTCTATAATCACATGATTAATCACTGAACATTTAGATGTAGTTTTAAATTTTTCTAGCTTCTAAGCATACAAAATACTAACAACTAAATGTAGCAAGATTAATGTTACAGCCTTGCACAAGAAGGCTGATATTAAGAAAATCTTTGGCATCATTTAAAGCAGCTGAGAGTAGGAGAATATCCTACAAAAAAACCCACAAAATAGCCTACAAAAAAGTACCCAAAAATTATATATTTTAAACACAATCCATAGAGGATTATTACCCAGTTTATTTATTACTGTTACTATGATACATGGTAGCAAGACTGTTGTGCCACAGAATCATAGAGCATATCTGGTTGGAAGAGACCTCAAAGATCATCCAGCCCATCCCTGGAACCAGCACTGATAGGTCAGCACTAAACTGTGTCTTTAAGTGCCAGGTCCACACACCTCTTGAACTTCCCCAGGGATGGTGACTCCATCACTGCCCTGAGAAGACCATTCCAATGTTTGATAACCCTTTCAGAGCTACCATTTTGTCTCTTCTATGGAGATCAGAAAGAATTAAAAATGAACCTGTGCTGAACATGTGCCTTTTACCAGTCCTGTTCCTTTGACATGCCAATGCCCACTGGTTAAATCCTTTACCACCAAAAACAACAGTTGACATCTCTGCTGCTGGAACAATAGCTGTGCTTAAAGAGCAAGTTATTTATTCCATATATAGATCATCTAATTATCCCTCAGGATAATTAGCAAAATTCAAGAGGCATTTTTAAAAACAGTCACATACTGAGTAAATCTAAGTGAGACATGACCCACAATGATATAGTAAATTAATAGAAAAGACAATGTTTCTGGCAATAAGTGGCAAAGCTCTTCAAAAAGACCATTTCATTTCTTACTCAAAGCACTTCTGGGTTTTGACAATGAAGCAGAGAAAGCAGAACAGAAGTTACCACAGAGGCATATAATTCATTGCAAATGGATGTCAGCCACATTTAAGTGTCTAGCATTATTTATCTTTTTATATGAAGAAGACAAAAGTTGAGGTTAAAAAAATAGTTTTGTCTTAGGCTTCCACAGCTTTTACAAGTATTTTGTACTGCTTTGGTTTTGCACTTTAGCACACCTCTAAATGTGTATCAGTCTATAATAACATTGTTCTGCAGATTCAAATGTAGTAGTAGTAAAACTGGAGAAGACATCTACGAAACTAAAGCAAATGTTAAAAGTACTAAACTACTATAATTTATAAGTACACACTGAATACAGAGTAACTTACTACCTGCAAAACAAACAAACCAACCAACTAATCTATCAGTCAATAGTAATCAATCAGGTTTGCTCTCTAGGGTTTTTGGTACTGTCAAAAGCATTTAAGAATACACCCAGTGATGAAGCCAGAGGAAACCCTTCCAACTCGTCTGTCTAGCAAGCACATCTTAAGTAGTAGCAGCCAAAAACATGCAGAGTTTCAGTTCAAAAAGCACATAAAAGTAATAGTCAAACAACGGACAGAGAGAAGGGTAGCAAACCTGGAGAGCAGCCAAACAGAAAGGGATCTGGGGGTGCTGATTGACACCCACCTGAACATGAGCCAGCAGTGTGCCCAGGTGGCCAGGAAGGCCAATGGCATCCTGGCCTGCATCAGGAATAGTGTGGCCAGCAGGAGCAAGGAGATCATTCTCTCCCTGTACTCTGCACTGCTTAGGCCACATCTTGAGTCCTGTGTCCAGTTCTGGGCCCCCCAATTTAAGGAGGACATTGAAGTGCTCGAACATGTCCAGAGAAGGGCAACGAGGCTGGTGAGAGGCCTCGAGCACAAGCCCTATGAAGAGAGGCTGAGGGAGTTGGGATTGTTTAACCTGGAGAAGAGGAGGCTCAGGGGAGACCTTCTTGCTGTCTACAACTACCTGAAGGGTGGTTGTACCCATGAGGAGGTTACTTTCTTCTCTCAGGCAACCAGCACCAGAACAAGAGGACACAGTCTCAAGCTACGCCAGGGGAAGTTTAGGTTGGAGGTGAGGAGAAAGTTCTTCACTGAGAGAGTCATTGGCTGCTGGAATGGGCTGCCCAGGGAGGTGGTGGAGACACCGTCCCTGGAGGTGTTCAAGGCGTGTTTGGACGTGGCACTTGGTGCCATGGTCTAGTCTTGAGGTCTGTGGTGATGCGTTGGACTTGATCTTTGAGGTCTCTTCCAACCTTGGTGATACTGTGAAACAGTCACCCCAATTTTGTTCCTTACGTTTTTCTAGCTCATGACAAAAAGAACTGTTTTTTTTCTGACTGATAGGAGCAGGACACAGAAAACCAGAAAGACCCTAAAAAAAAAAAAGCCTACAAAGATGGAAATTATATTTTTGTTTGGAACCTCCTGTTTTCTTTAGATACCTTGTTTCAGGTTCAAACGTTTATGGGTTTTTACTTTGCAAAACTGAAAGAACATTTCTAAATGAGAATATTTCCAAAATATGAACATTCTTGTAAAACTTCACTTTTTGCACCTCGTTTCACCATCTCACAACCACATGCACAAGCTCATGACTTATTTCACTGTCACTGAAACTGTAGTTTTCAATAAGCAGACAGCTTTTGGCAAAAACATTCCCTAAAGCAAGCTACAATTGCAGGGAGTTATGGACATGCAGAGAAATCCCTCCACTTCCCGTCGCTGTCTGCAAGCAAGGCAAGCTGCTCACTGGTGCCAGGGAATACAAAGTGCTTCCCCTTACGATGCCTGGAGTAATATTTGAGGCTGTACCTCTGCTTGTGCCTCTTTGTCTCTTCACTGTTCTTACTTCAGTAAACCTCCCACTGGAGTCAATTAGAATTTTGCTTGAGTAAGCACTGCAGGGTATGGCCTGTTGGCATTAAATAAGTCATCATTTTTAATTGGCATTTTAAGTTCCATCAAACTACAGACTACACCTCACACTGCCCTAGTAAATGTTTGCACAGGGTAGCAATTTGGATCATGTTAATATTCACAAGTGATCCAAATATGCACTGTACAAATACTGAGGTTAGGTGAATTATTTCAGGACAGAAAATACCTAGATCTATTCTTCTTGAATTAGTATGTATTTTGAAAGTCACGAGACAGCCCAAAGTTATTTATTTTAGGGCATGCTCATATTTCTTTCAGATTATTTGGCCCAGTGCCAGTTAGTACTGTGTACACTGAAAACCTCATAAAAGCCTGTTTTATCAGTAAATTCACCATAAGCCTCCTTTTAAGTGCAACATTATTCATCCTGAGCAGGCTGTCACAGCATGCTCACCACATTTCATGATTATGCTAGCTGCTATCAAAACACCCCCAAAAATCTCTCATTATTTGGATTTCTTGATGGGACTTCCTCACTCATATCACTCTCCCTCTTCAAAAGGGGCATTAAGATGAGCTTTTTGTTTGTTGTGTTAGGTGTTGCACATGCTCAGGATGTCTATTCTTTGAAACACACTGGGACTAGGATTGGTATGAACCTCAGCAGATATTGTATAGCACAACATTACTTTGGGTTTCGGGTTTTTTTAGGATCCTAAACCACTCTATAACATTCTGGACATGTGAAAGAAACTTCACACTGATGAATGGTCTGTATCACAGTGATAAGTTTATTAGTTAAAATTGCCTTGGCAGTGCTGGGTTAACAGTTTGACACAATGATCTTAAAGGTCTTTTCTAACCTAAATGATTCTCTGAATTGAATTCCTATTCACACACATGTTGGAGAGGGACTATTTATGAAAACTTGTAATGACAGAACAAGGAGTAATGGGTATAAACTGGTAGAGGAGAGATCTAAACTGGATGTTAGGAGAAAGTTCTTTCTAGTGAGGGTGGTGAGGCACTGGAACAGGTTGCCCAGGGAGGTTGTGGGTGCTCCCTCACTGGAGGTGTTCAACGTCAGGTTGGATGAAGCCTTGAGTGACCTGTACTAGTGGGAGGTGTCCCAACCTCCTGCCATAGGCAGGAACTAGATGATCCTTGAAGTCCCTTCCAACCTTACCATTCTATGATTCTATTCTATGATTCTGTGCTTCTGTTAGCTCTATGGATATACATGCAGGATTCTAAGTTACTCTGACCTTCCAAAACTAGGTTTTCCCCCAGTTTCTTCAAAGAAACAGAAACTTAGCTGAGTCTTATTTCCATCCAGAAAGAGTTGTTCTTTTCCTGTCCTGTTAGCTCTTTGGTAGGGCAAGTATGATTTAGGCTTGCACAAGTTCCCATTTCTTGGAGCATCAATCTATTCTGAACATCCCCATGCTCAATTCCTTCAGAATTGAGCACAACAGCTAAAACCACCTATCTCACAGAGAACAAGTAACTAGAAAATGAGGGGAACACATGACCTTATGCATAAGCAGCAAAAAAAAAAAGTGAACACTCTTAAAGAGCCAAATCAAGTGGATTGTTTCTGTAGCATCCTAGAGTTAAAAGGCAAATTATAATCAGTCCCTCACTAAAATTGAATTTGACACCTCTTTTCTATTGAGATTAGGAATTATCATCTTGCAAACCTGCACTTTGGAGTATCAGTGTCAACCTGTCTAGAGTGTAATTTAGATTTTTCAGGAACATAAAATACCTACTCTTCTGTAGTCATTAGTGGTTGGCATAAACAGTCTGACAGTATTATAAATGAAGGCCCCAATGGTTTACAACATTAATCCAATATTTTGCCAGTAGCTCTAGAGTTCTCTAACAGAGGGGAGAGGGAGGTGGAGGGAAAGGGTGGAACACACCTCTTTAATCAGACTCCCTTTTTTTTATTCTTATACTGATGGCTTGCAAGGCTTTTTTGGTTTGTTTGTTTGTTGGGTGTTTTTTTTGTGGGATCAACCTAATTTCTCTTGAAGAGCTAGAAAACATGCTGTGAAGTTAAGAATTGCAAACATTTATGCACATGCTTAATGTTCTTATTTAAAAAAAAAAAAAGAGCTAATGTAGATGAGCAGTTACTTCTTAGAGATTAATCTAGAAGTGGTAATAATAATTTTAAAAGCTTCTTTTGAAATGGAAAGTCTGGAATCTCTCATTCCCTCTAGTGGCCACTGGAGCTTAGACATCAGATTGAGCAATGTATGTGAACTGCATCCTCTCCTTTGATATATGTAACTAGACGGAGCTCTGCCGTGATGTCGCATTTTAAGTGCAACTCCCTGAAGAAATCAATGGGGAATTCTGCTTAAAAACCGGTGGCATATTATGGCCTATAGTTGCCTAAGGAAGATTTCTTCTCACCAGGGACAAAAATGAAGGTCATTCTGTAGGAAGTGAGAGCACTAGGGCTAGGCTTAAAGTAATTGAAAATTACATTAACATTTTGATTGTTTCTCACATGTTGTGCTTCCCTGGGCCTCAGAAAACAAAGATTTGGGAAACGTGAAGTAAGAGAATTGGTGAAACTCCTGGTGAAAAGCAGGTAATGTATAACAAATACAAAGCAGCAAGCTGCTTTTAAACAAGATCTACTTCAATCAGACAGATCTGGAAGTTGGAAAACCTTCTGCCTCCTCATGAAAAAAAAATTAAACCCATGTTTTGTGCTTATTTCTATGTTTAAAATTCCAGTGAAACAGCAAGAAAATCAGTCTAAGTGAAGAGTAGAGCAGTAGTCTAAGAGTAGAATAAGTAAATCTAGCATGGAATCACTCAAGCAAAGAAGAGGGCTAGGTACTAGACAAACTTCCATCACTATCACCCCCATTGACACGGAGGGAAATTTTGAGGAGTGCAATATAAGTAGAAAAAAGTAATTCAAATTACTACTTTAGGCTTCCAGGTTAACCGCAAACACTTAAGAGTTAAAACAAACAAGCAACCCCACCCCACCTAAATCCTGGATTTTACAGTTTCTGTTCACAGTGGATTAATGGATAAAGATAAGTAAAATTATTGACTTACATTATGCAAGGAGTGGTAACTACTAAAAGTATTAAGATCCTATTAAACTGGCAGTAAATGGTATAAAGTCAATCCTGATACCCCCATCGAAGAACTAGAAGAATTGGATTTCTGTGACAGGAACACATATAATCACTGAGAAGTTTGGAATTATCTGATTTATAAAGGCAGCCTGATTAAGAATATAAATATATGGCAAAATTGAAATATAATTCCATTAAAGATCCAAAGACTTTAAGAATTTAAAATGCCTATATTTGCCTTGAAAACAAAACACATAGAAATCCCCAAACCAGCCAACCAATCCTCTAACATGTAATATCTCTGTACAGAAGTATCTGCTAAATACTTCTGTTCTACTACAAATCTGTAAAATATTTACTGATATCAGTTAAAATACCATTCTCACTTCTAAATCTATCACACATCAAAATAATAAATACATAGATAAAGAAATTAAATGGGGCACCAAACAATCAGCAACAATGATAATTCAATCAATGATGATCAGACCAGACATTTTTAAGCTGTGGGGAAAGGCTGGGGTAAATACTTTGATTAATTCAAAGGGATGATGACAATGTGTTATGTTTCAAATACATGAAAAGCTACTGTTCTTAGTGTCTGTTGGACAGTACAAGCAGTAAAGGGATTAAGTTTCAGCAAGACTGATAAGGACAACGTTTTCAAACAGTAATGAAATACAGTTTAGCCTGTAAGGTCTGTCTTATTGAAGGTGTTAAGAACTAGTTAGACAATCATCCATCCACAAGGACTAATACAGCTGATCTTGCCTTAGGGCAAGATCACAGAGGTCCTTTCCAAACCCATAAGCCTATGAACAGGGGAAGAACAAGACCAGTCACTGAATCTGAAAGACAGGAGCAGCAAAACAAGTGAATTAACAA
This sequence comes from Eubucco bourcierii, assembly GCA_013396675.1. Classification (NCBI taxonomy): domain Eukaryota; kingdom Metazoa; phylum Chordata; class Aves; order Piciformes; family Ramphastidae; genus Eubucco; species Eubucco bourcierii. The sequence continues at coordinate 532,499 of VWZE01013043.1, read as the reverse complement.
GAAATACTCTTTAACGCATTACCTTACTAGGCCACAAAACTCATTACCAGGGAAAAATTGAGGCTGAATGTTAAATACCTTACTAAAAGCAATCATTCATTTTTATGGACACTGAAAAATATCCTCAAACTTACTAGCACTGTGCAGCTATAGAACCAGTAATGTGATTATTTATGGTTGTTTACATGGTAATTTTGCAATACAAAGAACAGTTTGCTCAGAAGATAAGAGACTATGAGACTTACAATTTTCTGTCCTAACATACAGAGCACAAATCTGCATGCCCAAGCATTAAGAGAAAAACTACTGCCCATCTCAGGACTCACAAGAGGCCCAAAATAATACCACATTCCAAGACTAATACCTTGACATCTGTTTTGCTATGGTTTGCAATCAACTTCTCCCTTTAAAAACAGCATAGGTAGGAGGTAAGAAAATTATGGGCAAAGTGCTTGCATTTCTGAAGAAGTGAAAGAACCTGCTCCCAGAAGCTCCAAAAGCCAGAATCAGGTTTAACACATTTGCCTCCCCAGAAAGTTGATTCTCTCTCACCAGCATTTAACATTTCATACTATGGAAACCGAGTATCAGAGGGTCATGCTAATGACCTACTCTGCCTCACATCATCCAGTTCAAATCATGATCAGACTAGTAAGCATTTAAAAATCATCATTCCTAAGTGACAACAGATGAGATGAACTCAGTAGGAAATGGAATTTCCACCTTCCACAAATGTGTCATGATACTTTATAATTGCTTTGCAAATTTTTCAACTACGGACCAGATCTCCTGTCCTGTGTTGATGGTATCCCAGTCTCTGACCTTAGCTGAACACCTTTCTTTAACGTGTAAAAAAATAAGACACTTCCTTGCAGAACAACCCTCTCACTGTGATTTTCTGCACAGATTCTGGTTTCTCATTTGTTTTTCCCCCCCCCCTACATTAGCCTTAAAACAGATGGGTTTTTTCCCCCAGGCACCAGAAATGTACTAATATTTTCCCTATGTAAGCATTTGCTTTATCACTAAAACTAGGTTATATTTCCAACTGACACTATTCAATTATTACATCTTACACAAGAGTGATCACCCACTATTTACATGCCTGCTATCAAAATCTGCATGATTATGCTGTTCGGATTTGTTGCAAATCATCCCTTCTCAGTGACTGGATTTAGTGGTTAAAGGTTGTAATACGAAGAGCTATTTGTATTAATCGTCGCGAAGGTAAACATGGATGGGAAGCACCACATGTAAATGATGGTAGCTCTGAAGATGGCACATTTCACATCTCCAGACTGTTACAAAGTCACCAGTAGAGCCCAATATTTCTTTTGGAGTTCCAAGGGCGCCCTCTTGTGTGACACGGACAGACAGCTGGCTGCCCGGGATGCCCGAGCACCTAGGATGGTGCCTTCAAGCCTGCAACAACATAATCGCATTCCCTCTTATCGCCTCCTAACTTTGCCTATTTCTGACATGTGGTTTATTTTTTCTTCCAAGCTGTTTCACTGAATTTCTGTTCTCATGGACACATAAGCAGGCAAAGTCTAAGCCAAGTAATCTGTTCCTTATCTTGTCTCATAAAGGCAGTTTCTTTCCCTACGCAGTGATGCTTCCTCCAGGCTGCAATACTGACACACACCAGACCCGAATAAAAATAATAAGAAAACATCAGCCAGTAATTTCAAGCTGAGGGTAGAAAACTGAACGGAGGGGGAAAAAAACCAAACCAAACCAAAACAAAAAAACCCACCCAAACAACCACCAGAACTAGAGTTGCGAGAGACGAGTGAACAGGTAACTCACTCTTCTTTTCATTGTTTATCTCATAAATCAGACAGTTTGCAATGGGAAATTTCCAGAAAAGAGTAGCCTGTTTACAATGGAATGTCAGTAAGAAAGCATCATTTGGCACAGAAGAAGATGAAAGCCAAAAGGCATCACAACCACTTGCCCAGAGGTAATATACTGACTAATGCCACAGATTTTTAAATTGGCAGGTGCTCATTAAAAGCCACAAAGGCAACCAGCCAGAGCCAAGCCAGATTTACTAGGGAAAGTGCACATCTTGTCTGCTAAAGCTGCCATAATTACCAAAAGTAGAGCAGACTGAGGAGAAGTGAGGAAAAGTCAGTAGGGAGTGTACCAGATGGAAAGATATAAAGCAAAGGTAGAAAGATTAAAGAAAAAGAGAGGAAAGGAATTTACAAGTCGAATCCACATAGAACATGAAACCCTCACCACTTGCACTACTCACTCTTTTAATTTTGTGCTTGCCTTCCCCTAGCAATTAAACCGAACGTCCTTGACAGTCTATCTTCTGTAGCAACAGAGAACTGAAACTAGACATCAGCTTCAGCCCTTTATGGTCCCCATAGTATTTTAATTTTCTAAATTGGAGATTTATGGAAATGCTGACATTCATCTCTCAGTTAAAACGCTAGCATGTTGCTTATAAACACAGACTTTTTCTCCTTTTAAACTACAAGGTTGACAAGAAAGGCTTAGCTACTTTCTAATCATTATCCTGCACATGATGGGCTGTGAATTTTATGAGCTTTATCATCTTACTTCTTACATCTCTGAAAGCGTCTGGCCACAAACAGGCTTTTGCTCTGTATTCCTTAAAAACGCAGTGGTAATAATTAGTGACTGTGAGCAGCCTAATTATCATATAAATGGCTAAACAACTGGAAGTGCAGCAGAATTAGGACCCATCAAATGCCTAAATCTTTAAAATTACAGAATCTTTAGCAACAGATGTCATGCCGAATTTTACCTGTCACAACACCTCTACATTAAATACTATTAAAAATAAGTTCTAAATTGCACTACAAGACTTCAAGTTTCAGTGAAGAGACTTCATATATATTGATGACCTCTCTTTGTTGACAGTAAGGGGACTCAAAGACAGGTTAGTACATTTCAAGTAGACTTTATGATTATTTATAAAAATATATGGGTTTTGTCTCTATTTTTTTTTTCTGCTCTCAGACACAGAATCACAGAACGTTTTGAGTTGGAACAGACCCAAGACACCATCTAGTTCCACCTCCTGCTGCAGCAAGGAGAGACATCTAACTAGATCAGGTTGCCCAGAACCCCATCCAACCTGACCTTGAATGTTTCTAAGGATGGGACATCCACCAGCTCTTTGGGTAATCTGTTGTTTATAAAAAGTTTCTTCTATCTAGTCTGAAACTCCCCTCTTTCAGTATGAAACCATTATCCTTTATCCTGTTGGGGACAATCTTTTTATATCAAGGCCTGTCACATCTTTTTTATTGGACTCCTTTAAGTGCTAAAAGGGCGACAATAAGGTCTCCCTGGAGCCTCCAGAAAGTAAATCTTCATGTGATTAGTTTTGCACATATACTGACAAAACAACTTAAAAAAAATAAAAACCCACCAACAACTTGACGTGATTCAGAATCCACTGTTATTAGAAATGTTACTGCCTTTTAAAAGCAAAAGTGACAAAATTATTCCTTATATCTTGTATCAAGTTCTGTGATTGCCAACATTACCTTTGTAAAAAGGCAATGAAAACACGTCATGAAACTAAAATTACTCACAGACAACCCTTCATGCAAGGGACTAACCATGAAAACTAGATGGGAGACAACTGCAACTGATTATGGGTTCTTCTACAGCCAACAATGTGCATGGACTGGATATCATGAAAAATAATGCACTACTTCCCCAGAACACATTGTGATATGGGCAATGTCTGTCACCAGTGGGATTCCCAGAGGTGTGATATGAACAGTCTATAATAAAAGGTGTTATCTATTTTACAAGTGCCAAAACCACTCACTACCTCTCCACAGTCTTACTTTAATAAAACAAAATTTCATTAAATCTTCCAATAACTGCTGGCCATAAGCCAGCACTAAGATATTCTTCTCATCCTGCAAAGGAATGAATGCTAATGAAGCATATGTGCAATTGTTAACCCATTAACAGTCTTTCCTCTGTACCCATGTCCTCAACATTGTAAGTTGGAAGTGGACTGGGATCAAAGTATTCACGTACCTTTCTATCATATGCATCACTTTCCTGTTTTACTACATGCTTCTCTTCCAGATGACGGTAATATTTACATTTAATATTCCCTGTGTGAGCACTGAGAAGCAGATACCAGCATACATAAATTATTTCTGACAGAAACAGCAAAGCTTCTCTTTTTTTTGTGTGTGTGAATTTATGATCTTGCTTTTTTCCCCCAAAAGCCAGAAATTCACCTGTTCACCAAACTTCAAATCATGTCCTCAGAACTTTCAAATTTTATTTGCTTATGTACTGCTGTGATTTAACCCCAGGCAGTAGCTGAGCACCACACAGCTGCTGGTTTACTTCCTCATGTCAGGATACTTGCTACTATAAAGAAAACTCACTCCATCCCAGCCAAAGCCAGCACAGGCATTCAGTCACTTGGAGAGCTGCCACAATATTTTAAATACACCTCTGAAAATGGCTTTGTGCCTATGCTTACAGCTTGAGAAAAAAACACAAAAACAACGAGGAAGAAACCTCCAAGTTAAAAAAACCCAAACAAACACCACCACCCAAAAAAAAAAAAAAAAAAAAAAAAAAGAGAAATGCAATTGTTGCATAAAAATGGTAGTTGATGACTGTTCTGTTAGTTTCGGCTGCTGGGTGTTCTCCTCATGACAGCTTCAGCAGTAGCAAAGTGTGTGGGCATAAAAGTAAACAAAACCCAAACAAACAGAAACCACCACACACAACAACCAAAAAAGCCACACCACACAAACCACCAAGAAACATTCCTCCACTGCTTTTTCCTCTCACATTTTTCAAGCCCAGCAGCATGACCATCACACACATCCCAGCTGTCTGAAGAACAGTTTTCTGGCCTTGGGTCTCCTGAGGCACAAGGCACAAAGCTGTCACATCTCTTGTATGTTTGCTGCAGCAGCAAAAGCAGTTTACACTTCTGTTTATTTTCTAAGCTAAGTAAGTACAGGCTGGATCACTTCCCCAAGAAGGAAAGCAATGTTAAGAAACACCTGAATTTGTCTCTGCTGACACTTCTGTAAACAAGGAGTTAAAAAATAGTTTTCCCTTTATAAAAGGGAGGGAATTTAAGGCTTTAGTAGACAGCAGCTTAGATCATCTCAGCAATCAATCCCAACCAGCAAAATCTAGGTCAATGAAACTAAATAGAAGTCAGAAGGCTCCAAAGAATGAAACATTCAATTGTTAAGTATTAAAGAAAAAGCTCAAGATCCACTCAGGACAAAGGTCATATTAAAGCTGCCAAGTGGAAATAAAAAAGCTATATGGAAAATAACCTCTTTCCAAACCCTACATGCTACAAACTACTTCGAGAGTTTGTCTTGAAACAACAAAAATAAGACTTTGCGGGGGTGGGGGGAGAGGGAGGCAGCTATCTTGGAGCTATACAAAAATATTTATTGCAATGATCACAGACTTCACCAAGACTTTCACTGACATAATCTCAATAGAAAGAGAATTAGATCCAGTATTTTACAGAGTCATGAAATTTCTAGTAGGACAGAAAATAGCTGCTGTTGGAAATAGGTCTCCCTTGGCCTTACAAATGGCTAGAAGCAATGTAACACTTACAAGGTAAAACACATTACAGTAAGTGAAAGTAATATGTATTACTTCACTTCCCTTCCTGCTGCAGCAGGAATGCAAACCCTTCCAATTCTGTTAGACACACAGGATTGCAGACCATGCTGCGGAACTGCTCCGCACTGTCTCTGCTCAGCTTCTCTGAATACAAAATTCCACCTGACCTACAAATCCAGGTGGATGTGGCTTATCTCACACTGATCACAACTTCAGAAGTCAGAGCTGCCTAATAGGGCTGTTGACAGAACATCAGATACTGGAATTTTGTTAGTGATCTGAATAGCTTTAAAGATTCTCTGTCCTGAAAGGTGAGGTGAAAGAGGTAACTGAAAACAGCAATCACTTAGAGGTGTCCCGACTGGTCCCCACGGCCCTTTAACAACTCTTAAGCATGACATGGAAACTGTGCCACACCCACCACTGCCCCTACCCCCAGTTAGCCTACAAGTTGATTAATTGCTTATGTGAGCTTTTAGAGGTGGATATCCACTTTTATCTGCTTTACGTTTTTCTGGTGTAAAAGTGATACTTCAAAAACCAGTCCCTGCAACAGGAACAAAGAAAAGATCTGTACTCCAGGCACAATGTACAAAGGGCTCCTGGATCGCCAGCACGGAGTTTGTTCTGCCTACCACGTGAAAGCAGAACAATAAAGCCTGTTGTGCCTCTTGTGTTTCTTTACAGTGTGAAACAGAATCCTGCTGACCATTCCTCATCAGAAGACCTGTGGCAAGTCAAGAGCTCCTCCAAAGGACTCTGCATTGTAGACAGGTTAAAGGGTAGCTTTCCTTTGAATCTTTCAGAGTAAGCCTTTGGAGTAGGGAAGAAAGGAGAAATCTAGGTCACACCTTGCAATGAGCAGTTTAGACACCTAAGTGACAGAAAGACTTTGATGTGTTTCATGTTGTTTTAAGCCATGCCATTCTGTATAGACTTCTGTGAAAAAGATCATCAGGCCTGCTCAACAGAAAGACAGAATAAGCTATTCCTTGTACTGACCTTGCACTATTCTCTCAAAACTGCTTGGAAATTTCTTTAGGGTCTGGGGTTTTCTTTTAGTGGGTTTTGTTTGTTTGGGTGGTGGTGTTGTGGGGGAGGGGTGTGGGGGTGTGTGGTGTGGTTTTTGGCTGGCTGAGTTTTAGTTGTGGGAGGTGTTTGTGTATTTTCACCTCAACTTCTTTTTTGTGCTGAAGGGGACAAAACTGATCATAGCACTCAAGATATGGCCTCGCCAGTGCTAAGTACAGGGGGATGATCACCTCCCTGTTCCTGCTAGGTGCTCTAATACAAGGCAGGATGCTATTGCCCTTCTTGGCCACATGGGCATACTGATGACTCATTCAGGGGACTGCTAACCAACCCCTCCAAGTCCCTCTCCAAGTTGCAGCTTTTCAACCACACATCCCCAAGTCAGTAACTGGGTTGTTGCAACCCAGGCGGAGTACCTGGCACTTGGTCTTGTTGCATTAGCCCATTTATCCCTTGGCCCATAGGTCTAACCTGTCCAGATCCCTTTATAAAGCTTCCCTACCCTCTAGCAGATTGACACAGCCACCCAACTTGGTGTCACCTGCAAACTTACTCAAGGGGCACTCAATCCCCTCATCCAAAACACTGCTAAAGATATTAAAGAGAAGAGGTCCCAGTACCAAACCTCAGGGTTCATGTTACTTGGACCCATCTATAGATATGGGAATGGAGGACACCTCTCCTTAGTCTACAGTTGGTATTTTGATAAACTTAAACTTGCCATGGTGTTAAAATAAATGCACAGTTATACAGAGTTATTGAACTGGAATGAAGAACAGATCTGTTCAGTTAACTACAGCCCTTCTGCATTATTTCAAAAGCACTCACATCATCCTTGTTTCTGGACTGTATTTTTCATCAACAAATATCTTCTGCCAAGAACATGATCTGATATTAGTGAGTATAGTATTAAAGATTGATTTCACAATGGAGCTTAATTCTCTTTATATGCCCAATAACATCCACAGGCTGTCTGGAAAGCTTAAGGTTTTGAAACGCTTAGAAAAAGATCAGAAAGTCAGACTTAAAGGGCTAAGAAAAATATAAATATAAATATGTTTTCTAGACAACAGGAAGCTATGAAGCATTGCACACAAGCAATGGACACTGATGTTTCTCTCTTTAATATGTCCAGCACTGAGCCATCTAAATCATTGAAGGCCACAGATTCATCTTCCTAAGCAAAACAGAACCTGAAGAGTCATAGACACAAACACTCAACAGAATAATACCTTTTAAAAGTACTCAGTATTATTTAAATGTAATATATTGCCTTTGCAGGGCTCTACTATTACTTCAAGGTCTTCTTAATGAAGTCACATATGCAAATATTTCAACATCATCATTATCAAAAAAAAAAAAAAGATATTTTAAAATGAACAAAACAGCAATAACAAAGTTACTTAAGGAATGCTCTTACATATTTACAAAATACTGCCTGTTGATTCTCATGGTAGAAGTGAGAGTTGGGGCTCTTCAGCCTGGAGAAGAGAAGGCTTGGAAGAGACCTTATAGTAGCCTTCCAGTATCTGTAGGGGGCCTACAGGAAGGTTGGGGAGGGACTATTGACAAGGTCTTGCAAATGCAGGACAAGGGGCAATGGGTTTAAACTGGCAGAGGGGAGATTTAGACTGGATGTTAGGAGGAAGTTCTTTACAGTGAGGGTGGTGAGGCACTGGAACAGGTTGCCCAGGGAGGTTGTGGCTGCTCCCTCCCCGGAGGTGTTCAAGGCCAGGTTGGACGAGGCCTTGAGTGACCTGTACTGGTGGGAGGTGTCCCTGCCTATGGCAGGGGGTTGGAACTAGATGATCCTTGAGGTCCCTTTCAACCTTACCATTCTATGATTCTAAGTGAATATTCTTTAAACAGTATTTTGATTTTTTTTTTTTTAAGTGAATCCAGGCACATTGGCTCACATTTGGGAAAACTACCTGAATAAGGATTAAAATGGAGAAATTCCTGTCTCCTAGCCTAATACTCAGGTAATCAGAATCTGGGTTACTGACACAGCAGCCAACTTCATATGTCCCCAATGGCCACATTCATGGCTTTAGAGAGTAACAAGTCCTCTAAGCACAATAGAGATCTATAACATGTAAAGATGTTATCCAGGTGAGGCCACATTAAATCATAAGGAATGCCATAGTACTGTTGTTCACACTACTGTCTTTTTCCAAGGAAGGAGCTCCACTCCACGCAGTGGCAGGCTTCTCTAGACTGCATTGAAAAACTATACTGAGTATTTTCCTTTCTCAAACAGCTGTGGAAATAGTACCTGGAGCAGTTAGGTGGGATCATTTTTCACTGTCCCTATGCTAAAAGAAATGGGGGTCATTGAGTGAAGACTTTCTGTGCATATGGCTAATTTAAGCTCTGGCACTCTTTGATGACAGAACTATGTTAAGGGTTACAGAATAAACAAAACCCAATGCTGGCTCAGGAGGCCTCCCCTCCCAAATTGTTGGAAGCTGGAAAGCGTTATCTGATGCTTGCTCTGGTCTTTAGGCCTTTGGTCTCAGACTCCACAGCCAGTTATCAGTGTGTTAATTTACATCCTTATTATTACAATGATAGTCAAAAGTTCTCATGAGGATTGCAGTGTAATATAGGATGAGCACAGGACGAGGACTGCTTACAACAAGAAAGGGATCAATACCTTGCTGGTAGCCTCAAAGGACCTGCCTAGAAGTGGGAATGGGAGGGCTCCAATTCCCACATCTCACTGCTAGAGCACTCCAGAGTAGCTCTGAAATGTTTTTATTATATCTACAAGTACCTGTTTAAACTGTCTCCTTCAAACTAAATACCACTTCAGGTTAAGATACCTGAAAAGCAACTCAGAGGCCTCAGGATCCCTGCAAAATAACACACAGATACCTGTGACCTACATTCTCAGGGGTATCAAAGAAACAGAAATTGGGCACCAAGTGTCTGTCTTATTGTGTGCCCAGATGCTGAAACTGCTTTCCAAAAAATGAGAAATTAAACCCCAATCATAACAAGCTTTTGAAATGTTACCCTTTGGGCCAACATGATGCCATCTCAGATATTTTATGCTGAGCCTTATCAGTCCTGGCAGAGGCCCTGTTCCACAGCTTGAAAGTCTGTGCACAGCCAAACATCTGGCAGCGATCCAGATGTGGCTGTTCTTTAGCTGCCTGATTAACAGCACACAGTGGGTTTGGACAGTCACTATCTCTGACATCTCCTTATGCCTCTAACCAGACTCCCTGAAGAAGGACAGTATCAAACCACACACAGAGACAATTATATCCATAGAGAAGTCTCTGGATACAATTAGTCTTTTTGGTCAGTATTCTTCATTGGTAGGATTCATGCCTGGGTTCCAGTTTTCTTGACAGCAATACAGCATGTAAGTGGCAGAAATGAGTTCACAAGAAAGGGGGGGGGGGAAAAAAAAAAAAACAAACAAAAAACATCACACACAAACTTGTTTCCTTCATTCTCCTTACAACGCTGTTCATCCATTATCCAGTATCAATACCCTTTAGCAAAAACGGTTGACAAATTACTGGAGAAAAAACAAACTAAAAAACAAAACTAAAAGCAGCAAGGTGGTTCCTGGTCCCCAGGAAACAAGGAATCTTACTATAACATCTGTCCATCCCAAGTCATAAAAAAAGGGGAGAAAACAAGGTAGAAACAAAAAAATAAAGAAGGGATGTAAGTCTTTTGAGATGGATACCAAGAAATTAGTATATGGCACAAGGCTAAATCTAACCCAAATAATGGTGATGCATTGAGAAGAATACTGCATTATAGTAGTGTTGACACTGGTGGTACCACAAGATGACAAATCTCCTACTGTATTAGGCACAAACATTTTTTCATGTTGGATCACAGGATATTTGGGGTTGGAAGGGACCCAAAGAGATCATCAAGTCCAACCCCCCTGCCAGAGCAGGGCCATACAATCCACCTCAGGTCACAGAGGAATGCACCCAGACAGGCCTTGAAAGGCTCCAGAGAAGGAGACTCCACAACCTCCCCGAGGACCTCGTTCCAGTGCTCTGTGACCCTTACAGTAACGAAGTTCTCACTCATGTTAAGGTGGAACCTCCTGTGCTGCAGCTTATATCCATTGCTCCTTGTCCTATAATGGGGAGCAAGCGAGCAGAGCCTGTTCCTCCCACTTCCTGACACCCAGCCCTCAGATATTTATAAACATTTATTAAATCCCCTCTCAGTCTTCTCTTCTCCAAACTAAAATGGTCAGGTCCCTCAAGCTCTCCTCAGGACTTCTTATCCCATAGATTTTAGTTACTTTTGTGCTAGCAAGAGGATCGAGTTGAGATCCAGCCCAGCCAGTGGACTTCTTTCCATTGAATTCTGTAAGCTCTGGTTCAATCCATACTTGTCATGACCAACACAAGGTTTACAGCATTTGTCTTGGTACTGTCCAAAGAGAAATTTCTTTTAGTGCTTTGCATATCCATTTGTTGAACCAGAGAGAAAGATTTTGCTAGCAATCACAGAAAATACCTGAAAGGAGGAGACGAAACTGATTTTGAACTATTAACAAGCCTGATTATTGAGCTTGAGTACTGTGTCCTTGAGTACTGCATCCAGTTCTGGGCCCCTCAATTTAAGAAGGGCATTGAGGTGCTTGAGCGTGTCCAGAGAAGGGTAACGAGGCTGGTGAGAGGCCTCGAGCACAGCCCTATGAGGAGAGGCTGAGGGAGCTGGGATTGTATAGCCTGGAGAAGAGGAGGCTCAGGGGAGACCTTATTGCTGTCTACAACTACCTGAAGGGTGGTTGTGGCCAGGAGGAGGTTACCTTCTTCTCTCAGGCAACCAGCACCAGAACAAGAGAACACAGTCTCAAGCTATGCCAGGGGAAGTTTCTAGAGACTGAATGTAATGTTTTAAAAGTCATGTATGATGACTTGTAAGGAGCTGTCCATAAATAAGTATTTTGTGATGATGCTTCAGTAACTTATAAACACCACTCAAACAATTTACAAAGTGTTTGCAATACCAAGCCCCACTAGCAATGAATTAATTTTAAGAGAAAGAATATAGCTTACTAAAATGGTTTACATGTGTTCAATAAATCATTTATAATGAACTGTGAAACTAAGAAAAAAAATGAATACAATAAATTAAGTACATTTGGTAAATGCAGCTATTGACTAGTTATTAAATAAAGCACTAATAACAGACCAGATGAAGCATATGTCTATAGCACCACAGGCATACTGAACTATTTACCACTGGAGTAGACAACCTTTAATAAAAGCCCTCTAAATTTATTTCTAAAGATTATTGACCTGCTCTGGTTGTTAAATACATAATTCATAACACATTTAATGAAACATTCATTCCAAGTTACGCAGCCCTCAAAACAAACACATTTTCACAGCTGTTGAAACAGCACCAGCCTTCTATGCAGTGATTACTTCATAGCTTATGATGAATGCATTAGTAATTTATAGGCTAAGACAGAAAGCATTAGAGAATACAGGCATTTGGGTGTCTAGCAGAACTGAGCAGCAAGGGCAGAGAAGCACCATATGAGCACCCCTTGGAGGTTCACAGGGTAAAATCTCTGCTTCCGTGCCTGGAAGGATTTTCGAAAAAGCAGAGGTGGTTCTTACACATCTTTGAACTTTCACAACTGCCTTAAGACTTTCTAGTTTCACTTGCAGATCTTCGAAGCTTACCTTCTGTTTCAACCATGCCTTAGCAGTGAGTAGTGTTTGGACAGTGAGTGGAAAGGAGTTGACGCAGTAGCTTTAAACAGGACACTTATACTGCAGTTAAAAGGTCAAAACCATCAAGTAAGGCAGAATTAAACACTTTTCTCCTGTTTTATTGAAGTATGATTTGCATGCAATAATTCAATTCATCTTTATTCAAATGTCATTCATGTTCCCATATAAAAGATGCAGGTGCAGGAAAAAAAAGTAAGTAAAATAGTTGCAATCTCCTATTCTTGTGGATTCTAAATTTAAATAGATGGTTTGGGAAGCAGCAGATTATTAAAAAAGATTCTTCCGAGATACTGTTCTTAACAGCCAAGGGGGACTTGTGTTTATTACAACCACTTGGCAAATTACTCAAGTTGTTGTTTGGCTTGGACAAACAAACCAACCCCAAAAACACAAACAAGAGCCAATAAACTGGATTTAAGACAGGACATTATTCTAACTTATGTCCATTCTCTGTTGATTATTCTTTCCCCCCGAAGAACAAAACACACACACCAACACACACCTCCTTAAAACAGCTGAAAGAGACAAGAGTGTTGGTCAATCCAGGTGTAAGCTAAAGGCAACCGAGTGCTTCAGTTGTTCTTTGTTTTAGATCCCTTAGGAGATAGTAAAAGATTCTGGAGGAAGGAAGAACAGTACCAAAATTTTTTGGTTATAGCTGTGAAGGAGAGAAACCAACATGGAGTTTTGTATTAAGCCAGAGTAGAAAAAACACATCTAATCTGCTAAGCATAGTAACAGTGACCAAACCAATTGACTGACAGAAAGGCTTGTTTGTTTACAGCTTCTGTGGTGGAACACAGACTTTTCACAGTCCAAAGTGTCAAAATATTTTATTGCCTTTGATAATAAAAGTCTACTGAAAATGAAGCTTTATTCTAGTAAAAATCCAGTTATGGCCTCTGATTTCTCAAATTAAGAAAACACTAAACATGTTGTGTGAGTATCAGGCAGTGAACAGAAACGAAAATTTAACAAGTGGGGAAAATATTGAGAAAGTCAGAAACTACATACAGAAAGATGGAAGACACAAGATACGAAGTTGGCAGTTAGATTTACTTTTACCTTCTGTCCATCAGAGTGTGGACAAAACACATGCAAACACATACATTCTAGCCCACTCTGACAATCTATTTTAAATTGTCCATACTTGCTACCAATAATCAGTCTGTGAGAATATTCTCTGCAGCAAAAAACAATTCTGAAGCTGTGGGATGCTTGCAATAAACTCTACAACTTGTATGTTTATTTTCCATCTTTGTACCAAAGCAAAAATTTACAGCAGGAGTTGAAGAACCCCAAACATATGACAGCCACTAGTTACACAGTTTGACTGAGAATTTGGACTAAGTTTCAATCAAAAATGATTCAACACAGCAGGATATCAGATATAGAATGGTTATTTGAACCTTTCCAGATGAGAAACAAGCACTGCTACTGGGAGGGCCAAAAAAACATATTGGGGTAAAGAACTGTGACCATAATGCATCCTTTCACAGACGTCAGTGGCACATCCTTTGTTTCCAACAAACAATCTAGAATAATATTATCAGACTTTTAGGGAACTGTTTATTTTAAGCTACAGTAAGTGGCAAACAGAAAACAAGACAGAAAATAACCACACACACAAAAACACACAAATGAAACAAGAAGGCAATACATTGCATCATAATCTTCCCAAGTGAAAACATTTCTCTAAATGCAATCTGTAAAGCTAGTTTTGGCCTATCTAACAGAATATTGCCCATGAACAGCATAGTACTTTCTACCATTTCAGTTAAAAATGTCACAAAACACAAACAGCACAGTCTTATTATGCACTGTTTAGGTGAACAGAACTCAGTGCCTGCACTACAACCCTTGAGAAACAAGAAGTGTGGATTTCAGCAGAAACAGACTCTGTTCGTCTCAGTAACCTCTATTAAAGGCATACCTATAAAACATTCCCTCACTTATTCTTAACACTGGGGGGAGGGAAAACACCAAAAAAGCCAAAAACCAAAAGAAACCAACCAAACAGCAGCAAAAAAAAACAAGATGTAGAATTTTTATACTAGTAGCAAGTCATAAACTTCATTCCAAGTAGTCTTTTTTGTATAATTACATCAAGATCTCTTGGTGAAAAAGTTAATAGCCCTGAATATTAATAATCCACACAGATGATCAGATGACTGAAGAATCTCTCCTACGA